>OW121815.1:40645048-40669612 GCA_933228935.1 Pemphredon lugubris | reverse complement strand
AGTCGATAGTCGATAGTCGATAGTCGATAGTCGATAGTCGATAGTCGATAGTCGATAGTCGATAGTCGATAGTCGATAGTCGATAGTCGATAGTCGATAGTCGATAGTCGATAGTCGATAGTCGATAGTCGATAGTCGATGGTCGATAGTCGATGGTCGATGGTCGATGGTCGATGGTCGATGGTCGATGGTCGATGGTCGATGGTCGATGGTCGATGGTCGATGGTCGATGGTCGATAGTCGATAGTCGATAGTCGATAGTCGATAGTCGATAGTCGATAGTCGATAGTCGATAGTCGATAGTCGATAGTCGATAGTCGATAGTCGATAGTCGATAGTCGATAGTCGATAGTCGATAGTCTATAGTCGAGTCGATAGTCGATAGTCGATAGTGGATAGTCGATAGTCGAGTCGATAGTCGAGTCGAGTCGATAGTCGAGTCGAGTCGATAGTCGAGTCGAGTCGATAGTCGAGTCGATAGTCGAGTCGATAGTCGAGTCGAGTCGATAGTCGAGTCGATAGTCGAGTCGAGTCGATAGTCGAGTCGATAGTCGAGTCGAGTCGATAGTCGAGTCGATAGTCGAGTCGAGTCGATAGTCGAGTCGAGTCGATAGTCGAGTCGATAGTCGAGTCGATAGTCGAGTCGAGTCGATAGTCGAGTCGAGTCAATAGTCGAGTCGATAGTGGAGTCGAGTCGATAGTCGAGTCGATAGTCGAGTCGATAGTCGAGTCGATAGTCGAGTCGAGTCGAGTCGATAGTCGAGTCGATAGTCGAGTCGATAGTCGAGTCGATAGTCGAGTCGAGTCGATAGTCGAGTCGATAGTCGAGTCGATAGTCGAGTCGATAGTCGATAGTCGAATCGATAGTCGAGTCGATAGTCGAGTCGATAGTCGAGTCGATAGTCGAGTCGATAGTCGAGTCGATAGTCGAGTCGATAGTCGAGTCGATAGTCGAGTCGATAGTCGAGTCGATAGTCGAGTCGATAGTCGAGTCGATAGTCGAGTCGATAGTCGAGTCGATAGTCGAGTCGATAGTCGAGTCGAAAGTCGAGTCGATAGTCGAGTCGATAGTCGAGTCGATAGTCGAGTCGATAGTCGAGTCGAGTCGAGTCGATAGTCGAGTCGATAGTCCAGTCGAGTCGAGTCGATAGTCGAGTCGAGTCGAGTCGATAGTCGAGTCGATAGTCGAGTCGAGTCGAGTCGATAGTCGAGTCGAGTCGAGTCGATAGTCGATTCGATAGTCCAGTCGAGTCGAGTCGATAGTCGAGTCGAGTCGATAGTCGAGTCGAGTCGAGTCGATAGTCGAGTCCAGTCGAGTCGAGTCGATAGTCGAGTCGAGTCGGGTCGATAGTCGAGTCGATAGTCGAGTCGATAGTCGAGTCGATAGTCGAGTCGATAGTCCAGTCGAGTCGAGTCGATAGTCGAGTCGAGTCGAGTCGATAGTCGAGTCGATAGTCGAGTCGAGAGTCGAGTCGAGTCGAGTCGATAGTCGAGTCGAGTCGAGTCGATAGTCGAGTCGAGTCGAGTCGATAGTCGAGTCGATAGTCCAGTCGAGTCGAGTCGATAGTCGAGTCGAGTCGATAGTCGAGTCCAGTCGAGTCGAGTCGATAGTCGAGTCGAGTCGGGTCGATAGTCGAGTCGATAGTCGAGTCGATAGTCGAGTCGATAGTCGAGTCGATAGTCGAGTCGATAGTCGAGTCGAGTCGAGTCGATAGTCGAGTCGATAGTCGAGTCGATAGTCGAGTCGATAGTCGAGTCGATAGTCGAGTCGAGTCGGGTCGATAGTCGAGTCGATAGTCGAGTCTATAGTCGAGTCGATAGTCGAGTCGATAGTCGAGTCGATAGTCGAGTCGATAGTCGAGTCGAGTCGAGTCGATAGTCGAGTCGATAGTCGAGTCGATAGTCGAGTCGATAGTCGAGTCGATAGTCGAGTCGAGTCGAGTCGATAGTCGAGTCGATAGTCGAGTCGAGTCGAGTCGATAGTCGAGTCGATAGTCGAGTCGAGTCGAGTCGATAGTCGAGTCGAGTCGAGTCGATAGTCGAGTCGAGTCGAGTCGAGTCGATAGTCGAGTCGAGTCGGGTCGATAGTCGAGTCGATAGTCGAGTCGATAGTCGAGTCGATAGTCGAGTCGATAGTCGAGTCGATAGTCGAGTCGATAGTCGAGTCGATAGTCGAGTCGATAGTCGAGTCGATAGTCGAGTCGATAGTCGAGTCGATAGTCGAGTCGATAGTCGAGTCGATAGTCGAGTCGATAGTCGAGTCGATAGTCGAGTCGATAGTCGAGTCGATAGTCGAGTCGATAGTCGAGTCGATAGTCGAGTCGATAGTCGAGTCGATAGTCGAGTCGATAGTCGAGTCGATAGTCGAGTCGATAGTCGAGTCGATAGTCGAGTCGATAGTCGAGTCGATAGTCGAGTCGATAGTCGAGTCGATAGTCGAGTCGATAGTCGAGTCGATAGTCGAGTCGATAGTCGAGTCGATAGTCGAGTCGATAGTCGAGTCGATAGTCGAGTCGATAGTCGAGTCGATAGTCGAGTCGATAGTCGAGTCGATAGTCGAGTCGATAGTCGAGTCGATAGTCGAGTCGATAGTCGAGTCGATAGTCGAGTCGATAGTCGAGTCGATAGTCGAGTCGATAGTCGAGTCGATAGTCGAGTCGATAGTCGAGTCGATAGTCGAGTCGATAGTCGAGTCGATAGTCGAGTCGATAGTCGAGTCGATAGTCGAGTCGATAGTCGAGTCGATAGTCGAGTCGATAGTCGAGTCGATAGTCGAGTCGATAGTCGAGTCGATAGTCGAGTCGATAGTCGAGTCGATAGTCGAGTCGATAGTCGAGTCGATAGTCGAGTCGATAGTCGAGTCGATAGTCGAGTCGATAGTCGAGTCGATAGTCGAGTCGATAGTCGAGTCGATAGTCGAGTCGATAGTCGAGTCGATAGTCGAGTCGATAGTCGAGTCGATAGTCGAGTCGATAGTCGAGTCGATAGTCGAGTCGATAGTCGAGTCGATAGTCGAGTCGATAGTCGAGTCGATAGTCGAGTCGATAGTCGAGTCGATAGTCGAGTCGATAGTCGAGTCGATAGTCGAGTCGATAGTCGAGTCGATAGTCGAGTCGATAGTCGAGTCGAGTCGAGTCGATAGTCGAGTCGATAGTCGAGTCGATAGTCGAGGCGATAGTCGAGTCGATAGTCGAGTCGAGTCGAGTCGATAGTCGAGTCGATAGTCGAGTCGAGTCGAGTCGATAGTCGAGTCGAGTCGAGTCGATAGTCGAGTCGAGTCGAGTCGAGTCGGGTCGATAGTCGAGTCGATAGTCGAGTCGATAGTCGAGTCGATAGTCGAGTCGATAGTCGAGTCGATAGTCGAGTCGATAGTCGAGTCGATAGTCGAGTCGATAGTCGAGTCGATAGTCGAGTCGATAGTCGAGTCGATAGTCGAGTCGATAGTCGAGTCGATAGTCGAGTCGATAGTCGAGTCGATAGTCGAGTCGAAAGTCGAGTCGATAGTCGAGTCGATAGTCGAGTCGATAGTCGAGTCGATAGTCGAGTCGAGTCGAGTCGATAGTCGAGTCGATAGTCCAGTCGAGTCGAGTCGATAGTCGAGTCGAGTCGAGTCGATAGTCGAGTCGATAGTCGAGTCGAGTCGAGTCGATAGTCGAGTCGAGTCGAGTCGATAGTCGATTCGATAGTCCAGTCGAGTCGAGTCGATAGTCGAGTCGAGTCGATAGTCGAGTCGAGTCGAGTCGATAGTCGAGTCCAGTCGAGTCGAGTCGATAGTCGAGTCGAGTCGGGTCGATAGTCGAGTCGATAGTCGAGTCGATAGTCGAGTCGATAGTCGAGTCGATAGTCGAGTCGATAGTCGAGTCGATAGTCGAGTCGAGTCGATAGTCGAGTCGATAGTCGAGTCGATAGTCGAGTCGATAGTCGAGTCGATAGTCGAGTCGAGTCGAGTCGATAGTCGAGTCGATAGTCGAGTCGATAGTCGAGTCGATAGTCGAGTCGATAGTCGAGTCGAGTCGAGTCGATAGTCGAGTCGAGTCGAGTCGAGTCGATAGTCGAGTCGATAGTCGAGTCGATAGTCGAGTCGATAGTCGAGTCGATAGTCGAGTCGATAGTCGAGTCGATAGTCGAGTCGATAGTCGAGTCGATAGTCGAGTCGATAGTCGAGTCGAGTCGAGTCGATAGTCGAGTCGAGTCGAGTCGATAGTCGAGTCGAGTCGAGTCGAGTCGATAGTCGAGTCGAGTCGGGTCGATAGTCGAGTCGATAGTCGAGTCGATAGTCGATTCGATAGTCGAGTCGATAGTCGAGTCGATAGTCGAGTCGATAGTCGAGTCGAGTCGAGTCGAGTCGATAGTCGAGTCGATAGTCGAGTCGATAGTCGAGTCGATAGTCGAGTCGATAGTCGAGTCGATAGTCGAGTCGAGTCGAGTCGATAGTCGAGTCGATAGTCGAGTCGAGTCGAGTCGATAGTCGAGTCGAGTCGAGTCGATAGTCGAGTCGAGTCGAGTCGAGTCGATAGTCGAGTCGATAGTCGAGTCGATAGTCGAGTCGATAGTCGAGTCGATAGTCGAGTCGATAGTCGAGTCGATAGTCGAGTCGATAGTCGAGTCGATAGTCGAGTCGATAGTCGAGTCGATAGTCGAGTCGATAGTCGAGTCGATAGTCGAGTCGATAGTCGAGTCGATAGTCGAGTCGATAGTCGAGTCGATAGTCGATAGTCGAGTCGATAGTCGAGTCGAGTCGAGTCGATAGTCGAGTCCAGTCGAGTCGAGTCGATAGTCGAGTCGAGTCGGGTCGATAGTCGAGTCGATAGTCGAGTCGATAGTCGAGTCGATAGTCGAGTCGATAGTCGAGTCGATAGTCGAGTCGAGTCGAGTCGATAGTCGAGTCGATAGTCGAGTCGATAGTCGAGTCGAGTCGAGTCGATAGTCGAGTCGATAGTCGAGTCGAGTCGAGTCGATAGTCGAGTCGATAGTCGAGTCGAGTCGATTCGATAGTCGAGTCGAGTCGAGTCGATAGTCGAGTCGAGTCGAGTCGAGTCGGGTCGATAGTCGAGTCGATAGTCGAGTCGATAGTCGAGTCGATAGTCGAGTCGATAGTCGAGTCGATAGTCGAGTCGATAGTCGAGTCGATAGTCGAGTCGATAGTCGAGTCGATAGTCGAGTCGATAGTCGAGTCGATAGTCGAGTCGATAGTCGATAGTCGATAGTCGATAGTCGATAGTCGATAGTCGATAGTCGATAGTCGATAGTCGATAGTCGATAGTCGATAGTCGATAGTCGATAGTCGATAGTCGATAGTCGATAGTCGATAGTCGATAGTCGATAGTCGATAGTCGATAGTCGATAGTCGATAGTCGATAGTCGATAGTCGATAGTCGATAGTCGATAGTCGATAGTCGATAGTCGATAGTCGATAGTCGATAGTCGATAGTCGATAGTCGATAGTCGATAGTCGATAGTCGATAGTCGATAGTCGATAGTCGATAGTCGATAGTCGATAGTCGATAGTCGATAGTCGATAGTCGATAGTCGATAGTCGATAGTCGATAGTCGATAGTCGATAGTCGATAGTCGATAGTCGATAGTCGATAGTCGATAGTCGATAGTCGATAGTCGATAGTCGATAGTCGATAGTCGATGGTCGATAGTCGATGGTCGATGGTCGATGGTCGATGGTCGATGGTCGATGGTCGATGGTCGATGGTCGATGGTCGATGGTCGATGGTCGATGGTCGATGGTCGATGGTCGATGGTCGATGGTCGATAGTCGATAGTCGATAGTCGATAGTCGATAGTCGATAGTCGATAGTCGATAGTCGATAGTCGATAGTCGATAGTCGATAGTCGATAGTCGATAGTCGATAGTCGATAGTCGATAGTCGATAGTCGATAGTCTATAGTCGAGTCGATAGTCGATAGTCGATAGTGGATAGTCGATAGTCGAGTCGATAGTCGAGTCGAGTCGATAGTCGAGTCGAGTCGATAGTCGAGTCGAGTCGATAGTCGAGTCGATAGTCGAGTCGATAGTCGAGTCGAGTCGATAGTCGAGTCGATAGTCGAGTCGAGTCGATAGTCGAGTCGATAGTCGAGTCGAGTCGATAGTCGAGTCGATAGTCGAGTCGAGTCGATAGTCGAGTCGAGTCGATAGTCGAGTCGATAGTCGAGTCGATAGTCGAGTCGAGTCGATAGTCGAGTCGAGTCAATAGTCGAGTCGATAGTGGAGTCGAGTCGATAGTCGAGTCGATAGTCGAGTCGATAGTCGAGTCGATAGTCGAGTCGAGTCGAGTCGATAGTCGAGTCGATAGTCGAGTCGAGTCGATAGTCGAGTCGATAGTCGAGTCGAGTCGATAGTCGAGTCGATAGTCGAGTCGATAGTCGAGTCGATAGTCGATAGTCGAATCGATAGTCGAGTCGATAGTCGAGTCGATAGTTGAGTCGATAGTCGAGTCGATAGTCGAGTCGATAGTCGAGTCGATAGTCGAGTCGAGTCGATAGTCGAGTCGAGTCGATAGTCGAGTCGATAGTCGATAGTCGATAGTCGGTAGTCGATAGTCGATAGTCGATAGTCGATAGTCGATAGTCGATAGTCGATAGTCGATAGTCGATAGTCGATAGTCGATAGTCGATAGTCGATAGTCGATAGTCGATAGTCGATAGTCGATAGTCGATAGTCGATAGTCGATAGTCGATAGTCGATAGTCGATAGTCGATAGTCGATGGTCGATGGTCGATGGTCGATAGTCGATGGTCGATGGTCGATGGTCGATGGTCGATGGTCGATGGTCGATGGTCGATGGTCGATGGTCGATGGTCGATGGTCGATAGTCGATAGTCGATAGTCGATAGTCGATAGTCGATAGTCGATAGTCGATAGTCGATAGTCGATAGTCGATAGTCGATAGTCGATAGTCGATAGTCGATAGTCTATAGTCGAGTCGATAGTCGATAGTCGATAGTCGATAGTCGATAGTCGATAGTCGATAGTCGATAGTCGATAGTCGATAGTCGATAGTCGATAGTCGATAGTCGAGTCGAGTCGATAGTCGAGTCGATAGTCGAGTCGATAGTCGAGTCGAGTCGATAGTCGAGTCGATAGTCGAGTCGAGTCGATAGTCGAGTCGATAGTCGAGTCGAGTCGATAGTCGAGTCGATAGTCGAGTCGAGTCGATAGTCGAGTCGAGTCGATAGTCGAGTCGATAGTCGAGTCGATAGTCGAGTCGAGTCGATAGTCGAGTCGAGTCAATAGTCGAGTCGATAGTGGAGTCGAGTCGATAGTCGAGTCGATAGTCGAGTCGATAGTCGAGTCGATAGTCGAGTCGAGTCGAGTCGATAGTCGAGTCGATAGTCGAGTCGAGTCGATAGTCGAGTCGATAGTCGAGTCGAGTCGATAGTCGAGTCGATAGTCGAGTCGATAGTCGAGTCGATAGTCGATAGTCGAATCGATAGTCGAGTCGATAGTCGAGTCGATAGTTGAGTCGATAGTCGAGTCGATAGTCGAGTCGATAGTCGAGTCGATAGTCGAGTCGAGTCGATAGTCGAGTCGAGTCGATAGTCGAGTCGATAGTCGATAGTCGATAGTCGGTAGTCGATAGTCGATAGTCGATAGTCGATAGTCGATAGTCGATAGTCGATAGTCGATAGTCGATAGTCGATAGTCGATAGTCGATAGTCGATAGTCGATAGTCGATAGTCGATAGTCGATAGTCGATAGTCGATAGTCGATAGTCGATAGTCGATAGTCGATAGTCGATAGTCGATAGTCGATAGTCGATAGTCGATAGTCGATAGTCGATAGTCGATAGTCGATAGTCGATAGTCGATAGTCGATAGTCGATAGTCGATAGTCGATAGTCGATAGTCTATAGTCGAGTCGATAGTCGATAGTCGATAGTCGATAGTCGATAGTCGATAGTCGATAGTCGATAGTCGATAGTCGATAGTCGATAGTCGATAGTCGATATTCGATAGTCGAGTCGAGTCGATAGTCGAGTCGATAGTCGAGTCGATAGTCGAGTCGAGTCGATAGTCGAGTCGATAGTCGAGTCGAGTCGATAGTCGAGTCGATAGTCGAGTCGAGTCGATAGTCGAGACGATAGTCGAGTCGAGTCGATAGTCGAGTCGAGTCGATAGTCGAGTCGATAGTCGAGTCGATAGTCGAGTCGAGTCGATAGTCGAGTCGAGTCAATAGTCGAGTCGATAGTGGAGTCGAGTCGATAGTCGAGTCGATAGTCGAGTCGATAGTCGAGTCGATAGTCGAGTCGAGTCGAGTCGATAGTCGAGTCGATAGTCGAGTCGAGTCGATAGTCGAGTCGATAGTCGAGTCGAGTCGATAGTCGAGTCGATAGTCGAGTCGATAGTCGAGTCGATAGTCGATAGTCGAATCGATAGTCGAGTCGATAGTCGAGTCGATAGTTGAGTCGATAGTCGAGTCGATAGTCGAGTCGATAGTCGAGTCGATAGTCGAGTCGAGTCGATAGTCGAGTCGAGTCGATAGTCGAGTCGATAGTCGATAGTCGATAGTCGGTAGTCGATAGTCGATAGTCGATAGTCGATAGTCGATAGTCGATAGTCGATAGTCGATAGTCGATAGTCGATAGTCGATAGTCGATAGTCGATAGTCGATAGTCGATAGTCGATAGTCGATAGTCGATAGTCGATAGTCGATAGTCGATAGTCGATAGTCGATAGTCGATAGTCGATAGTCGATAGTCGATAGTCGATAGTCGATAGTCGATAGTCGATAGTCGATAGTCGATAGTCGATAGTCGATAGTCGATAGTCGATAGTCGATAGTCGATAGTCGATAGTCGATAGTCGATAGTCGATAGTCGATAGTCGATAGTCGATAGTCGATAGTCGATAGTCGATAGTCGATAGTCGATAGTCGATAGTCGATAGTCGATAGTCGATAGTCGATAGTCGATAGTCGATAGTCGATAGTCGATAGTCGATAGTCGATAGTCGATAGTCGATAGTCGATAGTCGATAGTCGATAGTCGATAGTCGATAGTCGATAGTCGAGTCGATAGTCGAGTCGATAGTCGAGTCGAGTCGATAGTCGAGTCGATAGTCGAGTCGAGTCGATAGTCGAGTCGATAGTCGAGTCGAGTCGATAGTCGAGTCGATAGTCGAGTCGAGTCGATAGTCGAGTCGAGTCGATAGTCGAGTCGATAGTCGAGTCGATAGTCGAGTCGAGTCGATAGTCGAGTCGAGTCAATAGTCGAGTCGATAGTGGAGTCGAGTCGATAGTCGAGTCGATAGTCGAGTCGATAGTCGAGTCGATAGTCGAGTCGATTGTCGAGTCGAGTCGAGTCGATAGTCGAGTCGATAGTCGAGTCGAGTCGATAGTCGAGTCGATAGTCGAGTCGATAGTCGAGTCGATAGTCGAGTCGAGTCGAGTCGATAGTCGAGTCGATAGTCGAGTCGAGTCGATAGTCGAGTCGATAGTCGAGTCGATAGTCGAGTCGAGTCGATAGTCGAGTCGATAGTCGAGTCGATAGTCGAGTCGATAGTCGATAGTCGAATCGATAGTCGAGTCGATAGTCGAGTCGATAGTTGAGTCGATAGTCGAGTCGATAGTCGAGTCGATAGTCGAGTCGATAGTCGAGTCGAGTCGATAGTCGAGTCGAGTCGATAGTCGAGTCGATAGTCGATAGTCGATAGTCGGTAGTCGATAGTCGATAGTCGATAGTCGATAGTCGATAGTCGATAGTCGATAGTCGATAGTCGATAGTCGATAGTCGATAGTCGATAGTCGATAGTCGATAGTCGATAGTCGATAGTCGATAGTCGATAGTCGATAGTCGATAGTCGATAGTCGATAGTCGATAGTCGATAGTCGATAGTCGATAGTCGATAGTCGATAGTCGATAGTCGATAGTCGATAGTCGATAGTCGATAGTCGATAGTCGATAGTCGATAGTCGATAGTCGATAGTCGATAGTCGATAGTCGATAGTCGATAGTCGATAGTCGATAGTCGATAGTCGATAGTCGATAGTCGATAGTCGATAGTCGATAGTCGATAGTCGATAGTCGATAGTCGATAGTCGATAGTCGATAGTCGATAGTCGATAGTCGATAGTCGATAGTCGATAGTCGATAGTCGATAGTCGATAGTCGATAGTCGATAGTCGATAGTCGATAGTCGATAGTCGATAGTCGATAGTCGATAGTCGATAGTCGATAGTCGATAGTCGATAGTCGATAGTCGATAGTCGATAGTCGATAGTCGATAGTCGATAGTCGATAGTCGATAGTCGATAGTCGATAGTCGATAGTCGATAGTCGATAGTCGATAGTCGATAGTCGATAGTCGATAGTCGATAGTCGATAGTCGATAGTCGATAGTCGATAGTCGATAGTCGATAGTCGATAGTCGATAGTCGATAGTCGATAGTCGATAGTCGATAGTCGATAGTCGATAGTCGATAGTCGATAGTCGATAGTCGATAGTCGATAGTCGATAGTCGATAGTCGATAGTCGATAGTCGATAGTCGATAGTCGATAGTCGATAGTCGATAGTCGATAGTCGATAGTCGATAGTCGATAGTCGATAGTCGATAGTCGATAGTCGATAGTCGATAGTCGATAGTCGATAGTCGATAGTCGATAGTCGATAGTCGATAGTCGATAGTCGATAGTCGAGTCGATAGTCGATAGTCGATAGTCGATAGTCGATAGTCGATAGTCGATAGTCGATAGTCGATAGTCGATAGTCGATAGTCGATGGTCGATAGTCGATGGTCGATGGTCGATGGTCGATGGTCGATGGTCGATGGTCGATGGTCGATGGTCGATAGTCGATAGTCGATAGTCGATAGTCGATAGTCGATAGTCGATAGTCGATAGTCGATAGTCGATAGTCGATAGTCGATAGTCGATAGTCGATTGTCGATGGTCGATAGTCGATAGTCGATAGTCGATAGTCGATAGTCGATAGTCGATAGTCGATAGTCGATAGTCGATAGTCGATAGTCGATAGTCGATAGTCGATAGTCGATAGTCGATAGTCGATAGTCGATAGTCGATGGTCGATGGTCGATGGTCGATGGTCGATGGTCGATGGTCGATGGTCGATGGTCGATGGTCGATGGTCGATGGTCGATGGTCGATGGTCGATAGTCGATAGTCGATAGTCGATAGTCGATAGTCGATAGTCGATAATCGATAGTCGATAGTCGATAGTCGATAGTCGATAGTCGATAGTCGATAGTCGATAGTCGATAGTCGATAGTCGATAGTCGATAGTCGATAGTCGATAGTCGATAGTCGATAGTCGATAGTCGATAGTCGATAGTCGATAGTCGATAGTCGATAGTCGATAGTCGATAGTCGATAGTCGATAGTCGATAGTCGATAGTCGATAGTCGATCGTCGATGGTCGATGGTCGATAGTCGATGGTCGATGGTCGATGGTCGATGGTCGATGGTCGATGGTCGATGGTCGATAGTCGATAGTCGATAGTCGATAGTCGATAGTCGATAGTCGATAGTCGATAGTCGATAGTCGATAGTCGATAGTCGATAGTCGATAGTCTATAGTCGAGTCGATAGTCGATAGTCGATAGTGGATAGTCGATAGTCGAGTCGATAGTCGAGTCGAGTCGATAGTCGAGTCGAGTCGATAGTCGAGTCGAGTCGATAGTCGAGTCGCTAGTCGAGTCGATAGTCGAGTCGAGTCGATAGTCGAGTCGAGTCGATAGTCGAGTCGATAGTCGAGTCGAGTCGATAGTCGAGTCGATAGTCGAGTCGAGTCGATAGTCGAGTCGATATTCGAGTCGAGTCGATAGTCGAGTCGAGTCGATAGTCGAGTCGATAGTCGAGTCGATAGTCGAGTCGAGTCGATAGTCGAGTCGAGTCAATAGTCGAGTCGATAGTGGAGTCGAGTCGATAGTCGAGTCGATAGTCGAGTCGATAGTCGAGTCGATAGTCGAGTCGAGTCGAGTCGATAGTCGAGTCGATAGTCGAGTCGAGTCGATAGTCGAGTCGATAGTCGAGTCGAGTCGATAGTCGAGTCGATAGTCGAGTCGAGTCGATAGTCGAGTCGATAGTCGAGTCGATAGTCGAGTCGATAGTCGATAGTCGAATCGATAGTCGAGTCGATAGTCGAGTCGATAGTTGAGTCGATAGTCGAGTCGATAGTCGAGTCGATAGTCGAGTCGATAGTCGAGTCGATAGTCGAGTCGATAGTCGATAGTCGATAGTCGATAGTCGATAGTCGATAGTCGATAGTCGATAGTCGATAGTCGATGGTCGATAGTCGATGGTCGATGGTCGATGGTCGATGGTCGATGGTCGATGGTCGATGGTCGATGGTCGATAGTCGATAGTCGATAGTCGATAGTCGATAGTCGATAGTCGATAGTCGATAGTCGATAGTCGATAGTCGATAGTCGATAGTCGATAGTCGATAGTCGATGGTCGATAGTCGATGGTCGATGGTCGATGGTCGATGGTCGATGGTCGATGGTCGATGGTCGATGGTCGATGGTCGATGGTCGATGGTCGATGGTCGATGGTCGATGGTCGATGGTCGATGGTCGATGGTCGATAGTCGATAGTCGATAGTCGATAGTCGATAGTCGATAGTCGATAATCGATAGTCGATAGTCGATAGTCGATAGTCGATAGTCGATAGTCGATAGTCGATAGTCGATAGTCGATAGTCGATAGTCGATAGTCGATAGTCGATAGTCGATAGTCGATAGTCGATAGTCGATAGTCGATAGTCGATAGTCGATAGTCGATAGTCGATAGTCGATAGTCGATAGTCTATAGTCGAGTCGATAGTCGATAGTCGATAGTGGATAGTCGAGTCGAGTCGATAGTCGAGTCGAGTCGATAGTCGAGTCGAGTCGATAGTCGAGTCGAGTCGATAGTCGAGTCGATAGTCGAGTCGATAGTCGAGTCGAGTCGATAGTCGAGTCGATAGTCGAGTCGAGTCGATAGTCGAGTCGATAGTCGAGTCGAGTCGATAGTCGAGTCGATAGTCGAGTCGAGTCGATAGTCGAGTCGAGTCGATAGTCGAGTCGATAGTCGAGTCGATAGTCGAGTCGAGTCGATAGTCGAGTCGAGTCAATAGTCGAGTCGATAGTGGAGTCGAGTCGATAGTCGAGTCGATAGTCGAGTCGATAGTCGAGTCGATAGTCGAGTCGAGTCGAGTCGATAGTCGAGTCGATAGTCGAGTCGAGTCGATAGTCGAGTCGATAGTCGAGTCGAGTCGATAGTCGAGTCGATAGTCGAGTCGATAGTCGAGTCGATAGTCGATAGTCGAATCGATAGTCGAGTCGATAGTCGAGTCGATAGTCGAGTCGATAGTCGAGTCGATAGTCGAGTCGATAGTCGAGTCGATAGTCGAGTCGATAGTCGAGTCGATAGTCGAGTCGATAGTCGAGTCGATAGTCGAGTCGATAGTCGAGTCGATAGTCGAGTCGATAGTCGAGTCGATAGTCGAGTCGAAAGTCGAGTCGATAGTCGAGTCGATAGTCGAGTCGATAGTCGAGTCGAGTCGAGTCGATAGTCGAGTCGATAGTCCAGTCGAGTCGAGTCGATAGTCGAGTCGAGTCGAGTCGACAGTCGAGTCGATAGTCGAGTCGAGTCGAGTCGATAGTCGAGTCGAGTCGAGTCGATAGTCGATTCGATAGTCCAGTCGAGTCGAGTCGATAGTCGAGTCGAGTCGATAGTCGAGTCGAGTCGAGTCGATAGTCGAGTCCAGTCGAGTCGAGTCGATAGTCGAGTCGAGTCGGGTCGATAGTCGAGTCGATAGTCGAGTCGATAGTCGAGTCGATAGTCGAGTCGATAGTCCAGTCGAGTCGAGTCGATAGTCGAGTCGAGTCGAGTCGATAGTCGAGTCGATAGTCGAGTCGATAGTCGAGTCGAGTCGAGTCGATAGTCGAGTCGAGTCGAGTCGATAGTCGAGTCGAGTCGAGTCGATAGTCGAGTCGATAGTCCAGTCGAGTCGAGTCGATAGTCGAGTCGAGTCGATAGTCGAGTCCAGTCGAGTCGAGTCGATAGTCGAGTCGAGTCGGGTCGATAGTCGAGTCGATAGTCGAGTCGATAGTCGAGTCGATAGTCGAGTCGAGTCGGGTCGATAGTCGAGTCGATAGTCGAGTCGATAGTCGAGTCGATAGTCGAGTCGATAGTCGAGTCGATAGTCGAGTCGAGTCGAGTCGATAGTCGAGTCGATAGTCGAGTCGATAGTCGAGTCGATAGTCGAGTCGATAGTCGAGTCGAGTCGGGTCGATAGTCGAGTCGATAGTCGAGTCTATAGTCGAGTCGATAGTCGAGTCGATAGTCGAGTCGATAGTCGAGTCGATAGTCGAGTCGAGTCGAGTCGATAGTCGAGTCGATAGTCGAGTCGATAGTCGAGTCGATAGTCGAGTCGATAGTCGAGTCGAGTCGAGTCGATAGTCGAGTCGATAGTCGAGTCGAGTCGAGTCGATAGTCGAGTCGATAGTCGAGTCGAGTCGAGTCGATAGTCGAGTCGAGTCGAGTCGAGTCGATAGTCGAGTCGAGTCGAGTCGAGTCGATAGTCGAGTCGAGTCGGGTCGATAGTCGAGTCGATAGTCGAGTCGATAGTCGAGTCGATAGTCGAGTCGATAGTCGAGTCGATAGTCGAGTCGATAGTCGAGTCGATAGTCGAGTCGATAGTCGAGTCGATAGTCGAGTCGATAGTCGAGTCGAAAGTCGAGTCGATAGTCGAGTCGATAGTCGAGTCGATAGTCGAGTCGATAGTCGAGTCGAGTCGAGTCGATAGTCGAGTCGATAGTCGAGTCGAGTCGAGTCGATAGTCGAGTCGAGTCGAGTCGATAGTCGAGTCGATAGTCGAGTCGAGTCGAGTCGATAGTCGAGTCGAGTCGAGTCGATAGTCGATTCGATAGTCCAGTCGAGTCGAGTCGATAGTCGAGTCGAGTCGATAGTCGAGTCGAGTCGAGTCGATAGTCGAGTCCAGTCGAGTCGAGTCGATAGTCGAGTCGAGTCGGGTCGATAGTCGAGTCGATAGTCGAGTCGATAGTCGAGTCGATAGTCGAGTCGATAGTCCAGTCGAGTCGAGTCGATAGTCGAGTCGAGTCGAGTCGATAGTCGAGTCGATAGTCGAGTCGATAGTCGAGTCGAGTCGAGTCGATAGTCGAGTCGAGTCGAGTCGATAGTCGAGTCGAGTCGAGTCGATAGTCGAGTCGATAGTCCAGTCGAGTCGAGTCGATAGTCGAGTCGAGTCGATAGTCGAGTCCAGTCGAGTCGAGTCGATAGTCGAGTCGAGTCGGGTCGATAGTCGAGTCGATAGTCGAGTCGATAGTCGAGTCGATAGTCGAGTCGATAGTCGAGTCGATAGTCGAGTAGAGTCGAGTCGATAGTCGAGTCGATAGTCGAGTCGATAGTCGAGTCGATAGTCGAGTCGATAGTCGAGTCGAGTCGGGTCGATAGTCGAGTCGATAGTCGAGTCTATAGTCGAGTCGATAGTCGAGTCGATAGTCGAGTCGATAGTCGAGTCGATAGTCGAGTCGAGTCGAGTCGATAGTCGAGTCGATAGTCGAGTCGATAGTCGAGTCGATAGTCGAGTCGATAGTCGAGTCGATAGTCGAGTCGATAGTCGAGTCGATAGTCGAGTCGATAGTCGATAGTCGATAGTCGATAGTCGATAGTCGATAGTCGATAGTCGATAGTCGATAGTCGATAGTCGATAGTCGATAGTCGATAGTCGATAGTCGATAGTCGATAGTCGATAGTCGATAGTCGATAGTCGATAGTCGATAGTCGATAGTCGATAGTCGATAGTCGATAGTCGATAGTCGATAGTCGATAGTCGATAGTCGATAGTCGATAGTCGATAGTCGATAGTCGATAGTCGATAGTCGATAGTCGATAGTCGATAGTCGATAGTCGATAGTCGATAGTCGATAGTCGATAGTCGATAGTCGATAGTCGATAGTCGATGGTCGATAGTCGATGGTCGATGGTCGATGGTCGATGGTCGATGGTCGATGGTCGATGGTCGATGGTCGATGGTCGATGGTCGATGGTCGATGGTCGATGGTCGATGGTCGATGGTCGATGGTCGATAGTCGATAGTCGATAGTCGATAGTCGATAGTCGATAGTCGATAGTCGATAGTCGATAGTCGATAGTCGATAGTCGATAGTCGATAGTCGATAGTCTATAGTCGAGTCGATAGTCGATAGTCGATAGTGGATAGTCGATAGTCGAGTCGATAGTCGAGTCGAGTCGATAGTCGAGTCGAGTCGAGTCGATAGTCGAGTCGAGTCGATAGTCGAGTCGATAGTCGAGTCGATAGTCGAGTCGAGTCGATAGTCGAGTCGATAGTCGAGTCGAGTCGATAGTCGAGTCGATAGTCGAGTCGAGTCGATAGTCGAGTCGATAGTCGAGTCGAGTCGATAGTCGAGTCGAGTCGATAGTCGAGTCGATAGTCGAGTCGATAGTCGAGTCGAGTCGATAGTCGAGTCGAGTCAATAGTCGAGTCGAGTCGAGTCGATAGTCGAGTCGAGTCGAGTCGATAGTCGAGTCGAGTCGAGTCGAGTCGGGTCGATAGTCGAGTCGATAGTCGAGTCGATAGTCGAGTCGATAGTCGAGTCGATAGTCGAGTCGATAGTCGAGTCGATAGTCGAGTCGATAGTCGAGTCGATAGTCGAGTCGATAGTCGAGTCGATAGTCGAGTCGATAGTCGAGTCGAAAGTCGAGTCGATAGTCGAGTCGATAGTCGAGTCGATAGTCGAGTCGATAGTCGAGTCGAGTCGAGTCGATAGTCGAGTCGATAGTCGAGTCGATAGTCGAGTCGATAGTCGAGTCGATAGTCGAGTCGAGTCGAGTCGAGTCGATAGTCGAGTCGATAGTCGAGTCGATAGTCGAGTCGATTGTCGAGTCGAGTCGATAGTCGAGTCGATAGTCGAGTCGAGTCGATAGTCGAGTCGATAGTCGAGTCGAGTCGATAGTCGAGTCGATAGTCGAGTCGAGTCGATAGTCGAGTCGAGTCGATAGTCGAGTCGATAGTCGAGTCGATAGTCGAGTCGATAGTCGAGTCGAGTCGAGTCGATAGTCGAGTCGATAGTCGAGTCGATAGTCGAGTCGATAGTCGAGTCGATAGTCGAGTCGAGTCGAGTCGATAGTCGAGTCGATAGTCGAGTCTATAGTCGAGTCGATAGTCGAGTCGATAGTCGAGTCGATAGTCGAGTCGATAGTCGAGTCGAGTCGAGTCGATAGTCGAGTCGATAGTCGAGTCGATAGTCGAGTCGATAGTCGAGTCGATAGTCGAGTCGAGTCGAGTCGATAGTCGAGTCGATAGTCGAGTCGAGTCGAGTCGATAGTCGAGTCGATAGTCGAGTCGAGTCGAGTCGATAGTCGAGTCGAGTCGAGTCGATAGTCGATTCGATAGTCCAGTCGAGTCGAGTCGATAGTCGAGTCGAGTCGATAGTCGAGTCGAGTCGAGTCGATAGTCGAGTCCAGTCGAGTCGAGTCGATAGTCGAGTCGAGTCGGGTCGATAGTCGAGTCGATAGTCGAGTCGATAGTCGAGTCGATAGTCGAGTCGATAGTCCAGTCGAGTCGAGTCGATAGTCGAGTCGAGTCGAGTCGATAGTCGAGTCGATAGTCGAGTCGATAGTCGAGTCGAGTCGAGTCGATAGTCGAGTCGAGTCGAGTCGATAGTCGAGTCGAGTCGAGTCGATAGTCGAGTCGATAGTCCAGTCGAGTCGAGTCGATAGTCGAGTCGAGTCGATAGTCGAGTCCAGTCGAGTCGAGTCGATAGTCGAGTCGAGTCGGGTCGATAGTCGAGTCGATAGTCGAGTCGATAGTCGAGTCGATAGTCGAGTCGATAGTCGAGTCGATAGTCGAGTCGAGTCGAGTCGATAGTCGAGTCGATAGTCGAGTCGATAGTCGAGTCGATAGTCGAGTCGATAGTCGAGTCGAGTCGGGTCGATAGTCGAGTCGATAGTCGAGTCTATAGTCGAGTCGATAGTCGAGTCGATAGTCGAGTCGATAGTCGAGTCGATAGTCGAGTCGAGTCGAGTCGATAGTCGAGTCGATAGTCGAGTCGATAGTCGAGTCGATAGTCGAGTCGATAGTCGAGTCGAGTCGAGTCGATAGTCGAGTCGATAGTCGAGTCGAGTCGAGTCGATAGTCGAGTCGATAGTCGAGTCGAGTCGAGTCGATAGTCGAGTCGAGTCGAGTCGAGTCGATAGTCGAGTCGAGTCGAGTCGAGTCGATAGTCGAGTCGAGTCGGGTCGATAGTCGAGTCGATAGTCGAGTCGATAGTCGAGTCGATAGTCGAGTCGATAGTCGAGTCGATAGTCGAGTCGATAGTCGAGTCGATAGTCGAGTCGATAGTCGATAGTCGATAGTCGATAGTCGATAGTCGATAGTCGATAGTCGATAGTCGATAGTCGATAGTCGATAGTCGATAGTCGATAGTCGATAGTCGATAGTCGATAGTCGATAGTCGATAGTCGATAGTCGATAGTCGATAGTCGATAGTCGATAGTCGATAGTCGATAGTCGATAGTCGATAGTCGATAGTCGATAGTCGATAGTCGATAGTCGATAGTCGATAGTCGATAGTCGATAGTCGATAGTCGATAGTCGATAGTCGATAGTCGATAGTCGATAGTCGATAGTCGATAGTCGATAGTCGATAGTCGATAGTCGATAGTCGATAGTCGATAGTCGATAGTCGATAGTCGATAGTCGATAGTCGATAGTCGATGGTCGATAGTCGATGGTCGATGGTCGATGGTCGATGGTCGATGGTCGATGGTCGATGGTCGATGGTCGATGGTCGATGGTCGATGGTCGATGGTCGATGGTCGATGGTCGATAGTCGATAGTCGATAGTCGATAGTCGATAGTCGATAGTCGATAGTCGATAGTCGATAGTCGATAGTCGATAGTCGATAGTCGATAGTCGATAGTCGATAGTCGATAGTCGATAGTCGATAGTCTATAGTCGAGTCGATAGTCGATAGTCGATAGTGGATAGTCGATAGTCGAGTCGATAGTCGAGTCGAGTCGATAGTCGAGTCGAGTCGAGTCGATAGTCGAGTCGAGTCGGGTCGATAGTCGAGTCGATAGTCGAGTCGAGTCGAGTCGATAGTCGAGTCGATAGTCGAGTCGAGTCGAGTCGATAGTCGAGTCGAGTCGAGTCGAGTCGATAGTCGAGTCGAGTCGAGTCGAGTCGATAGTCGAGTCGAGTCGGGTCGATAGACGAGTCGATAGTCGAGTCGATAGTCGAGTCGATAGTCGAGTCGATAGTCGAGTCGATAGTCGAGTCGATAGTCGAGTCGATAGTCGAGTCGATAGTCGATAGTCGATAGTCGATAGTCGATAGTCGATAGTCGATAGTCGATAGTCGATAGTCGATAGTCGATAGTCGATAGTCGATAGTCGATAGTCGATAGTCGATAGTCGATAGTCGATAGTCGATAGTCGATAGTCGATAGTCGATAGTCGATAGTCGATAGTCGATAGTCGATAGTCGATAGTCGATAGTCGATAGTCGATAGTCGATAGTCGATAGTCGATAGTCGATAGTCGATAGTCGATAGTCGATAGTCGATAGTCGATAGTCGATAGTCGATAGTCGATAGTCGATAGTCGATAGTCGATAGTCGATAGTCGATAGTCGATGGTCGATAGTCGATGGTCGATGGTCGATGGTCGATGGTCGATGGTCGATGGTCGATGGTCGATGGTCGATGGTCGATGGTCGATGGTCGATGGTCGATGGTCGATGGTCGATAGTCGATAGTCGATAGTCGATAGTCGATAGTCGATAGTCGATAGTCGATAGTCGATAGTCGATAGTCGATAGTCGATAGTCGATAGTCGATAGTCGATAGTCGATAGTCTATAGTCGAGTCGATAGTCGATAGTCGATAGTGGATAGTCGATAGTCGAGTCGATAGTCGAGTCGAGTCGATAGTCGAGTCGAGTCGAGTCGATAGTCGAGTCGAGTCGATAGTCGAGTCGATAGTCGAGTCGATAGTCGAGTCGAGTCGATAGTCGAGTCGATAGTCGAGTCGAGTCGATAGTCGAGTCGATAGTCGAGTCGAGTCGATAGTCGAGTCGATAGTCGAGTCGAGTCGATAGTCGAGTCGAGTCGATAGTCGAGTCGATAGTCGAGTCGATAGTCGAGTCGATAGTCGAGTCGAGTCGATAGTCGAGTCGAGTCAATAGTCGAGTCGAGTCGAGTCGATAGTCGAGTCGAGTCGAGTCGATAGTCGAGTCGAGTCGAGTCGAGTCGGGTCGATAGTCGAGTCGATAGTCGAGTCGATAGTCGAGTCGATAGTCGAGTCGATAGTCGAGTCGATAGTCGAGTCGATAGTCGAGTCGATAGTCGAGTCGATAGTCGAGTCGATAGTCGAGTCGATAGTCGAGTCGATAGTCGAGTCGAAAGTCGAGTCGATAGTCGAGTCGATAGTCGAGTCGATAGTCGAGTCGATAGTCGAGTCGAGTCGAGTCGATAGTCGAGTCGATAGTCGAGTCGATAGTCGAGTCGATAGTCGAGTCGATAGTCGAGTCGAGTCGAGTCGAGTCGATAGTCGAGTCGATAGTCGAGTCGATAGTCGAGTCGATAGTCGAGTCGATAGTCGAGTCGAGTCGATAGTCGAGTCGATAGTCGAGTCGAGTCGATAGTCGAGTCGATAGTCGAGTCGAGTCGATAGTCGAGTCGATAGTCGAGTCGAGTCGATAGTCGAGTCGAGTCGATAGTCGAGTCGATAGTCGAGTCGATAGTCGAGTCGATAGTCGAGTCGAGTCGAGTCGATAGTCGAGTCGATAGTCGAGTCGATAGTCGAGTCGATAGTCGAGTCGATAGTCGAGTCGAGTCGGGTCGATAGTCGAGTCGATAGTCGAGTCTATAGTCGAGTCGATAGTCGAGTCGATAGTCGAGTCGATAGTCGAGTCGATAGTCGAGTCGAGTCGAGTCGATAGTCGAGTCGATAGTCGAGTCGATAGTCGAGTCGATAGTCGAGTCGATAGTCGAGTCGAGTCGAGTCGATAGTCGAGTCGATAGTCGAGTCGAGTCGAGTCGATAGTCGAGTCGATAGTCGAGTCGAGTCGAGTCGATAGTCGAGTCGAGTCGAGTCGATAGTCGAGTCGAGTCGAGTCGAGTCGATAGTCGAGTCGAGTCGGGTCGATAGTCGAGTCGATAGTCGAGTCGATAGTCGAGTCGATAGTCGAGTCGATAGTCGAGTCGATAGTCGAGTCGATAGTCGAGTCGATAGTCGAGTCGATAGTCGAGTCGATAGTCGAGTCGATAGTCGAGTCGATAGTCGAGTCGATAGTCGAGTCGATAGTCGAGTCGATAGTCGAGTCGATAGTCGAGTCGATAGTCGAGTCGATAGTCGAGTCGATAGTCGAGTCGATAGTCGAGTCGATAGTCGAGTCGATAGTCGAGTCGATAGTCGAGTCGATAGTCGAGTCGATAGTCGAGTCGATAGTCGAGTCGATAGTCGAGTCGATAGTCGAGTCGATAGTCGAGTCGATAGTCGAGTCGATAGTCGAGTCGATAGTCGAGTCGATAGTCGAGTCGATAGTCGAGTCGATAGTCGAGTCGATAGTCGAGTCGATAGTCGAGTCGATAGTCGAGTCGATAGTCGAGTCGATAGTCGAGTCGATAGTCGAGTCGATAGTCGAGTCGATAGTCGAGTCGATAGTCGAGTCGATAGTCGAGTCGATAGTCGAGTCGATAGTCGAGTCGATAGTCGAGTCGATAGTCGAGTCGATAGTCGAGTCGATAGTCGAGTCGATAGTCGAGTCGATAGTCGAGTCGATAGTCGAGTCGATAGTCGAGTCGATAGTCGAGTCGATAGTCGAGTCGATAGTCGAGTCGATAGTCGAGTCGATAGTCGAGTCGATAGTCGAGTCGATAGTCGAGTCGATAGTCGAGTCGATAGTCGAGTCGATAGTCGAGTCGATAGTCGAGTCGATAGTCGAGTCGATAGTCGAGTCGATAGTCGAGTCGATAGTCGAGTCGATAGTCGAGTGGATAGTCGAGTCGATAGTCGAGTCGATAGTCGAGTCGATAGTCGAGTCGATAGTCGAGTCGATAGTCGAGTCGATAGTCGAGTCGATAGTCGAGTCGATAGTCGAGTCGATAGTCGAGTCGATAGTCGAGTCGATAGTCGAGTCGATAGTCGAGTCGATAGTCGAGTCGATAGTCGAGTCGATAGTCGAGTCGATAGTCGAGTCGATAGTCGAGTCGATTGTCGAGTCGATAGTCGAGTCGAGTCGAGTCGATAGTCGAGTCGATAGTCGAGTCGATAGTCGAGTCGATAGTCGAGTCGAGTCGAGTCGATAGTCGAGTCGATAGTCGAGTCGAGTCGAGTCGATAGTCGAGTCGAGTCGAGTCGATAGTCGAGTCGAGTCGAGTCGAGTCGGGTCGATAGTCGAGTCTATAGTCGAGTCGATAGTCGAGTCGATAGTCGAGTCGATAGTCGAGTCGATAGTCGAGTCGATAGTCGAGTCGATAGTCGAGTCGATAGTCGAGTCGATAGTCGAGTCGATAGTCGAGTCGATAGTCGAGTCGATAGTCGAGTCGATAGTCGAGTCGATAGTCGAGTCGATAGTCGAGTCGATAGTCGAGTCGAAAGTCGAGTCGATAGTCGAGTCGATAGTCGAGTCGATAGTCGAGTCGATAGTCGAGTCGAGTCGAGTCGATAGTCGAGTCGATAGTCCAGTCGAGTCGAGTCGATAGTCGAGTCGAGTCGAGTCGATAGTCGAGTCGATAGTCGAGTCGAGTCGAGTCGATAGTCGAGTCGAGTCGAGTCGATAGTCGATTCGATAGTCCAGTCGAGTCGAGTCGATAGTCGAGTCGAGTCGATAGTCGAGTCGAGTCGAGTCGATAGTCGAGTCCAGTCGAGTCGAGTCGATAGTCGAGTCGAGTCGGTTCGATAGTCGAGTCGATAGTCGAGTCGATAGTCGAGTCGATAGTCGAGTCGATAGTCGAGTCGATAGTCGAGTCGATAGTCGAGTCGAGTCGATAGTCGAGTCGATAGTCGAGTCGATAGTCGAGTCGATAGTCGAGTCGATAGTCGAGTCGATAGTCGAGTCGATAGTCGAGTCGAGTCGATAGTCGAGTCGATAGTCGAGTCGATAGTCGAGTCGATAGTCGAGTCGATAGTCGAGTCGATAGTCGAGTCGATAGTCGAGTCGATAGTCGAGTCGATAGTCGAGTCGAGTCGAGTCGATAGTCGAGTCGAGTCGAGTCGATAGTCGAGTCGAGTCGAGTCGAGTCGATAGTCGAGTCGAGTCGGGTCGATAGTCGAGTCGATAGTCGAGTCGATAGTCGATTCGATAGTCGAGTCGATAGTCGAGTCGATAGTCGAGTCGAGAGTCGAGTCGAGTCGAGTCGATAGTCGAGTCGATAGTCGAGTCGATAGTCGAGTCGATAGTCGAGTCGATAGTCGAGTCGATAGTCGAGTCGAGTCGAGTCGATAGGCGAGTCGATAGTAGAGTCGAGTCGAGTCGATAGTCGAGTCGAGTCGAGTCGATAGTCGAGTCGAGTCGAGTCGAGTCGATAGTCGAGTCGAGTCGGGTCGATAGTCGAGTCGATAGTCGAGTCGATAGTCGAGTCGATAGTCGAGTCGATAGTCGAGTCGATAGTCGAGTCGATAGTCGAGTCGATAGTCGAGTCGATAGTCGAGTCGATAGTCGAGTCGATAGTCGAGTCGATAGTCGAGTCGATAGTCGAGTCGATAGTCGAGTCGATAGTCGATAGTCGAGTCGATAGTCGAGTCGAGTCGAGTCGATAGTCGAGTCCAGTCGAGTCGAGTCGATAGTCGAGTCGAGTCGGGTCGATAGTCGAGTCGATAGTCGAGTCGATAGTCGAGTCGATAGTCGAGTCGATAGTCGAGTCGATAGTCGAGTCGATAGTCGAGTCGAGTCGAGTCGATAGTCGAGTCGATAGTCGAGTCGATAGTCGAGTCGATAGTCCAGTCGAGTCGAGTCGATAGTCGAGTCGAGTCGAGTCGATAGTCGAGTCGATAGTCGAGTCGAGTCGAGTCGATAGTCGAGTCGAGTCGAGTCGATAGTCGAGTCGATAGTCCAGTCGAGTCGAGTCGATAGTCGAGTCGAGTCGAAAGTCGAGTCGACAGTCGAGTCGATAGTCGAGTCGATAGTCGAGTCGATAGTCGAGTCGAGTCGAGTCGATAGTCGAGTCGATAGTCCAGTCGAGTCGAGTCGATAGTCGAGTCGAGTCGAGTCGATAGTCGAGTCGATAGTCGAGTCGATAGTCGAGTCGAGTCGAGTCGATAGTCGAGTCGAGTCGAGTCGATAGTCGAGTCGAGTCGAGTCGATAGTCGAGTCGATAGTCGAGTCGATAGTCGAGTCGATAGTCGAGTCGAGTCGAGTCGATAGTCGAGTCGATAGTCGAGTCGATAGTCGAGTCGATAGTCGAGTCGATAGTCGAGTCGATAGTCGAGTCGAGTCGAGTCGATAGTCGAGTCGATAGTCGAGTCGAGTCGAGTCGATAGTCGAGTCGATAGTCGAGTCGATAGTCGAGTCGAGTCGAGTCGATAGTCGAGTCGAGTCGAGTCGATAGTCGAGTCGAGTCGAGT
>OW121815.1:40620182-40644848 GCA_933228935.1 Pemphredon lugubris | reverse complement strand
GAGTCGATAGTCGAGTCGATAGTCGAGTCGATAGTCGAGTCGATAGTCGAGTCGATAGTCGAGTCGATAGTCGAGTCGATAGTCCAGTCAAGTCGAGTCGATAGTCGAGTCGAGTCGAGTCGAGTCGATAGTCGAGTCGAGTCGAGTCGATAGTCGAGTCGATAGTCGAGTCGATTGTCGAGTCGATAGTCGAGTCGATAGTCGAGTCGATAGTCGAGTCGATAGTCGAGTCGATAGTCGAGTCGATAGTCGAGTCGATAGTCGAGTCGATAGTCGAGTCGATAGTCGAGTCGATAGTCGAGTCGATAGTCGAGTCGATAGTCGAGTCGATAGTCGAGTCGATAGTCGAGTCGATAGTCGAGTCGATAGTCGAGTCGATAGTCGAGTCGATAGTCGAGTCGATAGTCGAGTCGATAGTCGAGTCGATAGTCGAGTCGATAGTCGAGTCGATAGTCGAGTCGATAGTCGAGTCGATAGTCGAGTCGATAGTCGAGTCGATAGTCGAGTCGATAGTCGAGTCGATAGTCGAGTCGATAGTCGAGTCGATAGTCGAGTCGATAGTCGAGTCGATAGTCGAGTCGATAGTCGAGTCGATAGTCGAGTCGATAGTCGAGTCGATAGTCGAGTCGATAGTCGAGTCGATAGTCGAGTCGATAGTCGAGTCGATAGTCGAGTCGATAGTCGAGTCGATAGTCGAGTCGATAGTCGAGTCGATAGTCGAGTCGATAGTCGTGTCGATAGTCGAGTCGAGTCGAGTCGATAGTCGAGTCGATAGTCCATTCGAGTCGAGTCGATAGTCCATTCGAGTCGAGTCGATAGTCGAGTCGAGTCGAGTCGATAGTCGAGTCGAGTCGAGTCGACAGTCGAGTCGAGGATAGTCGATAGCCGAGTCGAGTCGAGTCGAGTCGAGTCGATAGTCGAGTCGAGTCGATAGTCGAGTCGAGTCGATAGTCGAGTCGAGTCGATAGTCGAGTCGATAGTCCATTCGAGTCGAGTCGATAGTCGAGTCGAGTCGAGTCGATAGTCGAGTCGAGTCGAGTCGAGTCGAGTCGAGTCGAGTCGAGTCGATAGTCGAGTCGATAGTCGAGTCGAGTCGAGTCGATAGTCGAGTCGATAGTCGAGTCGATAGTCGAGTCGATAGTCGAGTCGATAGTCGAGTCGATAGTCGAGTCGATAGTCGAGTCGAGTCGAGTCGATAGTCGAATCGACAGTCGAGTCGACAGTCGAGTCGACAGTCGAGTCGACAGTCGAGTCGACAGTCGAGTCGACAGTCGAGTCGACAGTCGAGTCGACAGTCGAGTCGACAGTCGAGTCGACAGTCGAGTCGACAGTCGAGTCGATAGTCGAGTCGAGTCGAGTCGATAGTCGAGTCGAGTCGAGTCGATAGTCGAGTCGAGTCGAGTCGATAGTCGAGTCGAGTCGAGTCGAGTCGATAGTTGAGTCGAGTCGAGTCGATAGTCGAGTCGAGTCGAGTCGATAGTCGAGTCGACAGTCGAGTCGAGGATAGTCGATAGTCGATAGTCGAGTCGAGTCGAGTCGATAGTCGAGTCGCGTCGAGTCGATAGTCGAGTCGAGTCGATAGTCGAGTCGAGTCGAGTCGATAGTCGAGTCGAGTCGATAGTCGAGTCGAGTCGATAGTCGAGTCGAGTCGATAGTCGAGTCGATAGTCCAGTCGAGTCGAGTCGATAGTCGAGTCGAGTCGAGTCGATAGTCGAGTCGAGTCGATAGTCGAGTCGAGTCGATAGTCGAGTCGAGTCGAGTCGATAGTCGAGTCGATAGTCGAGTCGAGTCGAGTCGAGTCGATAGTCGAGTCGATAGTCGAGTCGATAGTCGAGTCGATAGTCGAGTCGATAGTCGAGTCGATAGTCGAGTCGATAGTCGAGTCGATAGTCGAGTCGATAGTCGAGTCGATAGTCGAGTCGATAGTCGAGTCGATAGTCCAGTCGAGTCGAGTCGATAGTTGAGTCGAGTCGAGTCGATAGTCGAGTCGAGTCGAGTCGATAGTCGAGTCGAGTCGAGTCGAGTCGATAGTCGAGTCGAGTCGAGTCGATAGTCGAGTCGAGTCAAGTCGATAGTCGAGTCGAGTCGAGTCGATAGTCGAGTCGAGTCGAGTCGATAGTCGAGTCGAGTCGAGTCGAATCGATAGTCGAGTCGAGTCGAGTCGATAGACGAGTCGAGTCGAGTCGATAGTCGAGTCGAGTCGAGTCGATAGTCGAGTCGACAGTCGAGTCGAGGATAGTCGATAGTCGATAGTCGAGTCGAGTCGAGTCGATAGTCGAGTCGAGTCGAGTCGACAGTCGAGTCGAGGATAGTCGATAGTCGATAGTCGAGTCGAGTCGAGTCGATAGTCGAGTCGATAGTCTAGTCGAGTCGAGTCGAGTCGATAGTCTAGTCTATAGTCGAGTCGATAGTCGAGTCGATAGTCGAGTCGATAGTCGAGTCGATAGTCGAGTCGATAGTCGAGTCGATAGTCGAGTCGATAGTCGAGTCGATAGTCGAGTCGATAGTCGAGTCGATAGTCGAGTCGATAGTCGAGTCGAGTCGAGTCGATAGTCGAGTCGATAGTCCATTCGAGTCGAGTCGATAGTCCATTCGAGTCGAGTCGATAGTCGAGTCGAGTCGAGTCGATAGTCGAGTCGAGTCGAGTCGACAGTCGAGTCGAGGATAGTCGATAGCCGAGTCGAGTCGAGTCGAGTCGAGTCGATAGTCGAGTCGAGTCGATAGTCGAGTCGAGTCGATAGTCGAGTCGATAGTCCATTCGAGTCGAGTCGATAGTCGAGTCGAGTCGAGTCGATCGTCGAGTCGAGTCGAGTCGAGTCGAGTCGAGTCGAGTCGAGTCGATAGTCGAGTCGAGTCGAGTCGATAGTCGAGTCGATAGTCGAGTCGATAGTCGAGTCGATAGTCGAGTCGATAGTCGAGTCGATAGTCGAGTCGATAGTCGAGTCGAGTCGAGTCGATAGTCGAGTCGACAGTCGAGTCGAGGATAGTCGATAGTCGATAGTCGAGTCGAGTCGAGTCGATAGTCGAGTCGATAGTCGAGTCGATAGTCGAGTCGATAGTCGAGTCGATAGTCGAGTCGAGTCGAGTCGATAGTCGAGTCGATAGTCCATTCGAGTCGAGTCGATAGTCCATTCGAGTCGAGTCGATAGTCGAGTCGAGTCGAGTCGATAGTCGAGTCGAGTCGAGTCGACAGTCGAGTCGAGGATAGTCGATAGCCGAGTCGAGTCGATAGTCGAGTCGAGTCGATAGTCGAGTCGATAGTCCATTCGAGTCGAGTCGATAGTCGAGTCGAGTCGAGTCGAGTCGAGTCGACATTCGAGTCGAGGATAGTCGATAGTCGAGTCGAGTCGATAGTCGAGTCGAGTCGAGTCGAGTCGAGTCGATAGTCGAGTCGAGTCGAGTCGATAGTCGAGTCGATAGTCCAGTCAAGTCGAGTCGATAGTCGAGTCGAGTCGAGTCGATAGTCGAGTCGAGTCGAGTCGATAGTCGAGTCGAGTCGAGTCGATAGTCGAGTCGAGTCGAGTCGATAGTCGAGTCGAGTCGAGTTGAGTCGATAGTTGAGTCGAGTCGAGTCGATAGTCGAGTCGAGTCGAGTCGATAGTCGAGTCGACAGTCGAGTCGAGGATAGTCGATAGTCGATAGTCGAGTCGAGTCGAGTCGATAGTCGAGTCGAGTCGAGTCGATAGTCGAGTCGAGTCGATAGTCGAGTCGAGTCGAGTCGATAGTCGAGTCGAGTCGATAGTCGAGTCGATAGTCCAGTCGAGTCGAGTCGATAGTCGAGTCGAGTCGAGTCGATAGTCGAGTCGAGTCGAGTCGATAGTCGAGTCGAGTCGAGTCGATAGTCGAGTCGACAGTCGAGTCGAGGATAGTCGATAGTCGATAGTCGAGTCGAGTCGAGTCGATAGTCGAGTCGATAGTCGAGTCGAGTCGAGTCGAGTCGATAGTCGAGTCGATAGTCGAGTCGATAGTCGAGTCGTTAGTCGAGTCGATAGTCGAGTCGATAGTCGAGTCGATAGTCGAGTCGATAGTCGAGTCGATAGTCGAGTCGATAGTCGAGTCGATAGTCGAGTCGATAGTCGAGTCGATAGTCGAGTCGATAGTCGAGTCGATAGTCGAGTCGATAGTCGAGTCGATAGTCGAGTCGATAGTCGAGTCGATAGTCGAGTCGATAGTCGAGTCGATAGTCGAGTCGATAGTCGAGTCGATAGTCGAGTCGATAGTCGAGTCGATAGTCCAGTCAAGTCGAGTCGATAGTCGAGTCGAGTCGAGTCGAGTCGATAGTCGAGTCGAGTCGAGTCGATAGTCGAGTCGATAGTCGAGTCGATTGTCGAGTCGATAGTCGAGTCGATAGTCGAGTCGATAGTCGAGTCGATAGTCGAGTCGATAGTCGAGTCGATAGTCGAGTCGATAGTCGAGTCGATAGTCGAGTCGATAGTCGAGTCGATAGTCGAGTCGATAGTCGAGTCGATAGTCGAGTCGATAGTCGAGTCGATAGTCGAGTCGATAGTCGAGTCGATAGTCGAGTCGATAGTCGAGTCGATAGTCGAGTCGATAGTCGAGTCGATAGTCGAGTCGATAGTCGAGTCGATAGTCGAGTCGATAGTCGAGTCGATAGTCGAGTCGATAGTCGAGTCGATAGTCGAGTCGATAGTCGAGTCGATAGTCGAGTCGATAGTCGAGTCGATAGTCGAGTCGATAGTCGAGTCGATAGTCGAGTCGATAGTCGAGTCGATAGTCGAGTCGATAGTCGAGTCGATAGTCGAGTCGATAGTCGAGTCGATAGTCGAGTCGATAGTCGAGTCGATAGTCGAGTCGATAGTCGAGTCGATAGTCGAGTCGATAGTCGAGTCGATAGTCGAGTCGATAGTCGAGTCGATAGTCGAGTCGATAGTCGAGTCGATAGTCGTGTCGATAGTCGAGTCGAGTCGAGTCGATAGTCGAGTCGATAGTCCATTCGAGTCGAGTCGATAGTCCATTCGAGTCGAGTCGATAGTCGAGTCGAGTCGAGTCGATAGTCGAGTCGAGTCGAGTCGACAGTCGAGTCGAGGATAGTCGATAGCCGAGTCGAGTCGAGTCGAGTCGAGTCGATAGTCGAGTCGAGTCGATAGTCGAGTCGAGTCGATAGTCGAGTCGAGTCGATAGTCGAGTCGATAGTCCATTCGAGTCGAGTCGATAGTCGAGTCGAGTCGAGTCGATAGTCGAGTCGAGTCGAGTCGAGTCGAGTCGAGTCGAGTCGAGTCGATAGTCGAGTCGATAGTCGAGTCGAGTCGAGTGGATAGTCGAGTCGATAGTCGAGTCGATAGTCGAGTCGATAGTCGAGTCGATAGTCGAGTCGATAGTCGAGTCGATAGTCGAGTCGAGTCGAGTCGATAGTCGAATCGACAGTCGAGTCGACAGTCGAGTCGACAGTCGAGTCGACAGTCGAGTCGACAGTCGAGTCGACAGTCGAGTCGACAGTCGAGTCGACAGTCGAGTCGACAGTCGAGTCGACAGTCGAGTCGACAGTCGAGTCGACAGTCGAGTCGACAGTCGAGTCGACAGTCGAGTCGACAGTCGAGTCGACAGTCGAGTCGACAGTCGAGTCGACAGTCGAGTCGACAGTCGAGTCGACAGTCGAGTCGACAGTCGAGTCGACAGTCGAGTCGACAGTCGAGTCGACAGTCGAGTCGACAGTCGAGTCGACAGTCGAGTCGACAGTCGAGTCGACAGTCGAGTCGACAGTCGAGTCGACAGTCGAGTCGACAGTCGAGTCGACAGTCGAGTCGACAGTCGAGTCGATAGTCGAGTCGATAGTCGAGTCGATAGTCGAGTCGATAGTCCAGTCAAGTCGAGTCGATAGTCGAGTCGAGTCGAGTCGATAGTCGAGTCGAGTCGAGTCGATAGTCGAGTCGAGTCGAGTCGATAGTCGAGTCGATAGTCGAGTCGATTGTCGAGTCGATAGTCGAGTCGAGTCGAGTCGATAGTTGAGTCGAGTCGAGTCGATAGTCGAGTCGAGTCGAGTCGATAGTCGAGTCGACAGTCGAGTCGAGGATAGTCGATAGTCGATAGTCGAGTCGAGTCGAGTCGATAGTCGAGTCGAGTCGATAGTCGAGTCGATAGTCGAGTCGATAGTCGATAGTCGAGTCGATAGTCGAGTCGATAGTCGAGTCGATAGTCGAGTCGATAGTCGAGTCGATAGTCGAGTCGATTGTCGAGTCGATAGTCGAGTCGATAGTCGAGTCGAGTCGAGTCGAGTCGATAGTCGAGTCGAGTCGATAGTCGAGTCGAGTCGATAGTCGAGTCGAGTCGATAGTCGAGTCGATAGTCCATTCGAGTCGAGTCGATAGTCGAGTCGAGTCGAGTCGATAGTCGAGTCGAGTCGAGTCGACAGTCGAGTCGAGGATAGTCGATAGTCGAGTCGAGTCGAGTCGATAGTCGAGTCGAGTCGAGTCGATAGTCGAGTCGATAGTCGAGTCGAGTCGATAGTCGAGTCGAGTCGATAGTCGAGTCGAGTCGATAGTCGAGTCGATAGTCCAGTCAAGTCGAGTCGATAGTCGAGTCGAGTCGAGTCGATAGTCGAGTCGAGTCGAGTCGATAGTCGAGTCGAGTCGAGTCGATAGTCGAGTCGAGTCGAGTCGATAGTCGAGTCGATAGTCGAGTCGATTGTCGAGTCGATAGTCGAGTCGAGTCGAGTCGATAGTTGAGTCGAGTCGAGTCGATAGTCGAGTCGAGTCGAGTCGATAGTCGAGTCGACAGTCGAGTCGAGGATAGTCGATAGTCGATAGTCGAGTCGAGTCGAGTCGATAGTCGAGTCGAGTCGATAGTCGAGTCGATAGTCGAGTCGATAGTCGATAGTCGAGTCGATAGTCGAGTCGATAGTCGAGTCGATAGTCGAGTCGATAGTCGAGTCGATAGTCGAGTCGATAGTCGAGTCGATAGTCGAGTCGATAGTCGAGTCGAGTCGAGTCGAGTCGATAGTCGAGTCGAGTCGATAGTCGAGTCGAGTCGATAGTCGAGTCGAGTCGATAGTCGAGTCGAGTCGATAGTCGAGTCGATAGTCCATTCGAGTCGAGTCGATAGTCGAGTCGAGTCGAGTCGATAGTCGAGTCGAGTCGAGTCGACAGTCGAGTCGAGGATAGTCGATAGTCGAGTCGAGTCGAGTCGATAGTCGAGTCGAGTCGAGTCGATAGTCGAGTCGAGTCGATAGTCGAGTCGAGTCGAGTCGAGTCGATAGTTGAGTCGAGTCGAGTCGATAGTCGAGTCGAGTCGATAGTCGAGTCGAGTCGAGTCGATAGTCGAGTCGATAGTCGAGTCGATTGTCGAGTCGATAGTCGAGTCGATAGTCGAGTCGAGTCGAGTCGAGTCGATAGTCGAGTCGAGTCGATAGTCGAGTCGAGTCGATAGTCGAGTCGAGTCGATAGTCGAGTCGATAGTCCATTCGAGTCGAGTCGATAGTCGAGTCGAGTCGAGTCGATAGTCGAGTCGAGTCGAGTCGACAGTCGAGTCGAGGATAGTCGATAGTCGAGTCGAGTCGAGTCGATAGTCGAGTCGAGTCGAGTCGATAGTCGAGTCGAGTCGATAGTCGAGTCGAGTCGAGTCGAGTCGATAGTTGAGTCGAGTCGAGTCGATAGTCGAGTCGAGTCGATAGTCGAGTCGAGTCGAGTCGATAGTCGAGTCGACAGTCGAGTCGAGGATAGTCGATAGTCGATAGTCGAGTCGAGTCGAGTCGATAGTCGAGTCGAGTCGGGTCGATAGTCGAGTCGAGTCGAGTCGATAGTTGAGTCGAGTCGAGTCGATAGTCGAGTCGAGTCGATAGTCGATAGTCGAGTCGACAGTCGAGTCGAGGATAGTCGATAGTCGATAGTCGAGTCGAGTCGAGTCGATAGTCGAGTCGAGTCGATAGTCGAGTCGAGTCGATAGTCGAGTCGAGTCGAGTCGATAGTCGAGTCGAGTCGAGTCGAGTCGAGTCGATAGTCGAGTCGAGTCGAGTCGAGTCGAGTCGAGTCGATAGTCGAGTCGAGTCGAGTCGATAGTCGAGTCGAGTCGAGTCGATAGTCGAGTCGATAGTCCAGTCGAGTCGAGTCGATAGTCGAGTCGAGTCGATAGTCGAGTCGAGTCGAGTCGATAGTCGAGTCGAGTCGAGTCGATAGTCGAGTCGAGTCGAGTCGAGTCGATAGTCGAGTCGAGTCGAGTCGATAGTCGAGTCGAGTCGAGTCGATAGTCGAGTCGAGTCGAGTCGATAGTCGAGTCGAGTCGAGTCGATAGTCGAGTCGAGTCGAGTCGAGTCGATAGTTGAGTCGAGTCGAGTCGATAGTCGAGTCGAGTCGAGTCGATAGTCGAGTCGACAGTCGAGTCGAGGATAGTCGATAGTCGATAGTCGAGTCGAGTCGAGTCGATAGTCGAGTCGAGTCGAGTCGATAGTCGAGTCGAGTCGATAGTCGAGTCGAGTCGAGTCGATAGTCGAGTCGAGTCGATAGTCGAGTCGAGTCGATAGTCGAGCCGATAGTCCAGTCGAGTCGAGTCGATAGTCGAGTCGAGTCGAGTCGATAGTCGAGTCGAGTCGATAGTCGAGTCGAGTCGATAGTCGAGTCGAGTCGAGTCGATAGTCGAGTCGATAGTCGAGTCGAGTCGAGTCGAGTCGATAGTCGAGTCGATAGTCGAGTCGATAGTCGAGTCGATAGTCGAGTCGATAGTCGAGTCGATAGTCGAGTCGATAGTCGAGTCGATAGTCGAGTCGATAGTCGAGTCGATAGTCGAGTCGATAGTCCAGTCGAGTCGAGTCGATAGTTGAGTCGAGTCGAGTCGATAGTCGAGTCGAGTCGAGTCGATAGTCGAGTCGAGTCGAGTCGAGTCGATAGTCGAGTCGAGTCGAGTCGATAGTCGAGTCGAGTCAAGTCGATAGTCGAGTCGAGTCGAGTCGATAGACGAGTCGAGTCGAGTCGATAGTCGAGTCGAGTCGAGTCGAATCGATAGTCGAGTCGAGTCGAGTCGATAGACGAGTCGAGTCGAGTCGATAGTCGAGTCGAGTCGAGTCGATAGTCGAGTCGACAGTCGAGTCGAGGATAGTCGATAGTCGATAGTCGAGTCGAGTCGAGTCGATAGTCGAGTCGAGTCGAGTCGACAGTCGAGTCGAGGATAGTCGATAGTCGATAGTCGAGTCGAGTCGAGTCGATAGTCGAGTCGAGTCGAGTCGAGTCGATAGTCGAGTCGATAGTCGAGTCGATAGTCGAGTCGATAGTCGAGTCGATAGTCGAGTCGATAGTCGAGTCGATAGTCGAGTCGATAGTCGAGTCGATAGTCGAGTCGATAGTCGAGTCGATAGTCGAGTCGATAGTCGAGTCGATAGTCGAGTCGATAGTCGAGTCGATAGTCGAGTCGAGTCGAGTCGATAGTCGAGTCGATAGTCCATTCGAGTCGAGTCGATAGTCGAGTCGAGTCGAGTCGATAGTCGAGTCGAGTCGAGTCGACAGTCGAGTCGAGGATAGTCGATAGCCGAGTCGAGTCGAGTCGAGTCGAGTCGATAGTCGAGTCGAGTCGATAGTCGAGTCGATAGTCCATTCGAGTCGAGTCGATAGTCGAGTCGAGTCGAGTCGATAGTCGAGTCGAGTCGAGTCGAGTCGAGTCGAGTCGAGTCGAGTCGATAGTCGAGTCGAGTCGAGTCGATAGTCGAGTCGATAGTCGAGTCGATAGTCGAGTCGATAGTCGAGTCGATAGTCGAGTCGATAGTCGAGTCGATAGTCGAGTCGAGTCGAGTCGATAGTCGAGTCGACAGTCGAGTCGAGGATAGTCGATAGTCGATAGTCGAGTCGAGTCGAGTCGATAGTCGAGTCGATAGTCGAGTCGATAGTCGAGTCGATAGTCGAGTCGATAGTCGAGTCGATAGTCGAGTCGAGTCGAGTCGATAGTCGAGTCGATAGTCCATTCGAGTCGAGTCGATAGTCCATTCGAGTCGAGTCGATAGTCGAGTCGAGTCGAGTCGATAGTCGAGTCGAGTCGAGTCGACAGTCGAGTCGAGGCTAGTCGATAGCCGAGTCGAGTCGATAGTCGAGTCGAGTCGATAGTCGAGTCGATAGTCGAGTCGAGTCGAGTCGAGTCGAGTCGACATTCGAGTCGAGGATAGTCGATAGTCGAGTCGAGTCGATAGTCGAGTCGAGTCGAGTCGAGTCGAGTCGATAGTCGAGTCGAGTCGAGTCGATAGTCGAGTCGATAGTCCAGTCAAGTCGAGTCGATAGTCGAGTCGAGTCGAGTCGATAGTCGAGTCGAGTCGAGTCGATAGTCGAGTCGAGTCGAGTCGATAGTCGAGTCGAGTCGAGTCGATAGTCGAGTCGAGTCGAGTTGAGACGATAGTTGAGTCGAGTCGAGTCGATAGTCGAGTCGAGTCGAGTCGATAGTCGAGTCGACAGTCGAGTCGAGGATAGTCGATAGTCGATAGTCGAGTCGAGTCGAGTCGATAGTCGAGTCGAGTCGAGTCGATAGTCGAGTCGAGTCGAGTCGATAGTCGAGTCGACAGTCGAGTCGAGGATAGTCGATAGTCGATAGTCGAGTCGAGTCGAGTCGATAGTCGAGTCGATAGTCGAGTCGAGTCGAGTCGAGTCGATAGTCGAGTCGATAGTCGAGTCGATAGTCGAGTCGTTAGTCGAGTCGATAGTCGAGTCGATAGTCGAGTCGATAGTCGAGTCGATAGTCGAGTCGATAGTCGAGTCGATAGTCGAGTCGATAGTCGAGTCGATAGTCGAGTCGATAGTCGAGTCGATAGTCGAGTCGATAGTCGAGTCGATAGTCGAGTCGATAGTCGAGTCGATAGTCGAGTCGATAGTCGAGTCGATAGTCGAGTCGATAGTCGAGTCGATAGTCGAGTCGATAGTCGAGTCGATAGTCGAGTCGATAGTCGAGTCGATAGTCGAGTCGATAGTCCAGTCAAGTCGAGTCGATAGTCGAGTCGAGTCGAGTCGAGTCGATAGTAGAGTCGAGTCGAGTCGATAGTCGAGTCGATAGTCGAGTCGATTGTCGAGTCGATAGTCGAGTCGATAGTCGAGTCGATAGTCGAGTCGATAGTCGAGTCGATAGTCGAGTCGATAGTCGAGTCGATAGTCGAGTCGATAGTCGAGTCGATAGTCGAGTCGATAGTCGAGTCGATAGTCGAGTCGATAGTCGAGTCGATAGTCGAGTCGATAGTCGAGTCGATAGTCGAGTCGATAGTCGAGTCGATAGTCGAGTCGATAGTCGAGTCGATAGTCGAGTCGATAGTCGAGTCGATAGTCGAGTCGATAGTCGAGTCGATAGTCGAGTCGATAGTCGAGTCGATAGTCGAGTCGATAGTCGAGTCGATAGTCGAGTCGATAGTCGAGTCGATAGTCGAGTCGATAGTCGAGTCGATAGTCGAGTCGATAGTCGAGTCGATAGTCGAGTCGATAGTCGAGTCGATAGTCGAGTCGATAGTCCAGTCAAGTCGAGTCGATAGTCGAGTCGAGTCGAGTCGAGTCGATAGTCGAGTCGAGTCGAGTCGATAGTCGAGTCGATAGTCGAGTCGATTGTCGAGTCGATAGTCGAGTCGATAGTCGAGTCGATAGTCGAGTCGATAGTCGAGTCGATAGTCGAGTCGATAGTCGAGTCGATAGTCGAGTCGATAGTCGAGTCGATAGTCGAGTCGATAGTCGAGTCGATAGTCGAGTCGATAGTCGAGTCGATAGTCGAGTCGATAGTCGAGTCGAGTCGAGTCGATAGTCGAGTCGAGTCGAGTCGATAGTCGAGTCGAGTCGAGTCGATAGTCGAGTCGAGTCGAGTCGAGTCGATAGTTGAGTCGAGTCGAGTCGATAGTCGAGTCGAGTCGAGTCGATAGTCGAGTCGACAGTCGAGTCGAGGATAGTCGATAGTCGATAGTCGAGTCGAGTCGAGTCGATAGTCGAGTCGAGTCGAGTCGATAGTCGAGTCGAGTCGATAGTCGAGTCGAGTCGAGTCGATAGTCGAGTCGAGTCGATAGTCGAGTCGAGTCGATAGTCGAGTCGATAGTCCAGTCGAGTCGAGTCGATAGTCGAGTCGAGTCGAGTCGATAGTCGAGTCGAGTCGATAGTCGAGTCGAGTCGATAGTCGAGTCGAGTCGAGTCGATAGTCGAGTCGATAGTCGAGTCGAGTCGAGTCGAGTCGATAGTCGAGTCGATAGTCGAGTCGATAGTCGAGTCGATAGTCGAGTCGATAGTCGAGTCGATAGTCGAGTCGATAGTCGAGTCGATAGTCGAGTCGATAGTCGAGTCGATAGTCGAGTCGATAGTCCAGTCGAGTCGAGTCGATAGTTGAGTCGAGTCGAGTCGATAGTCGAGTCGAGTCGAGTCGATAGTCGAGTCGAGTCGAGTCGAGTCGATAGTCGAGTCGAGTCGAGTCGATAGTCGAGTCGAGTCAAGTCGATAGTCGAGTCGAGTCGAGTCGATAGTCGAGTCGAGTCGAGTCGATAGTCGAGTCGAGTCGAGTCGAATCGATAGTCGAGTCGAGTCGAGTCGATAGACGAGTCGAGTCGAGTCGATAGTCGAGTCGAGTCGAGTCGATAGTCGAGTCGACAGTCGAGTCGAGGATAGTCGAGAGTCGATAGTCGAGTCGAGTCGAGTCGATAGTCGAGTCGAGTCGAGTCGACAGTCGAGTCGAGGATAGTCGATAGTCGATAGTCGAGTCGAGTCGAGTCGATAGTCGAGTCGAGTCGAGTCGAGTCGATAGTCGAGTCGATAGTCGAGTCGATAGTCGAGTCGATAGTCGAGTCGATAGTCGAGTCGATAGTCGAGTCGATAGTCGAGTCGATAGTCGAGTCGATAGTCGAGTCGATAGTCGAGTCGATAGTCGAGTCGATAGTCGAGTCGATAGTCGAGTCGATAGTCGAGTCGAGTCGAGTCGATAGTCGAGTCGATAGTCCATTCGAGTCGAGTCGATAGTCCATTCGAGTCGAGTCGATAGTCCATTCGAGTCGAGTCGATAGTCGAGTCGAGTCGAGTCGATAGTCGAGTCGAGTCGAGTCGACAGTCGAGTCGAGGATAGTCGATAGCCGAGTCGAGTCGAGTCGAGTCGAGTCGATAGTCGAGTCGAGTCGATAGTCGAGTCGAGTCGATAGTCGAGTCGATAGTCCATTCGAGTCGAGTCGATAGTCGAGTCGAGTCGAGTCGATAGTCGAGTCGAGTCGAGTCGAGTCGAGTCGAGTCGAGTCGAGTCGATAGTCGAGTCGAGTCGAGTCGATAGTCGAGTCGATAGTCGAGTCGATAGTCGAGTCGATAGTCGAGTCGATAGTCGAGTCGATAGTCGAGTCGATAGTCGAGTCGAGTCGAGTCGATAGTCGAGTCGACAGTCGAGTCGAGGATAGTCGATAGTCGATAGTCGAGTCGAGTCGAGTCGATAGTCGAGTCGATAGTCGAGTCGATAGTCGAGTCGATAGTCGAGTCGATAGTCGAGTCGAGTCGAGTCGATAGTCGAGTCGATAGTCCATTCGAGTCGAGTCGATAGTCCATTCGAGTCGAGTCGATAGTCGAGTCGAGTCGAGTCGATAGTCGAGTCGAGTCGAGTCGACAGTCGAGTCGAGGATAGTCGATAGCCGAGTCGAGTCGATAGTCGAGTCGAGTCGATAGTCGAGTCGATAGTCCATTCGAGTCGAGTCGATAGTCGAGTCGAGTCGAGTCGAGTCGAGTCGACATTCGAGTCGAGGATAGTCGATAGTCGAGTCGAGTCGATAGTCGAGTCGAGTCGAGTCGAGTCGAGTCGATAGTCGAGTCGAGTCGAGTCGATAGTCGAGTCGATAGTCCAGTCAAGTCGAGTCGATAGTCGAGTCGAGTCGAGTCGATAGTCGAGTCGAGTCGAGTCGATAGTCGAGTCGAGTCGAGTCGATAGTCGAGTCGAGTCGAGTCGATAGTCGAGTCGAGTCGAGTTGAGTCGATAGTTGAGTCGAGTCGAGTCGATAGTCGAGTCGAGTCGAGTCGATAGTCGAGTCGACAGTCGAGTCGAGGATAGTCGATAGTCGATAGTCGAGTCGAGTCGAGTCGATAGTCGAGTCGAGTCGAGTCGATAGTCGAGTCGAGTCGATAGTCGAGTCGAGTCGAGTCGATAGTCGAGTCGAGTCGATAGTCGAGTCGATAGTCCAGTCGAGTCGAGTCGATAGTCGAGTCGATTCGAGTCGATAGTCGAGTCGAGTCGAGTCGATAGTCGAGTCGAGTCGAGTCGATAGTCGAGTCGACAGTCGAGTCGAGGATAGTCGATAGTCGATAGTCGAGTCGAGTCGAGTCGATAGTCGAGTCGATAGTCGAGTCGAGTCGAGTCGAGTCGATAGTCGAGTCGATAGTCGAGTCGATAGTCGAGTCGTTAGTCGAGTCGATAGTCGAGTCGATAGTCGAGTCGATAGTCGAGTCGATAGTCGAGTCGATAGTCGAGTCGATAGTCGAGTCGATAGTCGAGTCGATAGTCGAGGCGATAGTCGAGTCGATAGTCGAGTCGATAGTCGAGTCGATAGTCGAGTCGATAGTCGAGTCGATAGTCGAGTCGATAGTCGAGTCGATAGTCGAGTCGATAGTCGAGTCGATAGTCGAGTCGATAGTCGAGTCGATAGTCGAGTCGATAGTCCAGTCGAGTCGAGTCGATAGTCGAGTCGAGTCGAGTCGAGTCGATAGTCGAGTCGAGTCGAGTCGATAGTCGAGTCGATAGTCGAGTCGATTGTCGAGTCGATAGTCGAGTCGATAGTCGAGTCGATAGTCGAGTCGATAGTCGAGTCGATAGTCGAGTCGATAGTCGAGTCGATAGTCGAGTCGATAGTCGAGTCGATAGTCGAGTCGATAGTCGAGTCGATAGTCGAGTCGATAGTCGAGTCGATAGTCGAGTCGATAGTCGAGTCGATAGTCGAGTCGATAGTCGCGTCGATAGTCGAGTCGATAGTCGAGTCGATAGTCGAGTCGATAGTCGAGTCGATAGTCGAGTCGATAGTCGAGTCGATAGTCGAGTCGATAGTCGAGTCGATAGTCGAGTCGATAGTCGAGTCGATAGTCGAGTCGATAGTCGAGTCGATAGTCGAGTCGATAGTCGAGTCGATAGTCGAGTCGATAGTCGAGTCGATAGTCGAGTCGATAGTCGAGTCGATAGTCGAGTCGATAGTCGAGTCGATAGTCGAGTCGATAGTCGAGTCGATAGTCGAGTCGATAGTCGAGTCGATAGTCGAGTCGATAGTCGAGTCGATAGTCGAGTCGATAGTCGAGTCGATAGTCGAGTCGATAGTCGAGTCGATAGTCGTGTCGATAGTCGAGTCGAGTCGAGTCGATAGTCGAGTCGATAGTCCATTCGAGTCGAGTCGATAGTCCATTCGAGTCGAGTCGATAGTCGAGTCGAGTCGAGTCGATAGTCGAGTCGAGTCGAGTCGACAGTCGAGTCGAGGATAGTCGATAGCCGAGTCGAGTCGAGTCGAGTCGAGTCGATAGTCGAGTCGAGTCGATAGTCGAGTCGAGTCGATAGTCGAGTCGATAGTCCATTCGAGTCGAGTCGATAGTCGAGTCGAGTCGAGTCGATAGTCGAGTCGAGTCGAGTCGAGTCGAGTCGAGTCGAGTCGAGTCGATAGTCGAGTCGATAGTCGAGTCGAGTCGAGTCGATAGTCGAGTCGACAGTCGAGTCGACAGTCGAGTCGACAGTCGAGTCGACAGTCGAGTCGACAGTCGAGTCGACAGTCGAGTCGACAGTCGAGTCGACAGTCGAGTCGACAGTCGAGTCGACAGTCGAGTCGACAGTCGAGTCGACAGTCGAGTCGACAGTCGAGTCGACAGTCGAGTCGACAGTCGAGTCGACAGTCGAGTCGACAGTCGAGTCGACAGTCGAGTCGACAGTCGAGTCGACAGTCGAGTCGACAGTCGAGTCGACAGTCGAGTCGACAGTCGAGTCGACAGTCGAGTCGACAGTCGAGTCGACAGTCGAGTCGACAGTCGAGTCGACAGTCGAGTCGACAGTCGAGTCGACAGTCGAGTCGACAGTCGAGTCGACAGTCGAGTCGACAGTCGAGTCGACAGTCGAGTCGACAGTCGAGTCGACAGTCGAGTCGACAGTCGAGTCGACAGTCGAGTCGACAGTCGACAGTCGAGTCGACAGTCGAGTCGACAGTCGAGTCGACAGTCGAGTCGACAGTCGAGTCGACAGTCGAGTCGACAGTCGAGTCGACAGTCGAGTCGACAGTCGAGTCGACAGTCGAGTCGACAGTCGAGTCGACAGTCGAGTCGACAGTCGAGTCGACAGTCGAGTCGACAGTCGAGTCGACAGTCGAGTCGACAGTCGAGTCGACAGTCGAGTCGACAGTCGAGTCGACAGTCGAGTCGACAGTCGAGTCGACAGTCGAGTCGACAGTCGAGTCGACAGTCGAGTCGACAGTCGAGTCGACAGTCGAGTCGACAGTCGAGTCGACAGTCGAGTCGACAGTCGAGTCGACAGTCGAGTCGACAGTCGAGTCGACAGTCGAGTCGACAGTCGAGTCGACAGTCGAGTCGACAGTCGAGTCGACAGTCGAGTCGACAGTCGAGTCGACAGTCGAGTCGACAGTCGAGTCGACAGTCGAGTCGACAGTCGAGTCGACAGTCGAGTCGACAGTCGAGTCGACAGTCGAGTCGACAGTCGAGTCGACAGTCGAGTCGACAGTCGAGTCGACAGTCGAGTCGACAGTCGAGTCGACAGTCGAGTCGACAGTCGAGTCGACAGTCGAGTCGACAGTCGAGTCGACAGTCGAGTCGACAGTCGAGTCGACAGTCGAGTCGACAGTCGAGTCGACAGTCGAGTCGATAGTCGAGTCGATAGTCGAGTCGATAGTCGAGTCGATAGTCGAGTCTATAGTCGAGTCGATAGTCGAGTCGATAGTCGAGTCGATAGTCGAGTCGATAGTCCAGTCAAGTCGAGTCGATAGTCGAGTCGAGTCGAGTCGATAGTCGAGTCGAGTCGAGTCGATAGTCGAGTCGAGTCGAGTCGATAGTCGAGTCGATAGTCGAGTCGATTGTCGAGTCGATAGTCGAGTCGAGTCGAGTCGATAGTTGAGTCGAGTCGAGTCGATAGTCGAGTCGAGTCGAGTCGATAGTCGAGTCGACAGTCGAGTCGAGGATAGTCGATAGTCGATAGTCGAGTCGAGTCGAGTCGATAGTCGAGTCGAGTCGATAGTCGAGTCGATAGTCGAGTCGATAGTCGATAGTCGAGTCGATAGTCGAGTCGATAGTCGAGTCGATAGTCGAGTCGATAGTCGAGTCGATAGTCGAGTCGATTGTCGAGTCGATAGTCGAGTCGATAGTCGAGTCGAGTCGAGTCGAGTCGATAGTCGAGTCGAGTCGATAGTCGAGTCGAGTCGATAGTCGAGTCGAGTCGATAGTCGAGTCGAGTCGATAGTCGAGTCGATAGTCCATTCGAGTCGAGTCGATAGTCGAGTCGAGTCGAGTCGATAGTCGAGTCGAGTCGAGTCGACAGTCGAGTCGAGGATAGTCGATAGTCGAGTCGAGTCGAGTCGATAGTCGAGTCGACAGTCGAGTCGAGGATAGTCGATAGTCGATAGTCGAGTCGAGTCGAGTCGATAGTCGAGTCGAGTCGGGTCGATAGTCGAGTCGAGTCGAGTCGATAGTTGAGTCGAGTCGAGTCGATAGTCGAGTCGAGTCGAGTCGATAGTCGAGTCGACAGTCGAGTCGAGGATAGTCGATAGTCGATAGTCGAGTCGAGTCGAGTCGATAGTCGAGTCGAGTCGATAGTCGAGTCGAGTCGATAGTCGAGTCGAGTCGAGTCGATAGTCGAGTCGAGTCGAGTCGAGTCGAGTCGATAGTCGAGTCGAGTCGAGTCGAGTCGAGTCGAGTCGATAGTCGAGTCGAGTCGAGTCGATAGTCGAGTCGAGTCGAGTCGATAGTCGAGTCGATAGTCCAGTCGAGTCGAGTCGATAGTCGAGTCGAGTCGAGTCGATAGTCGAGTCGAGTCGAGTCGATAGTCGAGTCGAGTCGAGTCGAGTCGATAGTTGAGTCGAGTCGAGTCGATAGTCGAGTCGAGTCGAGTCGATAGTCGAGTCGACAGTCGAGTCGAGGATAGTCGATAGTCGATAGTCGAGTCGAGTCGAGTCGATAGTCGAGTCGAGTCGAGTCGATAGTCGAGTCGAGTCGAGTCGAGTCGATAGTCGAGTCGAGTCGAGTCGATAGTCGAGTCGAGTCGAGTCGATAGTCGAGTCGAGTCGAGTCGATAGTCGAGTCGAGTCGAGTCGATAGTCGAGTCGAGTCGAGTCGAGTCGATAGTTGAGTCGAGTCGAGTCGATAGTCGAGTCGAGTCGAGTCGATAGTCGAGTCGACAGTCGAGTCGAGGATAGTCGATAGTCGATAGTCGAGTCGAGTCGAGTCGATAGTCGAGTCGAGTCGATAGTCGAGTCGAGTCGAGTCGATAGTCGAGTCGAGTCGATAGTCGAGTCGATAGTCCAGTCGAGTCGAGTCGATAGTCGAGTCGAGTCGAGTCGATAGTCGAGTCGAGTCGATAGTCGAGTCGAGTCGATAGTCGAGTCGAGTCGATAGTCGAGTCGAGTCGAGTCGATAGTCGAGTCGATAGTCGAGTCGAGTCGAGTCGAGTCGATAGTCGAGTCGATAGTCGAGTCGATAGTCGAGTCGATAGTCGAGTCGATAGTCGAGTCGATAGTCGAGTCGATAGTCGAGTCGATAGTCGAGTCGATAGTCGAGTCGATAGTCGAGTCGATAGTCGAGTCGATAGTCCAGTCGAGTCGAGTCGATAGTTGAGTCGAGTCGAGTCGATAGTCGAGTCGAGTCGAGTCGATAGTCGAGTCGAGTCGAGTCGAGTCGATAGTCGAGTCGAGTCGAGTCGATAGTCGAGTCGAGTCAAGTCGATAGTCGAGTCGAGTCGAGTCGATAGTCGAGTCGAGTCGAGTCGATAGTCGAGTCGAGTCGAGTCGAATCGATAGTCGAGTCGAGTCGAGTCGATAGACGAGTCGAGTCGAGTCGATAGTCGAGTCGAGTCGAGTCGATAGTCGAGTCGACAGTCGAGTCGAGGATAGTCGATAGTCGATAGTCGAGTCGAGTCGAGTCGATAGTCGAGTCGAGTCGAGTCGACAGTCGAGTCGAGGATAGTCGATAGTCGATAGTCGAGTCGAGTCGAGTCGATAGTCGAGTCGATAGTCGAGTCGAGTCGAGTCGAGTCGATAGTCGAGTCGATAGTCGAGTCGATAGTCGAGTCGATAGTCGAGTCGATAGTCGAGTCGATAGTCGAGTCGATAGTCGAGTCGATAGTCGAGTCGATAGTCGAGTCGATAGTCGAGTCGATAGTCGAGTCGATAGTCGAGTCGATAGTCGAGTCGATAGTCGAGTCGATAGTCGAGTCGATAGTCGAGTCGATAGTCGAGTCGAGTCGAGTCGATAGTCGAGTCGATAGTCCATTCGAGTCGAGTCGATAGTCGAGTCGAGTCGAGTCGATAGTCGAGTCGAGTCGAGTCGACAGTCGAGTCGAGGATAGTCGATAGCCGAGTCGAGTCGAGTCGAGTCGATAGTCGAGTCGAGTCGATAGTCGAGTCGAGTCGAGTCGATAGTCGAGTCGATAGTCCATTCGAGTCGAGTCGATAGTCGAGTCGAGTCGAGTCGATAGTCGAGTCGAGTCGAGTCGAGTCGAGTCGAGTCGAGTCGAGTCGATAGTCGAGTCGAGTCGAGTCGATAGTCGAGTCGATAGTCGAGTCGATAGTCGAGTCGATAGTCGAGTCGATAGTCGAGTCGATAGTCGAGTCGATAGTCGAGTCGAGTCGAGTCGATAGTCGAGTCGACAGTCGAGTCGAGGATAGTCGATAGTCGATAGTCGAGTCGAGTCGAGTCGATAGTCGAGTCGATAGTCGAGTCGATAGTCGAGTCGATAGTCGAGTCGATAGTCGAGTCGAGTCGAGTCGATAGTCGAGTCGATAGTCCATTCGAGTCGAGTCGATAGTCCATTCGAGTCGAGTCGATAGTCGAGTCGAGTCGAGTCGATAGTCGAGTCGAGTCGAGTCGACAGTCGAGTCGAGGATAGTCGATAGCCGAGTCGAGTCGATAGTCGAGTCGAGTCGATAGTCGAGTCGATAGTCCATTCGAGTCGAGTCGATAGTCGAGTCGAGTCGAGTCGAGTCGAGTCGATAGTCGAGTCGAGTCGAGTCGATAGTCGAGTCGATAGTCCAGTCAAGTCGAGTCGATAGTCGAGTCGAGTCGAGTCGATAGTCGAGTCGAGTCGAGTCGATAGTCGAGTCGAGTCGAGTCGATAGTCGAGTCGAGTCGAGTCGATAGTCGAGTCGAGTCGAGTTGAGTCGATAGTTGAGTCGAGTCGAGTCGATAGTCGAGTCGAGTCGAGTCGATAGTCGAGTCGACAGTCGAGTCGAGGATAGTCGATAGTCGATAGTCGAGTCGAGTCGATAGTCGAGTCGAGTCGAGTCGATAGTCGAGTCGAGTCGATAGTCGAGTCGAGTCGAGTCGATAGTCGAGTCGAGTCGATAGTCGAGTCGATAGTCCAGTCGAGTCGAGTCGATAGTCGAGTCGAGTCGAGTCGATAGTCGAGTCGAGTCGAGTCGATAGTCGAGTCGAGTCGAGTCGATAGTCGAGTCGACAGTCGAGTCAAGGATAGTCGATAGTCGATAGTCGAGTCGAGTCGAGTCGATAGTCGAGTCGAGTCGAGTCGAGTCGATAGTCGAGTCGATAGTCGAGTCGATAGTCGAGTCGATAGTCGAGTCGATAGTCGAGTCGATAGTCGAGTCGATAGTCGAGTCGATAGTCGAGTCGATAGTCGAGTCGATAGTCGAGTCGATAGTCGAGTCGATAGTCGAGTCGATAGTCGAGTCGATAGTCGAGTCGATAGTCGAGTCGATAGTCGAGTCGATAGTCGAGTCGATAGTCGAGTCGATAGTCGAGTCGATAGTCGAGTCGATAGTCGAGTCGATAGTCGAGTCGATAGTCGAGTCGATAGTCGAGTCGATAGTCGAGTCGATAGTCGAGTCGATAGTCGAGTCGATAGTCCAGTCAAGTCGAGTCGATAGTCGAGTCGAGTCGAGTCGATAGTCGAGTCGAGTCGAGTCGATAGTCGAGTCGAGTCGAGTCGATAGTCGAGTCGATAGTCGAGTCGATTGTCGAGTCGATAGTCGAGTCGATAGTCGAGTCGATAGTCGAGTCGATAGTCGAGTCGATAGTCGAGTCGATAGTCGAGTCGATAGTCGAGTCGATAGTCGAGTCGATAGTCGAGTCGATAGTCGAGTCGATAGTCGAGTCGATAGTCGAGTCGATAGTCGAGTCGATAGTCGAGTCGATAGTCGAGTCGATAGTCGAGTCGATAGTCGAGTCGATAGTCGAGTCGATAGTCGAGTCGATAGTCGAGTCGATAGTCGACTCGATAGTCGACTCGATAGTCGACTCGATAGTCGAGTCGATAGTCGAGTCGATAGTCGAGTCGATAGTCGAGTCGATAGTCGAGTCGATAGTCGAGTCGATAGTCGAGTCGATAGTCGAGTCGATAGTCGAGTCGATAGTCGAGTCGATAGTCGAGTCGATAGTCGAGTCGATAGTCGAGTCGATAGTCGAGTCGATAGTCGAGTCGATAGTCGAGTCGATAGTCGAGTCGATAGTCGAGTCGATAGTCGAGTCGATAGTCGAGTCGATAGTCGAGTCGATAGTCGAGTCGATAGTCGAGTCGATAGTCGAGTCGATAGTCGAGTCGATAGTCGAGTCGATAGTCGAGTCGATAGTCGAGTCGATAGTCGAGTCGATAGTCGAGTCGATAGTCGAGTCGATAGTCGAGTCGATAGTCGAGTCGATAGTCGAGTCGATAGTCCAGTCAAGTCGAGTCGATAGTCGAGTCGAGTCGAGTCGATAGTCGAGTCGAGTCGAGTCGATAGTCGAGTCGAGTCGAGTCGATAGTCGAGTCGATAGTCGAGTCGATTGTCGAGTCGATAGTCGAGTCGATAGTCGAGTCGATAGTCGAGTCGATAGTCGAGTCGATAGTCGAGTCGATAGTCGAGTCGACAGTCGAGTCAAGGATAGTCGATAGTCGATAGTCGAGTCGAGTCGAGTCGATAGTCGAGTCGAGTCGAGTCGAGTCGATAGTCGAGTCGATAGTCGAGTCGATAGTCGAGTCGATAGTCGAGTCGATAGTCGAGTCGATAGTCGAGTCGAGTCGAGTCGATAGTCGAGTCGAGTCGAGTCGATAGTCGAGTCGAGTCGAGTCGATAGTCGAGTCGACAGTCGAGTCAAGGATAGTCGATAGTCGATAGTCGAGTCGAGTCGAGTCGATAGTCGAGTCGAGTCGAGTCGAGTCGATAGTCGAGTCGATAGTCGAGTCGATAGTCGAGTCGATAGTCGAGTCGATAGTCGAGTCGATAGTCGAGTCGATAGTCGAGTCGATAGTCGAGTCGATAGTCGAGTCGATAGTCGAGTCGATAGTCGAGTCGATAGTCGAGTCGATAGTCGAGTCGATAGTCGAGTCGATAGTCGAGTCGATAGTCGAGTCGATAGTCGAGTCGATAGTCGAGTCGATAGTCGAGTCGATAGTCGAGTCGATAGTCGAGTCGATAGTCGAGTCGATAGTCGAGTCGATAGTCGAGTCGATAGTCGAGTCGATAGTCGAGTCGATAGTCGAGTCGCTAGTCGACTCGATAGTCGACTCGATAGTCGACTCGATAGTCGACTCGATAGTCGACTCGATAGTCGAGTCGATAGTCGAGTCGATAGTCGAGTCGATAGTCGAGTCGATAGTCGAGTCGATAGTCGAGTCGATAGTCGAGTCGATAGTCGAGTCGATAGTCGAGTCGATAGTCGAGTCGATAGTCGAGTCGATAGTCGAGTCGATAGTCGAGTCGATAGTCGAGTCGATAGTCGAGTCGATAGTCGAGTCGATAGTCCATTCGAGTCGAGTCGATAGTCCATTCGAGTCGAGTCGATAGTCCATTCGAGTCGAGTCGATAGTCGAGTCGAGTCGATAGTCGAGTCGAGTCGAGTCGACAGTCGAGTCGAGGATAGTCGATAGCCGAGTCGAGTCGATAGTCGAGTCGAGTCGATAGTCGAGTCGATAGTCCATTCGAGTCGAGTCGATAGTCGAGTCGAGTCGAGTCGAGTCGAGTCGACATTCGAGTCGAGGATAGTCGATAGTCGAGTCGAGTCGATAGTCGAGTCGAGTCGAGTCGAGTCGAGTCGATAGTCGAGTCGAGTCGAGTCGATAGTCGAGTCGATAGTCCAGTCAAGTCGAGTCGATAGTCGAGTCGAGTCGAGTCGAGTCGATAGTCGAGTCGAGTCGAGTCGATAGTCGAGTCGAGTCGAGTCGATAGTCGAGTCGATAGTCGAGTCGATAGTCCAGTCGAGTCGAGTCGACAGTCGAGTCGACAGTCGAGTCGACAGTCGAGTCGACAGTCGAGTCGACAGTCGAGTCGACAGTCGAGTCGACAGTCGAGTCGACAGTCGAGTCGACAGTCGAGTCGACAGTCGAGTCGACAGTCGAGTCGACAGTCGAGTCGACAGTCGAGTCGACAGTCGAGTCGACAGTCGAGTCGACAGTCGAGTCGACAGTCGAGTCGACAGTCGAGTCGACAGTCGAGTCGACAGTCGAGTCGACAGTCGAGTCGACAGTCGAGTCGACAGTCGAGTCGACAGTCGAGTCGACAGTCGAGTCGACATTCGAGTCGACAGTCGAGTCGACAGTCGAGTCGATAGTCGAGTCGATAGTCGAGTCGATAGTCGAGTCGATAGTCGAGTCGATAGTCGAGTCGATAGTCCAGTCAAGTCGAGTCGATAGTCGAGTCGAGTCGAGTCGATAGTCGAGTCGAGTCGAGTCGATAGTCGAGTCGATAGTCGAGTCGATTGTCGAGTCGATAGTCGAGTCGAGTCGAGTCGATAGTTGAGTCGAGTCGAGTCGATAGTCGAGTCGAGTCGAGTCGATAGTCGAGTCGACTGTCGAGTCGAGGATAGTCGATAGTCGATAGTCGAGTCGAGTCGAGTCGATAGTCGAGTCGAGTCGATAGTCGAGTCGATAGTCGAGTCGATAGTCGATAGTCGAGTCGATAGTCGAGTCGATAGTCGAGTCGATAGTCGAGTCGATAGTCGAGTCGATAGTCGAGTCGATTGTCGAGTCGATAGTCGAGTCGATAGTCGAGTCGAGTCGAGTCGAGTCGATAGTCGAGTCGAGTCGATAGTCGAGTCGAGTCGATAGTCGAGTCGAGTCGATAGTCGAGTCGAGTCGATAGTCGAGTCGATAGTCCATTCGAGTCGAGTCGATAGTCGAGTCGAGTCGAGTCGATAGTCGAGTCGAGTCGAGTCGACAGTCGAGTCGAGGATAGTCGATAGTCGAGTCGAGTCGAGTCGATAGTCGAGTCGAGTCGAGTCGATAGTCGAGTCGAGTCGATAGTCGAGTCGAGTCGAGTCGAGTCGATAGTTGAGTCGAGTCGAGTCGATAGTCGAGTCGAGTCGATAGTCGAGTCGAGTCGAGTCGATAGTCGAGTCGACAGTCGAGTCGAGGATAGTCGATAGTCGATAGTCGAGTCGAGTCGAGTCGATAGTCGAGTCGAGTCGGGTCGATAGTCGAGTCGAGTCGAGTCGATAGTTGAGTCGAGTCGAGTCGATAGTCGAGTCGAGTCGAGTCGATAGTCGAGTCGATAGTCGAGTCGATTGTCGAGTCGATAGTCGTGTCGAGTCGAGTCGATAGTTGAGTCGAGTCGAGTCGATAGTCGAGTCGAGTCGAGTCGATAGT
>OW121815.1:40595228-40619982 GCA_933228935.1 Pemphredon lugubris | reverse complement strand
TCGACTATCGACTCGACTCGACTATCGACTCGACTCGACTATCGACTCGACTCGACTATCGACTCGACTGTCGACTCGACTATCGACTCGACTATCGACTCGACAATAGACTCGACTATCGACTAGACTATCGACTCGACTATCGACTCGACTATCGACTCGACTATCGACTCGACTATCGACTCGACTATCGACTCGACTATCGACTCGACTATCGACTCGACTATCGACTCGACTATCGACTCGACTATCGACTATCGACTCGACTATCGACTCGACTATCGACTATCGACTATCGACTATCGACTATCGACTATCGACTATCGACTATCGACTATCGACTATCGACTATCGACTATCGACTATCGACTCGACTATCGACTCGCCTCGACTATCGACTCGACTATCGACTCGACTATCGACTCGACTATCGACTCGACTCGACTATCGACTCGACTATCGACTCTACTCGACTATCGACTCTATTCGACTATCGACTCGACTATCGACTCGACTATCGACTCGACTATCGACTCGACTATCGACTCGACTCGACTATCGACTCGACTATCGACTCGACTCGACTATCGACTCGACTATCGACTCGACTATCGACTCGACTATCGACTCGACTATCGACTATCGACTATCGACTATCGACTATCGACTATCGACTATCGACTATCGACTATCGACTATCGACTATCGACTATCGACTATCGACTATCGACTATCGACTATCGACTATCGACTATCGACTATCGACTATCGACTATCGACTATCGACTATCGACTATCGACTATCGACTATCGACTATCGACTATCGACTATCGACTATCGACTATCGACTATCGACTATCGACTATCGACTATCGACTATCGACTATCGACTATCGACTATCGACTATCGACTATCGACTATCGACTATCGACTATCGACTATCGACTATCGACTATCGACTATCGACTATCGACTTTCGACTATCGACTATCGACTATCGACTATCGACTATCGACTATCGACTATCGACTATCGACTATCGACTATCGACTATCGACTATCGACTATCGACTATCGACTATCGACTATCGACTATCGACTATCGACTATCGACTATCGACTATCGACTATCGACTATCGACTATCGACTATCGACTATCGACTATCGACTATCGACTATCGACTATCGACTATCGACTCGACTATCAACTCGACTCGACTATCGACTCGACTATCGACTCGACTATCGACTCGACTCGACTCGACTATCGACTCGACTCGACTATCGACTCGACTCGACTATCGACTATCGACTCGACTATCGACTCGACTATCGACTCGACTATCGACTCGACTATCGACTCGACTATCGACTCGACTCGACTATCGACTCGACTCGACTATCGACTCGACTCGACTATCGACTCGACTCGACTATCGACTCGACTCGACTATCGACTCGACTCGACTATCGACTCGACTCGACTATCGACTCGACTCGACTATCGACTCGACTCGACTATCGACTCGACTCGACTATCGACTCGACTCGACTATCGACTCGACTCGACTATCGACTCGACTGTCGACTCGACTATCGACTCGACTATCGACTCGACAATAGACTCGACTATCGACTAGACTATCGACTCGACTATCGACACGACTCGACTATCGACTCGACTATCGACTCGACTATCGACTCGACTATCGACTCGACTATCGACTCGACTATCGACTCGACTATCGACTCGACTATCGACTCGACTATCGACTCGACTATCGACTCGACTATCGACTATCGACTCGACTATCGACTCGACTATCGACTATCGACTATCGACTATCGACTATCGACTATCGACTATCGACTATCGACTATCGACTATCGACTATCGACTATCGACTATCGACTCGACTATCGACTCGCCTCGACTATCGACTCGACAATCGACTCGACTATCGACTCGACTATCGACTCGACTCGACTATCGACTCGACTATCGACTCTACTCGACTATCGACTCTATTCGACTATCGACTCGACTATCGACTCTACTATCGACTCTACTATCGACTCGACTATCGACTCGACTCGACTATCGACTCGACTATCGACTCGACTCGACTATCGACTCGACTATCGACTCGACTATCGACTCGACTATCGACTCGACTATCGACTATCGACTATCGACTATCGACTATCGACTATCGACTATCGACTATCGACTATCGACTATCGACTATCGACTATCGACTATCGACTATCGACTATCGACTATCGACTATCGACTATCGACTATCGACTATCGACTATCGACTATCGACTATCGACTATCGACTATCGACTATCGACTATCGACTATCGACTATCGACTATCGACTATCGACTATCGACTATCGACTATCGACTATCGACTATCGACTATCGACTATCGACTATCGACTATCGACTATCGACTATCGACTATCGACTATCGACTTTCGACTATCGACTATCGACTATCGACTATCGACTATCGACTATCGACTATCGACTATCGACTATCGACTATCGACTATCGACTATCGACTATCGACTATCGACTATCGACTATCGACTATCGACTATCGACTATCGACTATCGACTATCGACTATCGACTATCGACTATCGACTATCGACTATCGACTATCGACTATCGACTATCGACTATCGACTATCGACTATCGACTATCGACTATCGACTATCGAGTATCGACTATCGACTATCGACTATCGACTATCGACTATCGACTCGACTATCGACTCGCCTCGACTATCGACTCGACTATCGACTCGACTATCGACTCGACTCGACTATCGACTCTACTCGACTATCGACTCTACTCGACTATCGACTCGACTATCGACTCGACTATCGACTCGACTATCGACTCGACTATCGACTCGACTATCGACTCGACTATCGACTCGACTATCGACTCGACTCGACTATCGACTCGACTCGACTATCGACTCGACTCGACTATCGACTATCGACTCGACTATCGACTCGACTATCGACTCGACTATCGACTCGACTATCGACTCGACTATCGACTCGACTCGACTATCGACTCGACTCGACTATCGACTCGACTCGACTATCGACTCGACTCGACTATCGACTCGACTATCGACTCGACTGTCGACTCGACTATCGACTCGACTATCGACTCGACAATCGACTCGACTATCGACTAGACTATCGACTCGACTATCGACACGACTCGACTATCGACTATCGACTATCGACTATCGACTATCGACTATCGACTATCGACTATCGACTATCGACTATCGACTATCGACTATCGACTATCGACTATCGACTATCGACTATCGACTATCGACTATCGACTATCGACTATCGACTATCGACTATCGACTATCGACTATCGACTATCGACTATCGACTATCGACTATCGACTATCGACTATCGACTATCGACTATCGACTATCGACTATCGACTATCGACTATCGACTATCGACTATCGACTATCGACTATCGACTATCGACTATCGACTATCGACTATCGACTATCGACTATCGACTATCGACTATCGACTATCGACTATCGACTATCGACTATCGACTATCGACTATCGACTATCGACTATCGACTATCGACTATCGACTATCGACTATCGACTATCGACTATCGACTATCGACTATCGACGATCGACTATCGACTATCGACTATCGACTATCGACTATCGACTATCGACTATCGACTATCGACTATCGACTATCGACTATCGACTATCGACTATCGACTATCGACTATCGACTATCGACTATCGACTATCGACTATCGACTATCGACTATCGACTATCGACTATCGACTATCGACTATCGACACGACTCGACTATCGACTCGACTATCGACTCGACTATCGACTCGACTATCGACTCGACTATCGACTCGACTATCGACTCGACTATCGACTCGACTATCGACTATCGACTCGACTATCGACTATCGACTATCGACTATCGACTATCGACTATCGACTATCGACTATCGACTATCGACTATCGACTATCGACTATCGACTCGACTATCGACTCGCCTCGACTATCGACTCGACTATCGACTCGACTATCGACTCGACTATCGACTCGACTCGACTATCGACTCGACTCGACTATCGACTCGACTATCGACTCTACTCGACTATCGACTCTATTCGACTATCGACTCGACTATCGACTCGACTATCGACTCGACTATCGACTCGACTATCGACTCGACTATCGACTCGACTCGACTATCGACTCGACTATCGACTCGACTCGACTATCGACTCGACTATCGACTCGACTATCGACTCGACTATCGACTATCGACTATCGACTATCGACTATCGACTATCGACTATCGACTATCGACTATCGACTATCGACTATCGACTATCGACTACCGACTATCGACTATCGACTATCGACTATCGACTATCGACTATCGACTATCGACTATCGACTATCGACTATCGACTATCGACTATCGACTATCGACTATCGACTATCGACTATCGACTATCGACTATCGACTATCGACTATCGACTATCGACTGTCGACTATCGACTATCGACTATCGACTATCGACTATCGACTATCGACTATCGACTATCGACTATCGACTATCGACTATCGACTATCGACTATCGACTATCGACTACCGACTATCGACTATCGACTATCGACTATCGACTATCGACTATCGACTATCGACTATCGACTATCGACTATCGACTATCGACTATCGACTATCGACTATCGACTATCGACTATCGACTATCGACTATCGACTATCGAGTATCGACTATCGACTATCGACTATCGACTCGACTATCGACTCGACTCGACTATCGACTCGACTATCGACTATCGACTATCGACTATCGACTATCGACTATCGACTATCGACTATCGACTATCGACTATCGACTATCGACTATCGACTATCGACTATCGACTATCGACATTCGACTATCGACTATCGACTATCGACTATCGACTATCGACTATCGACTATCGACTATCGACTATCGACTCGACTATCGACTATCGACTATCGACTATCGACTATCGACTATCGACTATCGACTATCGACTATCGACTATCGACTATCGACTATCGACTATCGACTATCGACTATCGACTATCGACTATCGACTATCGACTATCGACTATCGACTATCGACTATCGACTATCGACTATCGACTATCGACTATCGACTATCGACTATCGACTATCGACTATCGACTATCGACTATCGACTATCGACTATCGACTATCGACTATCGACTATCGACTATCGACTATCGACTATCGACTATCGACTATCGACTATCGACTATCGACTATCGACTATCGACTATCGACTATCGACTATCGACTCGACTATCAACTCGACTCGACTATCGACTCGACTATCGACTCGACTATCGACTCGACTCGACTCGACTATCGACTCGACTCGACTATCGACTCGACTCGACTATCGACTCGACTATCGACTCGACTATCGACTCGACTATCGACTCGACTATCGACTCGACTATCGACTCGACTCGACTATCGACTCGACTCGACTATCGACTCGACTCGACTATCGACTCGACTCGACTATCGACTCGACTATCGACTCGACTATCGACTCGACTATCGACTCGACTATCGACTCGACTATCGACTCGACTATCGACTCGACTATCGACTCGACTATCGACTATCGACTCGACTATCGACTCGACTATCGACTATCGACTATCGACTATCGACTATCGACTATCGACTATCGACTATCGACTATCGACTATCGACTATCGACTATCGACTCGACTATCGACTCGCCTCGACTATCGACTCGACTATCGACTCGACTATCGACTCGACTATCGACTCGACTCGACTATCGACTCGACTCGACTATCGACTCGACTCGACTATCGACTCGACTCGACTATCGACTCGACTCGACTATCGACTCGACTCGACTATCGACTCGACTCGACTATCGACTCGACTGTCGACTCGACTATCGACTCGACTATCGACTCGACAATAGACTCGACTATCGACTAGACTATCGACTCGACTATCGACACGACTCGACTATCGACTCGACTATCGACTCGACTATCGACTCGACTATCGACTCGACTATCGACTCGACTATCGACTCGACTATCGACTCGACTATCGACTCGACTATCGACTCGACTATCGACTCGACTATCGACTATCGACTCGACTATCGACTCGACTATCGACTATCGACTATCGACTATCGACTATCGACTATCGACTATCGACTATCGACTATCGACTATCGACTATCGACTCGACTATCGACTCGCCTCGACTATCGACTCGACTATCGACTCGACTATCGACTCGACTATCGACTCGACTCGACTATCGACTCGACTATCGACTCGACTATCGACTCTACTCGACTATCGACTCTATTCGACTATCGACTCGACTATCGACTCGACTATCGACTCGACTATCGACTCGACTATCGACTCGACTCGACTATCGACTCGACTATCGACTCGACTCGACTATCGACTCGACTCGACTATCGACTCGACTATCGACTCGACTCGACTATCGACTCGACTATCGACTCGACTATCGACTCGACTATCGACTCGACTATCGACTATCGACTATCGACTATCGACTATCGACTATCGACTATCGAATATCGACTATCGACTATCGACTATCGACTATCGACTATCGACTATCGACTATCGACTATCGACTATCGACTATCGACTATCGACTATCGACTATCGACTATCGACTATCGACTATCGACTATCGACTATCGACTATCGACTATCGACTATCGACTATCGACTATCGACTATCGACTATCGACTATCGACTATCGACTATCGACTATCGACTATCGACTATCGACTATCGACTATCGACTATCGACTATCGACTATCGACTATCGACTATCGACTATCGACTATCGACTTTCGACTATCGACTATCGACTATCGACTATCGACTATCGACTATCGACTATCGACTATCGACTATCGACTATCGACTATCGACTATCGACTATCGACTATCGACTATCGACTATCGACTATCGACTATCGACTATCGACTATCGACTATCGACTATCGACTATCGACTATCGACTATCGACTATCGACTATCGACTATCGACTATCGACTATCGACTATCGACTATCGACTATCGACTATCGACTATCGACTATCGAGTATCGACTATCGACTATCGACTATCGACTATCGACTATCGACTCGACTATCGACTCGCCTCGACTATCGACTCGACTATCGACTCGACTATCGACTCGACTCGACTATCGACTCGACTATCGACTCTACTCGACTATCGACTCTACTCGACTATCGACTCGACTATCGACTCGACTATCGACTCGACTATCGACTCGACTATCGACTCGACTATCGACTCGACTATCGACTCGACTATCGACTCGACTCGACTATCGACTCGACTCGACTATCGACTCGACTCGACTATCGACTATCGACTCGACTATCGACTCGACTATCGACTCGACTATCGACTCGACTATCGACTCGACTATCGACTCGACTCGACTATCGACTCGACTATCGACTCGACTCGACTATCGACTCGACTATCGACTCGACTGTCGACTCGACTATCGACTCGACTATCGACTCGACAATCGACTCGACTATCGACTAGACTATCGACTCGACTATCGACACGACTCGACTATCGACTATCGACTATCGACTATCGACTATCGACTATCGACTATCGACTATCGACTATCGACTATCGACTATCGACTATCGACTATCGACTATCGACTATCGACTATCGACTATCGACTATCGACTATCGACTATCGACTATCGACTATCGACTATCGACTATCGACTATCGACTATCGACTATCGACTATCGACTATCGACTATCGACTATCGACTATCGACTATCGACTATCGACTATCGACTATCGACTATCGACTATCGACTATCGACTATCGACTATCGACTATCGACTATCGACTATCGACTATCGACTATCGACTATCGACTATCGACTATCGACTATCGACTATCGACTATCGACTATCGACTATCGACTATCGACTATCGACTATCGACTATCGACTATCGACTATCGACTATCGACTCGACTATCAACTCGACTCGACTATCGACTCGACTATCGACTCGACTATCGACTCGACTCGACTCGACTATCGACTCGACTCGACTATCGACTCGACTCGACTATCGACTCGACTCGACTATCGACTCGACTATCGACTCGACTATCGACTCGACTATCGACTCGACTATCGACTCGACTATCGACTCGACTCGACTATCGACTCGACTCGACTATCGACTCGACTCGACTATCGACTCGACTCGACTATCGACTCGACTCGACTATCGACTCGACTCGACTATCGACTCGACTCGACTATCGACTCGACTCGACTATCGACTCGACTCGACTATCGACTCGACTCGACTATCGACTCGACTCGACTATCGACTCGACTCGACTATCGACTCGACTATCGACTCGACTGTCGACTCGACTATCGACTCGACTATCGACTCGACAATAGACTCGACTATCGACTAGACTATCGACTCGACTCGACTATCGACTCGACTCGACTATCGACTCGACTATCGACTCGACTGTCGACTCGACTATCGACTCGACTATCGACTCGACAATAGACTCGACTATCGACTAGACTATCGACTCGACTATCGACACGACTCGACTATCGACTCGACTATCGACTCGACTATCGACTATCGACTATCGACTATCGACTATCGACTATCGACTATCGACTATCGACTATCGACTATCGACTATCGACTATCGACTATCGACTATCGACTATCGACTATCGACTATCGACTATCGACTATCGACTATCGACTATCGACTATCGACTATCGACTATCGACTATCGACTATCGACTATCGACTATCGACTATCGACTATCGACTATCGACTATCGACTATCGACTATCGACTATCGACTATCGACTATCGACTCGACTATCAACTCGACTCGACTATCGACTCGACTATCGACTCGACTATCGACTCGACTCGACTCGACTATCGACTCGACTCGACTATCGACTCGACTCGACTATCGACTCGACTATCGACTCGACTATCGACTCGACTATCGACTCGACTATCGACTCGACTCGACTATCGACTCGACTCGACTATCGACTCGACTCGACTATCGACTCGACTCGACTATCGACTCGACTCGACTATCGACTCGACTCGACTATCGACTCGACTCGACTATCGACTCGACTCGACTATCGACTCGACTCGACTATCGACTCGACTCGACTATCGACTCGACTCGACTATCGACTCGACTCGACTATCGACTCGACTCGACTATCGACTCGACTATCGACTCGACTGTCGACTCGACTATCGACTCGACTATCGACTCGACAATAGACTCGACTATCGACTAGACTATCGACTCGACTCGACTATCGACTCGACTCGACTATCGACTCGACTATCGACTCGACTGTCGACTCGACTATCGACTCGACTATCGACTCGACAATAGACTCGACTATCGACTAGACTATCGACTCGACTATCGACACGACTCGACTATCGACTCGACTATCGACTCGACTATCGACTCGACTATCGACTCGACTATCGACTCGACTATCGACTCGACTATCGACTCGACTATCGACTCGACTATCGACTCGACTATCGACTCGACTATCGACTATCGACTCGACTATCGACTCGACTATCGACTCGACTATCGACTATCGACTATCGACTATCGACTATCGACTATCGACTATCGACTATCGACTACCGACTATCGACTCGACTATCGACTCGCCTCGACTATCGACTCGACTATCGACTCGACTATCGACTCGACTATCGACTCGACTATCGACTCGACTATCGACTATCGACTATCGACTATCGACTATCGACTATCGACTATCGACTATCGACTATCGACTATCGACTATCGACTATCGACTATCGACTATCGACTATCGACTATCGACTATCGACTATCGACTATCGACTATCGACTATCGACTATCGACTATCGACTATCGACTATCGACTATCGACTATCGACTATCGACTATCGACTATCGACTATCGACTATCGACTATCGACTATCGACTTTCGACTATCGACTATCGACTATCGACTATCGACTCGACTATCGACACGACTCGACTATCGACTATCGACTATCGACTATCGACTATCGACTATCGACTATCGACTATCGACTATCGACTATCGACTATCGACTATCGACTATCGACTATCGACTATCGACTATCGACTATCGACTATCGACTATCGACTATCGACTATCGACTATCGACTATCGACTATCGACTATCGACTATCGACTATCGACTATCGACTATCGACTATCGACTATCGACTATCGACTATCGACTATCGACTATCGACTATCGACTATCGACTATCGACTATCGACTATCGACTATCGACTATCGACTATCGACTATCGACTATCGACTATCGACTATCGACTATCGACTATCGACTATCGACTATCGACTATCGACTATCGACTATCGACTATCGACTATCGACTATCGACTATCGACTATCGACACGACTCGACTATCGACTCGACTATCGACTCGACTATCGACTCGACTATCGACTCGACTATCGACTCGACTATCGACTCGACTATCGACTCGACTATCGACTCGACTATCGACTCGACTATCGACTATCGACTCGACTATCGACTATCGACTATCGACTATCGACTATCGACTATCGACTATCGACTATCGACTATCGACTATCGACTATCGACTATCGACTCGACTATCGACTCGCCTCGACTATCGACTCGACTATCGACTCGACTATCGACTCGACTATCGACTCGACTCGACTATCGACTCGACTATCGACTCTACTCGACTATCGACTCCATTCGACTATCGACTCGACTATCGACTCGACTATCGACTCGACTATCGACTCGACTATCGACTCGACTATCGACTCGACTCGACTATCGACTCGACTATCGACTCGACTCGACTATCGACTCGACTATCGACTCGACTATCGACTCGACTATCGACTATCGACTATCGACTATCGACTATCGACTATCGACTATCGACTATCGACTATCGACTATCGACTATCGACTACCGACTATCGACTATCGACTATCGACTATCGACTATCGACTATCGACTATCGACTATCGACTATCGACTATCGACTATCGACTATCGACTATCGACTATCGACTATCGACTATCGACTATCGACTATCGACTATCGACTATCGACTATCGACTGTCGACTATCGACTATCGACTATCGACTATCGACTATCGACTATCGACTATCGACTATCGACTATCGACTATCGACTATCGACTATCGACTATCGACTATCGACACGACTCGACTATCGACTCGACTATCGACTCGACTATCGACTCGACTATCGACTCGACTATCGACTCGACTATCGACTCGACTATCGACTATCGACTCGACTATCGACTCGACTATCGACTCGACTATCGACTATCGACTATCGACTATCGACTATCGACTATCGACTATCGACTATCGACTATCGACTATCGACTATCGACTCGACTATCGACTCGCCTCGACTATCGACTCGACTATCGACTCGACTATCGACTCGACTATCGACTCGACTCGACTATCGACTCGACTATCGACTCTACTCGACTATCGACTCTATTCGACTATCGACTCGACTATCGACTCGACTATCGACTCGACTATCGACTCGACTATCGACTCGACTCGACTATCGACTCGACTATCGACTCGACTCGACTATCGACTCGACTATCGACTCGACTATCGACTCGACTATCGACTATCGACTATCGACTATCGACTATCGACTATCGACTATCGACTATCGACTATCGACTATCGACTATCGACTATCGACTATCGACTACCGACTATCGACTATCGACTATCGACTATCGACTATCGACTATCGACTATCGACTATCGACTATCGACTATCGACTATCGACAATCGACTATCGACTATCGACTATCGACTATCGACTATCGACTATCGACTATCGACTATCGACTATCGACTATCGACTATCGACTATCGACTATCGACTATCGACTATCGACTATCGACTATCGACTATCGACTATCGACTATCGACTATCGACTATCGACTATCGACTATCGACTATCGACTATCGACTATCGACTATCGACTATCGACTATCGACTATCGACTATCGACTATCGACTATCGACTATCGACTATCGACTATCGACTATCGACTATCGACTATCGACTATCGACTATCGACTATCGACTATCGACTATCGACTATCGACTATCGACTATCGACTATCGACTATCGACTATCGACTATCGACTATCGACTATCGACTATCGACTATCGACTATCGACTATCGACTATCGACTATCGACTATCGACTATCGACTATCGACTATCGACTATCGACTATCGACTATCGACTTTCGACTATCGACTATCGACTATCGACTATCGACTATCGACTATCGACTATCGACTATCGACTATCGACTATCGACTATCGACTATCGACTATCGACTATCGACTATCGACTATCGACTATCGACTATCGACTATCGACTATCGACTATCGACTATCGACTATCGACTATCGACTCGACTATCGACTCGACTCGACTATCGACTCGACTATCGACTCGACTCGACTATCGACTCGACTCGACTATCGACTCGACTCGACTATCGACTCGACTCGACTATCGACTCGACTCGACTATCGACTCGACTCGACTATCGACTATCGACTCGACTATCGACTCGACTATCGACTCGACTATCGACTCGACTATCGACTCGACTATCGACTCGACTCGACTATCGACTCGACTATCGACTCTACTCGACTATCGACTCTATTCGACTATCGACTCGACTATCGACTCGACTATCGACTCGACTATCGACTCGACTATCGACTCGACTCGACTATCGACTCGACTATCGACTCGACTCGACTATCGACTCGACTATCGACTCGACTATCGACTCGACTATCGACTATCGACTATCGACTATCGACTATCGACTATCGACTATCGACTATCGACTATCGACTATCGACTATCGACTATCGACTACCGACTATCGACTATCGACTATCGACTATCGACTATCGACTATCGACTATCGACTATCGACTATCGACTATCGACAATCGACTATCGACTATCGACTATCGACTATCGACTATCGACTATCGACTATCGACTATCGACTATCGACTATCGACTATCGACTATCGACTATCGACTATCGACTATCGACTATCGACTATCGACTATCGACTATCGACTATCGACTATCGACTATCGACTATCGACTATCGACTATCGACTATCGACTATCGACTATCGACTATCGACTATCGACTATCGACTATCGACTATCGACTATCGACTATCGACTATCGACTATCGACTATCGACTATCGACTATCGACTATCGACTATCGACTATCGACTATCGACTATCGACTATCGACTATCGACTATCGACTATCGACTATCGACTATCGACTATCGACTATCGACTATCGACTATCGACTATCGACTATCGACTATCGACTATCGACTCGACTATCGACTATCGACTATCGACTATCGACTATCGACTATCGACTATCGACTATCGACTATCGACTATCGACTATCGACTATCGACTATCGACTATCGACTATCGACTCGACTATCAACTCGACTCGACTATCGACTCGACTATCGACTCGACTATCGACTCGACTCGACTCGACTATCGACTCGACTCGACTATCGACTCGACTCGACTATCGACTCGACTCGACTATCGACTCGACTCGACTATCGACTCGACTCGACTATCGACTCGACTATCGACTCGACTATCGACTCGACTATCGACTCGACTATCGACTCGACTATCGACTCGACTATCGACTCGACTATCGACTCGACTCGACTATCGACTCGACTCGACTATCGACTCGACTCGACTATCGACTCGACTCGACTATCGACTCGACTCGACTATCGACTCGACTCGACTATCGACTCGACTCGACTATCGACTCGACTCGACTCGACTATCGACTCGACTATCGACTATCGACTATCGACTATCGACTATCGACTATCGACTATCGACTATCGACTATCGACTATCGACTATCGACTATCGACTATCGACTATCGACTATCGACATTCGACTATCGACTATCGACTATCGACTATCGACTATCGACTATCGACTATCGACTATCGACTATCGACTCGACTATCGACTATCGACTATCGACTATCGACTATCGACTATCGACTATCGACTATCGACTATCGACTATCGACTATCGACTATCGACTATCGACTATCGACTATCGACTATCGACTATCGACTATCGACTATCGACTATCGACTCGACTATCGACTATCGACTATCGACTATCGACTATCGACTATCGACTATCGACTATCGACTATCGACTATCGACTATCGACTATCGACTATCGACTATCGACTATCGACTCGACTATCAACTCGACTCGACTATCGACTCGACTATCGACTCGACTATCGACTCGACTCGACTCGACTATCGACTCGACTCGACTATCGACTCGACTCGACTATCGACTCGACTCGACTATCGACTCGACTCGACTATCGACTCGACTCGACTATCGACTCGACTCGACTATCGACTCGACTCGACTATCGACTCGACTGTCGACTCGACTATCGACTCGACTATCGACTCGACAATAGACTCGACTATCGACTAGACTATCGACTCGACTATCGACACGACTCGACTATCGACTCGACTATCGACTCGACTATCGACTCGACTATCGACTCGACTATCGACTCGACTATCGACTCGACTATCGACTCGACTATCGACTCGACTATCGACTCGACTATCGACTATCGACTCGACTATCGACTCGACTATCGACTATCGACTATCGACTATCGACTATCGACTATCGACTATCGACTATCGACTATCGACTATCGACTATCGACTATCGACTCGACTATCGACTCGCCTCGACTATCGACTCGACTATCGACTCGACTATCGACTCGACTATCGACTCGACTCGACTATCGACTCGACTCGACTATCGACTCGACTCGACTATCGACTCGACTCGACTATCGACTCGACTCGACTATCGACTCGACTCGACTATCGACTCGACTGTCGACTCGACTATCGACTCGACTATCGACTCGACAATAGACTCGACTATCGACTAGACTATCGACTCGACTATCGACACGACTCGACTATCGACTCGACTATCGACTCGACTATCGACTCGACTATCGACTCGACTATCGACTCGACTATCGACTCGACTATCGACTCGACTATCGACTCGACTATCGACTATCGACTCGACTATCGACTCGACTATCGACTATCGACTATCGACTATCGACTATCGACTATCGACTATCGACTATCGACTATCGACTATCGACTATCGACTATCGACTCGACTATCGACTCGCCTCGACTATCGACTCGACTATCGACTCGACTATCGACTCGACTATCGACTCGACTCGACTATCGACTCGACTATCGACTCGACTCGACTATCGACTCGACTCGACTATCGACTCGACTCGACTATCGACTATCGACTCGACTATCGACTCGACTATCGACTCGACTATCGACTCGACTATCGACTCGACTATCGACTCGACTCGACTATCGACTCGACTCGACTATCGACTCGACTCGACTATCGACTCGACTATCGACTCGACTGTCGACTCGACTATCGACTCGACTATCGACTCGACAATCGACTCGACTATCGACTAGACTATCGACTCGACTATCGACACGACTCGACTATCGACTATCGACTATCGACTATCGACTATCGACTATCGACTATCGACTATCGACTATCGACTATCGACTATCGACTATCGACTATCGACTATCGACTATCGACTATCGACTATCGACTATCGACTATCGACTATCGACTATCGACTATCGACTATCGACTATCGACTATCGACTATCGACTATCGACTATCGACTATCGACTATCGACTATCGACTATCGACTATCGACTATCGACTATCGACTATCGACTATCGACTATCGACTATCGACTATCGACTATCGACTATCGACTTTCGACTATCGACTATCGACTATCGACTATCGACTATCGACTATCGACTATCGACTATCGACTATCGACTATCGACTATCGACTATCGACTATCGACTATCGACTATCGACTATCGACTATCGACTATCGACTATCGACTATCGACTATCGACTATCGACTATCGACTATCGACTATCGACTATCGACTATCGACTATCGACTATCGACTATCGACTATCGACTATCGACTATCGACTATCGACTATCGACTATCGACTATCGACTATCGACTATCGACTATCGACTATCGACTATCGACTATCGACACGACTCGACTATCGACTCGACTATCGACTCGACTATCGACTCGACTATCGACTCGACTATCGACTCGACTATCGACTATCGACTCGACTATCGACTCGACTATCGACTCGACTATCGACTATCGACTATCGACTATCGACTATCGACTATCGACTATCGACTATCGACTATCGACTATCGACTATCGACTATCGACTCGACTATCGACTCGCCTCGACTATCGACTCGACTATCGACTCGACTATCGACTCGACTATCGACTCGACTCGACTATCGACTCGACTATCGACTCTACTCGACTATCGACTCTATTCGACTATCGACTCGACTATCGACTCGACTATCGACTCGACTATCGACTCGACTATCGACTCGACTATCGACTCGACTCGACTATCGACTCGACTATCGACTCGACTCGACTATCGACTCGACTATCGACTCGACTATCGACTCGACTATCGACTATCGACTATCGACTATCGACTATCGACTATCGACTATCGACTATCGACTATCGACTATCGACTACCGACTATCGACTATCGACTATCGACTATCGACTATCGACTATCGACTATCGACTATCGACTATCGACTATCGACTATCGACTATCGACTATCGACTATCGACTATCGACTATCGACTATCGACTATCGACTATCGACTATCGACTATCGACTGTCGACTATCGACTATCGACTATCGACTATCGACTATCGACTATCGACTATCGACTATCGACTATCGACTATCGACTATCGACTATCGACTATCGACTATCGACTACCGACTATCGACTATCGACTATCGACTATCGACTATCGACTATCGACTATCGACTATCGACTATCGACTATCGACTATCGACTATCGACTATCGACTATCGACTATCGACTATCGACTATCGACTATCGACTATCGACTATCGACTATCGACTATCGACTATCGACTATCGACTATCGACTATCGACTATCGACTATCGACTATCGACTATCGACTATCGACTATCGACTATCGACTATCGACTATCGACTATCGACTATCGACTATCGACTATCGACTATCGACTATCGACTATCGACTATCGACTATCGACTATCGACTATCGACTCGACTATCGACTCGACTCGACTATCGACTCGACTATCGACTATCGACTATCGACTATCGACTATCGACTATCGACTATCGACTATCGACTATCGACTATCGACTATCGACTATCGACTATCGACTATCGACTATCGACATTCGACTATCGACTATCGACTATCGACTATCGACTATCGACTATCGACTATCGACTATCGACTATCGACTATCGACTCGACTATCGACTATCGACTATCGACTATCGACTATCGACTATCGACTATCGACTATCGACTATCGACTATCGACTATCGACTATCGACTATCGACTATCGACTATCGACTATCGACTATCGACTATCGACTATCGACTATCGACTATCGACTATCGACTATCGACTACCGACTATCGACTATCGACTATCGACTATCGACTATCGACTATCGACTATCGACTATCGACTATCGACTATCGACTATCGACTATCGACTATCGACTATCGACTATCGACTATCGACTATCGACTATCGACTATCGACTATCGACTATCGACTATCGACTATCGACTATCGACTATCGACTATCGACTATCGACTATCGACTATCGACTATCGACTCGACTATCGACTCGACTCGACTATCGACTCGACTATCGACTCGACTATCGACTCGACTCGACTCGACTATCGACTCGACTCGACTATCGACTCGACTCGACTATCGACTATCGACTCGACTATCGACTCGACTATCGACTCGACTATCGACTCGACTATCGACTCGACTATCGACTCGACTATCGACTCGACTCGACTATCGACTCGACTCGACTATCGACTCGACTCGACTATCGACTCGACTCGACTATCGACTCGACTCGACTATCGACTCGACTCGACTATCGACTCGACTCGACTATCGACTCGACTCGACTATCGACTCGACTATCGACTCGACTGTCGACTCGACTATCGACTCGACTATCGACTCGACAATAGACTCGACTATCGACTAGACTATCGACTCGACTCGACTATCGACTCGACTCGACTATCGACTCGACTCGACTATCGACTCGACTCGACTATCGACTCGACTATCGACTCGACTGTCGACTCGACTATCGACTCGACTATCGACTCGACAATAGACTCGACTATCGACTAGACTATCGACTCGACTATCGACACGACTCGACTATCGACTCGACTATCGACTCGACTATCGACTCGACTATCGACTCGACTATCGACTCGACTATCGACTCGACTATCGACTCGACTATCGACTCGACTATCGACTCGACTATCGACTCGACTATCGACTATCGACTCGACTATCGACTCGACTATCGACTCGACTATCGACTATCGACTATCGACTATCGACTATCGACTATCGACTATCGACTATCGACTATCGACTATCGACTCGACTATCGACTCGCCTCGACTATCGACTCGACTATCGACTCGACTATCGACTCGACTATCGACTCGACTATCGACTCGACTATCGACTCGACTATCGACTATCGACTATCGACTATCGACTATCGACTATCGACTATCGACTATCGACTATCGACTATCGACTATCGACTATCGACTATCGACTATCGACTATCGACTATCGACTATCGACTATCGACTATCGACTATCGACTATCGACTATCGACTATCGACTATCGACTATCGACTATCGACTATCGACTATCGACTATCGACTATCGACTATCGACTATCGACTATCGACTATCGACTATCGACTATCGACTATCGACTATCGACTTTCGACTATCGACTATCGACTATCGACTATCGACTCGACTATCGACACGACTCGACTATCGACTATCGACTATCGACTATCGACTATCGACTATCGACTATCGACTATCGACTATCGACTATCGACTATCGACTATCGACTATCGACTATCGACTATCGACTATCGACTATCGACTATCGACTATCGACTATCGACTATCGACTATCGACTATCGACTATCGACTATCGACTATCGACTATCGACTATCGACTATCGACTATCGACTATCGACTATCGACTATCGACTATCGACTATCGACTATCGACTATCGACTATCGACTATCGACTATCGACTATCGACTATCGACTATCGACTATCGACTATCGACTATCGACTATCGACTATCGACTATCGACTATCGACTATCGACTATCGACTATCGACTATCGACTATCGACTATCGACTATCGACTATCGACTATCGACTATCGACTATCGACTATCGACTATCGACTATCGACTATCGACTATCGACTATCGACTATCGACTATCGACTATCGACTATCGACTATCGACTATCGACTATCGACTATCGACTATCGACTATCGACTATCGACTATCGACTATCGACTATCGACTATCGACTATCGACTATCGACTATCGACTATCGACTATCGACTATCGACTATCGACTATCGACTATCGACTATCGACTATCGACTATCGACTATCGACACGACTCGACTATCGACTCGACTATCGACTCGACTATCGACTCGACTATCGACTCGACTATCGACTCGACTATCGACTCGACTATCGACTCGACTATCGACTCGACTATCGACTATCGACTCGACTATCGACTATCGACTATCGACTATCGACTATCGACTATCGACTATCGACTATCGACTATCGACTATCGACTATCGACTATCGACTCGACTATCGACTCGCCTCGACTATCGACTCGACTATCGACTCGACTATCGACTCGACTATCGACTCGACTCGACTATCGACTCGACTATCGACTCTACTCGACTATCGACTCTATTCGACTATCGACTCGACTATCGACTCGACTATCGACTCGACTATCGACTCGACTATCGACTCGACTATCGACTCGACTCGACTATCGACTCGACTATCGACTCGACTCGACTATCGACTCGACTATCGACTCGACTATCGACTCGACTATCGACTATCGACTATCGACTCTATCGACTATCGACTATCGACTATCGACTATCGACTACCGACTATCGACTATCGACTATCGACTATCGACTATCGACTATCGACTATCGACTATCGACTATCGACTATCGACTATCGACTATCGACTATCGACTATCGACTATCGACTATCGACTATCGACTATCGACTATCGACTATCGACTATCGACTGTCGACTATCGACTATCGACTATCGACTATCGACTATCGACTATCGACTATCGACTATCGACTATCGACTATCGACTATCGACTATCGACTATCGACTATCGACTACCGACTATCGACTATCGACTATCGACTATCGACTATCGACTATCGACTATCGACTATCGACTATCGACTATCGACTATCGACTATCGACTATCGACTATCGACTATCGACTATCGACTATCGACTATCGACTATCGACTATCGAGTATCGAGTATCGACTATCGACTATCGACTATCGACTCGACTATCGACTCGACTCGACTATCGACTCGACTATCGACTATCGACTATCGACTATCGACTATCGACTATCGACTATCGACTATCGACTATCGACTATCGACTATCGACTATCGACTATCGACTATCGACTATCGACTATCGACATTCGACTATCGACTATCGACTATCGACTATCGACTATCGACTATCGACTATCGACTATCGACTATCGACTATCGACTCGACTATCGACTATCGACTATCGACTATCGACTATCGACTATCGACTATCGACTATCGACTATCGACTATCGACTATCGACTATCGACTATCGACTATCGACTATCGACTATCGACTATCGACTATCGACTATCGACTATCGACTATCGACTATCGACTATCGACTATCGACTATCGACTATCGACTATCGACTATCGACTATCGACTATCGACTATCGACTATCGACTATCGACTATCGACTATCGACTATCGACTATCGACTATCGACTATCGACTATCGACTATCGACTATCGACTATCGACTCGACTATCAACTCGACTCGACTATCGACTCGACTATCGACTCGACTATCGACTCGACTCGACTCGACTATCGACTCGACTCGACTATCGACTCGACTCGACTATCGACTCGACTATCGACTCGACTATCGACTCGACTATCGACTCGACTATCGACTCGACTATCGACTCGACTCGACTATCGACTCGACTCGACTATCGACTCGACTCGACTATCGACTCGACTCGACTATCGACTCGACTCGACTATCGACTCGACTCGACTATCGACTCGACTCGACTATCGACTCGACTCGACTATCGACTCGACTCGACTATCGACTCGACTCGACTATCGACTCGACTCGACTATCGACTCGACTGTCGACTCGACTATCGACTCGACTATCGACTCGACAATAGACTCGACTATCGACTAGACTATCGACTCGACTATCGACACGACTCGACTATCGACTCGACTATCGACTCGACTATCGACTCGACTATCGACTCGACTATCGACTCGACTATCGACTCGACTATCGACTCGACTATCGACTCGACTATCGACTCGACTATCGACTCGACTATCGACTATCGACTCGACTATCGACTCGACTATCGACTATCGACTATCGACTATCGACTATCGACTATCGACTATCGACTATCGACTATCGACTATCGACTATCGACTATCGACTCGACTATCGACTCGCCTCGACTATCGACTCGACTATCGACTCGACTATCGACTCGACTATCGACTCGACTCGACTATCGACTCGACTCGACTATCGACTCGACTCGACTATCGACTCGACTCGACTATCGACTCGACTCGACTATCGACTCGACTGTCGACTCGACTATCGACTCGACTATCGACTCGACAATAGACTCGACTATCGACTAGACTATCGACTCGACTATCGACACGACTCGACTATCGACTCGACTATCGACTCGACTATCGACTCGACTATCGACTCGACTATCGACTCGACTATCGACTCGACTATCGACTCGACTATCGACTCGACTATCGACTCGACTATCGACTCGACTATCGACTCGACTATCGACTATCGACTCGACTATCGACTCGACTATCGACTATCGACTATCGACTATCGACTATCGACTATCGACTATCGACTATCGACTATCGACTATCGACTATCGACTATCGACTCGACTATCGACTCGCCTCGACTATCGACTTCGACTATCGACTCGACTATCGACTCGCCTCGACTATCGACTCGACTATCGACTCGACTATCGACTCGACTCGACTATCGACTCGACTATCGACTCGACTCGACTATCGACTCGACTATCGACTCGACTATCGACTCGACTATCGACTCGACTATCGACTATCGACTATCGACTATCGACTATCGACTATCGACTATCGACTATCGACTATCGACTATCGACTATCGACTATCGACTATCGACTATCGACTATCGACTATCGACTATCGACTATCGACTATCGACTATCGACTATCGACTATCGACTATCGACTATCGACTATCGACTATCGACTATCGACTATCGACTATCGACTATCGACTATCGACTATCGACTATCGACTATCGACTATCGACTATCGACTATCGACTATCGACTATCGACTATCGACTATCGACTATCGACTATCGACTATCGACTATCGACTATCGACTATCGACTATCGACTATCGACTATCGACTATCGACTATCGACTATCGACTATCGACTATCGACTATCGACTATCGACTATCGACTATCGACTATCGACTATCGACTATCGACTATCGACTATCGACTATCGACTATCGACTATCGACTATCGACTATCGACTATCGACTATCGACTATCGACTATCGACTATCGACTATCGACTATCGACTATCGACTATCGACTATCGACTATCGACTATCGACTATCGACTATCGACTATCGACTATCGACTATCGACTATCGACTATCGACTATCGAGTATCGACTATCGACTATCGACTATCGACTATCGACTCGACTATCGACTCGCCTCGACTATCGACTCGACTATCGACTCGACTATCGACTCGACTCGACTATCGACTCGACTATCGACTCTACTCGACTATCGACTCTACTCGACTATCGACTCGACTATCGACTCGACTATCGACTCGACTATCGACTCGACTATCGACTCGACTATCGACTCGACTATCGACTCGACTCGACTATCGACTCGACTCGACTATCGACTCGACTCGACTATCGACTATCGACTCGACTATCGACTCGACTATCGACTCGACTATCGACTCGACTATCGACTCGACTCGACTATCGACTCGACTCGACTATCGACTCGACTCGACTATCGACTCGACTATCGACTCGACTGTCGACTCGACTATCGACTCGACTATCGACTCGACAATCGACTCGACTATCGACTAGACTATCGACTCGACTATCGACACGACTCGACTATCGACTATCGACTATCGACTATCGACTATCGACTATCGACTATCGACTATCGACTATCGACTATCGACTATCGACTATCGACTATCGACTATCGACTATCGACTATCGACTATCGACTATCGACTATCGACTATCGACTATCGACTATCGACTATCGACTATCGACTATCGACTATCGACTATCGACTATCGACTATCGACTATCGACTATCGACTATCGACTATCGACTATCGACTATCGACTATCGACTTTCGACTATCGACTATCGACTATCGACTATCGACTATCGACTATCGACTATCGACTATCGACTATCGACTATCGACTATCGACTATCGACTATCGACTATCGACTATCGACTATCGACTATCGACTATCGACTATCGACTATCGACTATCGACTATCGACTATCGACTATCGACTATCGACTATCGACTATCGACTATCG
>OW121815.1:40570271-40595028 GCA_933228935.1 Pemphredon lugubris | reverse complement strand
GAGTCGATAGTCGAGTCGATAGTTGAGTCGATAGTCGAGTCGATAGTCGAGTCGATAGTCGAGTCGATAGTCGAGTCGAGTCGATAGTCGAGTCGAGTCGATAGTCGAGTCGAGTCGATAGTCGAGTCGATAGTCGAGTCGATAGTCGAGTCGAGTCGATAGTCGATAGTCGATAGTCGATAGTCGATAGTCGATAGTCGATAGTCGATAGTCGATAGTCGATAGTCGATAGTCGATAGTCGATAGTCGATAGTCGATAGTCGATAGTCGATAGTCGATAGTCGAGTCGATAGTCGAGTCGATAGTCGATAGTCGATAGTCGATAGTCGATAGTCGATAGTCGATAGTCGATAGTCGATAGTCGATAGTCGATAGTCGATAGTCGATAGTCCGATAGTCGATAGTCGATAGTCGATAGTCGATAGTCGATAGTCGATAGTCGATAGTCGATAGTCGATAGTCGATAGTCGATAGTCGATAGTCGATAGTCGATAGTCGATAGTCGATAGTCGATAGTCGATAGTCGATAGTCGATAGTCGATAGTCGATAGTCGATAGTCGATAGTCGATAGTCGATAGTCGATAGTCGATAGTCGATAGTCGATAGTCGATAGTCGATAGTCGATAGTCGATAGTCGATAGTCGATAGTCGATAGTGGATAGTCGATAGTCGAGTCGATAGTCGAGTCGATAGTCGATAGTCGAATCGATAGTCGAGTCGATAGTCGAGTCTATAGTCGAGTCGAGTCGATAGTCGAGTCGAGTCGATAGTCGAGTCGAGTCGATAGTCGAGTCGATAGTCGAGTCGAGTCGATAGTCGAGTCGATAGTCGAGTCGATAGTCGAGTCGATAGTCGATAGTCGATAGTCGATAGTCGATAGTCGATAGTCGATAGTCGAGTCGATAGTCGAGTCTATAGTCGAGTCGATAGTCGAGTCGAGTCGATAGTCGAGTCGAGTGGATAGTCGAGTCGAGTGGATAGTCGAGTCGATAGTCGAGTCGAGTCGATAGTCGAGTCGATAGTCGAGTCGATAGTCGAGTCGATAGTCGAGTCGAGTCGATAGTCGAGTCGAGTCGATAGTCGAGTCGATAGTCGATAGTCGAATCGATAGTCGAGTCGATAGTCGAGTCGATAGTCGAGTCGATAGTCGAGTCGATAGTCGAGTCGATAGTCGAGTCGATAGTCGAGTCGAGTCGATAGTCGATAGTCGATAGTCGATAGTCGATAGTCGATAGTCGATAGTCGATAGTCGATAGTCGATAGTCGATAGTCGATAGTCGATAGTCGATAGTCGATAGTCGATAGTCGATAGTCGATAGTCGATAGTCGATAGTCGAGTCGATAGTCGAGTCGATAGTCGAGTCGATAGTCGAGTCGAGTCGATAGTCGAGTCGAGTGGATAGTCGAGTCGAGTGGATAGTCGAGTCGATAGTCGAGTCGAGTCGATAGTCGAGTCGATAGTCGAGTCGATAGTCGAGTCGAGTCGATAGTCGAGTCGAGTCGATAGTCGAGTCGATAGTCGATAGTCGAATCGATAGTCGAGTCGATAGTCGAGTCGATAGTCGAGTCGATAGTCGAGTCGATAGTCGAGTCGATAGTCGAGTCGATAGTCGAGTCGAGTCGAGAGTCGATAGTCGATAGTCGATAGTCGATAGTCGATAGTCGATAGTCGATAGTCGATAGTCGATAGTCGATAGTCGATAGTCGATAGTCGATAGTCGATAGTCGATAGTCGATAGTCGATAGTCGATAGTCGATAGTCGATAGTCGATAGTCGATAGTCGATAGTCGATAGTCGATAGTCGATAGTCGATAGTCGATAGTCGATAGTCGATAGTCGATAGTCGATAGTCGATAGTCGATAGTCGATAGTCGATAGTCGATAGTCGATAGTCGATAGTCGATAGTCGATAGTCGATAGTCGATAGTCGATAGTCGATAGTCGATAGTCGATAGTCGATAGTCGAGTCGATAGTCGAGTCGATAGTCGAGTCGATAGTCGAGTCGAGTCGATAGTCGAGTCGAGTGGATAGTCGAGTCGATAGTCGAGTCGAGTCGATAGTCGAGTCGATAGTCGAGTCGATAGTCGAGTCGATAGTCGATAGTCGATAGTCGATAGTCGATAGTCGATAGTCGATAGTCGATAGTCGATAGTCGATAGTCGATAGTCGATAGTCGATAGTCGATAGTCGATAGTCGATAGTCGATAGTCGATAGTCGATAGTCGATAGTCGATAGTCGATAGTCGATAGTCGATAGTCGATAGTCGATAGTCGATAGTCGATAGTCGATAGTCGATAGTCGATAGTCGATAGTCGATAGTCGATAGTCGATAGTCGATAGTCGATAGTCGATAGTCGATAGTCGATAGTCGATAGTCGATAGTCGATAGTCGATAGTCGATAGTCGATAGTCGATAGTCGATAGTCGATAGTCGATAGTCGATAGTGGATAGTCGATAGTCGAGTCGATAGTCGAGTCGATAGTCGATAGTCGAATCGATAGTCGAGTCGATAGTCGAGTCTATAGTCGAGTCGAGTCGATAGTCGAGTCGAGTCGATAGTCGAGTCGAGTCGATAGTCGAGTCGATAGTCGAGTCGAGTCGATAGTCGAGTCGATAGTCGAGTCGATAGTCGAGTCGATAGTCGATAGTCGATAGTCGATAGTCGATAGTCGATAGTCGATAGTCGAGTCGATAGTCGAGTCGATAGTCGAGTCGATAGTCGAGTCGAGTCGATAGTCGAGTCGAGTGGATAGTCGAGTCGAGTGGATTGTCGAGTCGATAGTCGAGTCGAGTCGATAGTCGAGTCGATAGTCGAGTCGATAGTCGAGTCGATAGTCGAGTCGAGTCGATAGTCGAGTCGAGTCGATAGTCGAGTCGATAGTCGATAGTCGAATCGATAGTCGAGTCGATAGTCGAGTCGATAGTCGAGTCGATAGTCGAGTCGATAGTCGAGTCGATAGTCGAGTCGATAGTCGAGTCGAGTCGATAGTCGATAGTCGATAGTCGATAGTCGATAGTCGATAGTCGATAGTCGATAGTCGATAGTCGATAGTCGATAGTCGATAGTCGATAGTCGATAGTCGATAGTCGATAGTCGATAGTCGATAGTCGATAGTCGATAGTCGAGTCGATAGTCGAGTCGATAGTCGAGTCGATAGTCGAGTCGAGTCGATAGTCGAGTCGAGTGGATAGTCGAGTCGAGTGGATAGTCGAGTCGATAGTCGAGTCGAGTCGATAGTCGAGTCGATAGTCGAGTCGATAGTCGAGTCGAGTCGATAGTCGAGTCGAGTCGATAGTCGAGTCGATAGTCGATAGTCGAATCGATAGTCGAGTCGATAGTCGAGTCGATAGTCGAGTCGATAGTCGAGTCGATAGTCGAGTCGATAGTCGAGTCGATAGTCGAGTCGAGTCGATAGTCGATAGTCGATAGTCGATAGTCGATAGTCGATAGTCGATAGTCGATAGTCGATAGTCGATAGTCGATAGTCGATAGTCGATAGTCGATAGTCGATAGTCGATAGTCGATAGTCGATAGTCGATAGTCGATAGTCGATAGTCGATAGTCGATAGTCGATAGTCGATAGTCGATAGTCGATAGTCGATAGTCGATAGTCGATAGTCGATAGTCGATAGTCGATAGTCGATAGTCGATAGTCGATAGTCGATAGTCGATAGTCGATAGTCGATAGTCGATAGTCGATAGTCGATAGTCGATAGTCGATAGTCGATAGTCGATAGTCGATAGTCGAGTCGATAGTCGATAGTCGAATCGATAGTCGAGTCGATAGTCGAGTCGATAGTCGAGTCGATAGTCGAGTCGATAGTCGAGTCGATAGTCGAGTCGATAGTCGAGTCGATAGTCGAGTCGAGTCGATAGTCGAGTCGATAGTCGATAGTCGATAGTCGGTAGTCGATAGTCGATAGTCGATAGTCGATAGTCGATAGTCGATAGTCGATAGTCGATAGTCGATAGTCGATAGTCGATAGTCGATAGTCGATAGTCGATAGTCGATAGTGGATAGTCGATAGTCGAGTCGATAGTCGAGTCGATAGTCGATAGTCGAATCGATAGTCGAGTCGATAGTCGAGTCTATAGTCGAGTCGAGTCGATAGTCGAGTCGAGTCGATAGTCGAGTCGATAGTCGAGTCGAGTCGATAGTCGAGTCGATAGTCGAGTCGATAGTCGAGTCGATAGTCGATAGTCGAATCGATAGTCGAGTCGATAGTCGAGTCGATAGTTGAGTCGATAGTCGAGTCGATAGTCGATAGTCGATAGTCGATAGTCGATAGTCGATAGTCGATAGTCGATAGTCGATAGTCGATAGTCGATAGTCGATAGTCGATAGTCGATAGTCGATAGTCGATAGTCGATAGTCGATAGTCGAGTCGATAGTCGAGTCGAGTCGATAGTCGAGTCGATAGTCGAGTCGATAGTCGAGTCGAGTCGATAGTCGAGTCGATAGTCGAGTCGATAGTCGAGTCGATAGTCGATAGTCGATAGTCGATAGTCGATAGTCGATAGTCGATAGTCGATAGTCGATAGTCGATAGTCGAATCGATAGTCGAGTCGATAGTCGAGTCGATAGTCGAGTCGAGTCGATAGTCGAGTCGAGTGGATAGTCGAGTCGATAGTCGAGTCGAGTCGATAGTCGAGTCGAGTCGATAGTCGAGTCGAGTCGATAGTCGAGTCGAGTCGATAGTCGAGTCGAGTCGATAGTCGAGTCGAGTCGATAGTCGAGTCGAGTCGATAGTCGAGTCGATAGTCGAGTCGATAGTCGAGTCGAGTCGATAGTCGAGTCGATAGTCGAGTCGATAGTCGAGTCGAGTCGATAGTCGATAGTCGATAGTCGATAGTCGATAGTCGATAGTCGATAGTCGATAGTCGATAGTCGATAGTCGATAGTCGATAGTCGATAGTCGATAGTCGATAGTCGATAGTCGATAGTCGATAGTCGATAGTCGATAGTCGATAGTCGATAGTCGATAGTCGATAGTCGATAGTCGATAGTCGATAGTCGATAGTCGATAGTCGATAGTCGATAGTCGATAGTCGATAGTCGATAGTCGATAGTCGATAGTCGATAGTCGATAGTCGATAGTCGATAGTCGAGTCGATAGTCGAGTCGATAGTCGAGTCGAGTCGATAGTCGAGTCGATAGTCGAGTCGATAGTCGAGTCGAGTCGATAGTCGAGTCGATAGTCGAGTCGATAGTCGATAGTCGATAGTCGATTGTCGATAGTCGATAGTCGATAGTCGATAGTCGATAGTCGATAGTCGAGTCGATAGTCGAGTCGATAGTCGAGTCGATAGTCGAGTCGAGTCGATAGTCGAGTCGAGTGGATAGTCGAGTCGATAGTCGAGTCGAGTCGATAGTCGAGTCGAGTCGATAGTCGAGTCGAGTCGATAGTCGAGTCGATAGTCGAGTCGATAGTCGAGTCGAGTCGATAGTCGAGTCGATAGTCGAGTCGAGTCGATAGTCGATAGTCGATAGTCGATAGTCGATAGTCGATAGTCGATAGTCGATAGTCGATAGTCGATAGTCGATAGTCGATAGTCGATAGTCGATAGTCGATAGTCGATAGTCGATAGTCGATAGTCGATAGTCGATAGTCGATAGTCGATAGTCGATAGTCGATAGTCGATAGTCGATAGTCGATAGTCGATAGTGGATAGTCGATAGTCGAGTCGATAGTCGAGTCGATAGTCGATAGTCGAATCGATAGTCGAGTCGATAGTCGAGTCGATAGTCGAGTCGATAGTCGAGTCGATAGTCGAGTCGATAGTCGAGTCGATAGTCGAGTCGATAGTCGAGTCGATAGTCGAGTCGATAGTCGAGTCGATAGTCGAGTCGATAGTCGAGTCGAGTCGATAGTCGAGTCGAGTCGATAGTCGAGTCGAGTCGATAGTCGAGTCGATAGTCGAGTCGAGTCGATAGTCGAGTAGAGTCGATAGTCGAGTCGATAGTCGAGTCGAGTCGATAGTCGAGTCGATAGTCGAGTCGAGTCGATAGTCGAGTCGAGTCGATAGTCGAGTCGAGTCGATAGTCGAGTCGAGTCGATAGTCGAGTCGATAGTCGAGTCGATAGTCGAGTCGATAGTCGAGTCGATAGTCGAGTCGAGTCGATAGTCGAGTCGATAGTCGAGTCGATAGTCGAGTCGAGTCGATAGTCGAGTCGAGTCGATAGTCGAGTCGATAGTCGAGTCGAGTCGATAGTCGAGTCGATAGTCGAGTCGATAGTCGAGTCGAGTCGATAGTCGAGTCGAGTCGATAGTCGAGTCGATAGTGGAGTCGAGTCGATAGTCGAGTCGATAGTCGAGTCGATAGTCGAGTCGAGTCGATAGTCGAGTCGAGTCGAGTCGATAGTCGAGTCGATAGTCGAGTCGAGTCGAGTCGATAGTCGAGTCGATAGTCGAGTCGAGTCGATAGTCGAGTCGATAGTCGAGTCGATAGTCGAGTCGAGTCGATAGTCGAGTCGATAGTCGAGTCGAGTCGATAGTCGAGTCGAGTCGATAGTCGAGTCGATAGTCGAGTCGAGTCGATAGTCGAGTCGATAGTCGAGTCGAGTCGATAGTCGAGTCGATAGTCGAGTCGATAGTCGAGTCGATAGTCGAGTCGATAGTCGATAGTCGAATCGATAGTCGAGTCGATAGTCGAGTCGATAGTCGAGTAGATAGTCGAGTCGATAGTCGAGTCGATAGTCGAGTCGATAGTCGAGTCGATAGTCGAGTCGATAGTCGAGTCGATAGTCGAGTCGATAGTCGAGTCGATAGTCGAGTCGATAGTCGAGTCGATAGTCGAGTCGATAGTCGAGTCGATAGTCGAGTCGATAGTCGAGTCGAGTCGAGTCGATAGTCGAGTCGAGTCGATAGTCGAGTCGATAGTCGAGTCTATAGTCGAGTCGAGTCGATAGTCGAGTCGAGTCGATAGTCGAGTCGAGTCGATAGTCGAGTCGATAGTCGAGTCGAGTCGATAGTCGAGTCGATAGTCGATAGTCGAATCGATAGTCGAGTCGATAGTCGAGTCGATAGTTGAGTCGATAGTCGAGTCGATAGTCGAGTCGATAGTCGAGTCGATAGTCGAGTCGAGTCGATAGTCGAGTCGAGTCGATAGTCGAGTCGATAGTCGATAGTCGATAGTCGGTAGTCGATAGTCGATAGTCGATAGTCGATAGTCGATAGTCGATAGTCGATAGTCGATAGTCGATAGTCGATAGTCGATAGTCGATAGTCGATAGTCGATAGTCGATAGTCGAGTCGATAGTCGATAGTCGATAGTCGATAGTCGATAGTCGATAGTCGATAGTCGATAGTCGATAGTCGATAGTCGATAGTCGATAGTCGATAGTCGATAGTCGATAGTCGATAGTCGATAGTCGATAGTCGATAGTCGATAGTCGATAGTCGATAGTCGATAGTCGATAGTCGATAGTCGATAGTCGATAGTCGATAGTCGATAGTCGATAGTCGATAGTCGATAGTCGATAGTCGATAGTCGATAGTCGATAGTCGATAGTCGATAGTCGATAGTCGATAGTCGATAGTCGATAGTCGATAGTCGATAGTCGATAGTCGATAGTCGATAGTCGATAGTCGATAGTCGATAGTCGATAGTCGATAGTCGATAGTCGATAGTCGATAGTCGATAGTCGATAGTCGATAGTCGATAGTCGATAGTCGATAGTCGATAGTCGATAGTCGATAGTCGATAGTCGATAGTCGATAGTCGAGTCGAGTCGATAGTCGAGTCGATAGTCGAGTCGATAGTCGAGTCGAGTCGATAGTCGAGTCGAGTCGATAGTCGAGTCGATAGTCGATAGTCGAATCGATAGTCGAGTCGATAGTCGAGTCGATAGTCGAGTCGATAGTCGAGTCGATAGTCGAGTCGATAGTCGATAGTCGATAGTCGATAGTCGATAGTCGATAGTCGATAGTCGATAGTCGATAGTCGATAGTCGATAGTCGATAGTCGATAGTCGATAGTCGATAGTCGATAGTCGATAGTCGATAGTCGATAGTCGATAGTCGATAGTCGATAGTCGATAGTCGATAGTCGATAGTCGATAGTCGATAGTCGATAGTCGATAGTCGATAGTCGATAGTCGATAGTCGATAGTCGATAGTCGATAGTCGATAGTCGATAGTCGATAGTCGATAGTCGATAGTCGATAGTCGATAGTCGATAGTCGATAGTCGATAGTCGATAGTCGATAGTCGATAGTCGATAGTCGATAGTCGATAGTCGATAGTCGATAGTCGATAGTCGATAGTCGATAGTCGATAGTCGATAGTCGATAGTCGATAGTCGATAGTCGATAGTCGATAGTCGATAGTCGATAGTCGATAGTCGATAGTCGATAGTCGATAGTCGATAGTCGATAGTCGATAGTCGATAGTCGATAGTCGATAGTCGATAGTCGATAGTCGATAGTCGATAGTCGATAGTCGATAGTCGATAGTCGATAGTCGATAGTCGATAGTCGATAGTCGATAGTCGATAGTCGATAGTCGATAGTCGATAGTCGATAGTCGATAGTCGATAGTCGATAGTCGATAGTCGATAGTCGATAGTCGATAGTCGATAGTCGATAGTCGATAGTCGATAGTCGATAGTCGATAGTCGATAGTCGATAGTCGATAGTCGATAGTCGATAGTCGATAGTCGATAGTCGATAGTCGATAGTCGATAGTCGATAGTCGATAGTCGATAGTCGATAGTCGATAGTCGATAGTCGATAGTCGATAGTCGATAGTCGATAGTCGATAGTCGATAGTCGATAGTCGATAGTCGATAGTCGATAGTCGATAGTCGATAGTCGATAGTCGATAGTCGATAGTCGATAGTCGATAGTCGATAGTCGATAGTCGATAGTCGATAGTCGATAGTCGATAGTCGATAGTCGATAGTCGATAGTCGATAGTCGATAGTCGATAGTCGATAGTCGATAGTCGATAGTCGATAGTCGATAGTCGATAGTCGATAGTCGATAGTCGATAGTCGATAGTCGATAGTCGATAGTCGATAGTCGATAGTCGATAGTCGATAGTCGATAGTCGATAGTCGATAGTCGATAGTCGATAGTCGATAGTCGATAGTCGATAGTCGATAGTCGATAGTCGATAGTCGATAGTCGATAGTCGATAGTCGATAGTCGATAGTCGATAGTCGATAGTCGATAGTCGATAGTCGATAGTCGATAGTCGATAGTCGATAGTCGATAGTCGATAGTCGATAGTCGATAGTCGATAGTCGATAGTCGATAGTCGATAGTCGATAGTCGATAGTCGATAGTCGATAGTCGATAGTCGATAGTCGATAGTCGATAGTCGATAGTCGATAGTCGATAGTCGATAGTCGATAGTCGATAGTCGATAGTCGATAGTCGATAGTCGATAGTCGATAGTCGATAGTCGATAGTCGATAGTCGATAGTCGATAGTCGATAGTCGATAGTCGATAGTCGATAGTCGATAGTCGATAGTCGATAGTCGATAGTCGATAGTCGATAGTCGATAGTCGATAGTCGATAGTCGATAGTCGATAGTCGATAGTCGATAGTCGATAGTCGATAGTCGATAGTCGATAGTCGATAGTCGATAGTCGATAGTCGATAGTCGATAGTCGATAGTCGATAGTCGATAGTCGATAGTCGATAGTCGATAGTCGATAGTCGATAGTCGATAGTCGATAGTCGATAGTCGATAGTCGATAGTCGATAGTCGATAGTCGATAGTCGATAGTCGATAGTCGATAGTCGATAGTCGATAGTCGATAGTCGATAGTCGATAGTCGATAGTCGATAGTCGATAGTCGATAGTCGATAGTCGATAGTCGATAGTCGATAGTCGATAGTCGATAGTCGATAGTCGATAGTCGATAGTCGATAGTCGATAGTCGATAGTCGATAGTCGATAGTCGATAGTCGATAGTCGATAGTCGATAGTCGATAGTCGATAGTCGATAGTCGATAGTCGATAGTCGATAGTCGATAGTCGATAGTCGATAGTCGATAGTCGATAGTCGATAGTCGATAGTCGATAGTCGATAGTCGATAGTCGATAGTCGATAGTCGATAGTCGATAGTCGATAGTCGATAGTCGATAGTCGATAGTCGATAGTCGATAGTCGATAGTCGATAGTCGATAGTCGATAGTCGATAGTCGATAGTCGATAGTCGATAGTCGATAGTCGATAGTCGATAGTCGATAGTCGATAGTCGATAGTCGATAGTCGATAGTCGATAGTCGATAGTCGATAGTCGATAGTCGATAGTCGATAGTCGATAGTCGATAGTCGATAGTCGATAGTCGATAGTCGATAGTCGATAGTCGATAGTCGATAGTCGATAGTCGATAGTCGATAGTCGATAGTCGATAGTCGATAGTCGATAGTCGATAGTCGATAGTCGATAGTCGATAGTCGATAGTCGATAGTCGATAGTCGATAGTCGATAGTCGATAGTCGATAGTCGATAGTCGATAGTCGATAGTCGATAGTCGATAGTCGATAGTCGATAGTCGATAGTCGATGGTCGATAGTCGATAGTCGATAGTCGATAGTCGATAGTCGATAGTCGATAGTCGATAGTCGATAGTCGATAGTCGATAGTCGATAGTCGATAGTCGATAGTCGATAGTCGATAGTCCATAGTCGATAGTCGATAGTCGATAGTCGATAGTCGATAGTCGATAGTCGATAGTCGATAGTCGATAGTCGATAGTCGATAGTCGATAGTCGATAGTCGATAGTCGATAGTCGATAGTCGATAGTCGATAGTCGATAGTCGATAGTCGATAGTCGATAGTCGATAGTCGATAGTCGATAGTCGATAGTCGATAGTGGATAGTCGATAGTCGATAGTCGATAGTCGATAGTGGATAGTCGATAGTCGAGTCGATAGTCGAGTCGATAGTCGATAGTCGAATCGATAGTCGAGTCGATAGTCGAGTCTATAGTCGAGTCGAGTCGATAGTCGAGTCGAGTCGATAGTCGAGTCGATAGTCGAGTCGAGTCGATAGTCGAGTCGATAGTCGAGTCGATAGTCGAGTCGAGTCGATAGTCGAGTCGATAGTCGAGTCGATAGTCGAGTCGATAGTCGATAGTCGATAGTCGGTAGTCGATAGTCGATAGTCGATAGTCGATAGTCGATAGTCGATAGTCGATAGTCGATAGTCGATAGTCGATAGTCGATAGTCGATAGTCGATAGTCGATAGTCGATAGTCGATAGTCGATAGTCGATAGTCGATAGTCGAGTCGATAGTCGAGTCGAGTCGATAGTCGAGTCGATAGTCGAGTCGAGTCGATAGTCGAGTCGATAGTCGAGTCGATAGTCGAGTCGATAGTCGATAGTCGATAGTCGATAGTCGATAGTCGATAGTCGATAGTCGATAGTCGATAGTCGATAGTCGATAGTCGATAGTCGATAGTCGATAGTCGATAGTCGATAGTCGATAGTCGATAGTCGATAGTCGATAGTCGATAGTCGATAGTCGATAGTCGATAGTCGATAGTCGATAGTCGATAGTCGATAGTCGATAGTCGATAGTCGATAGTCGATAGTCGATAGTCGATAGTCGATAGTCGATAGTCGATAGTCGATAGTCGATAGTCGATAGTCGATAGTCGATAGTCGATAGTCGATAGTCGATAGTCGATAGTCGATAGTCGATAGTCGATAGTCGATAGTCGATAGTCGATAGTCGATAGTCGATAGTCGATAGTCGATAGTCGATAGTCGATAGTCGATAGTCGATAGTCGATAGTCGATAGTCGATAGTCGATAGTTGGTAGTCGATAGTCGATAGTCGATAGTCGATAGTGGATAGTCGATAGTCGAGTCGATAGTCGAGTCGATAGTCGATAGTCGAATCGATAGTCGAGTCGATAGTCGAGTCTATAGTCGAGTCGAGTCGATAGTCGAGTCGAGTCGATAGTCGAGTCGATAGTCGAGTCGAGTCGATAGTCGAGTCGATAGTCGAGTCGAGTCGATAGTCGAGTCGATAGTCGAGTCGATAGTCGAGTCGATAGTCGATAGTCGATAGTCGGTAGTCGATAGTCGATAGTCGATAGTCGATAGTCGATAGTCGATAGTCGATAGTCGATAGTCGATAGTCGATAGTCGATAGTCGATAGTCGATAGTCGATAGTCGATAGTCGATAGTCGATAGTCGATAGTCGATAGTCGATAGTCGATAGTCGATAGTCGATAGTCGATAGTCGATAGTCGATAGTCGATAGTCGATAGTCGATAGTCGATAGTCGATAGTCGATAGTCGAGTCGATAGTCGAGTCGATAGTCGAGCCGATAGTCGAGTCGAGTCGATAGTCGAGTCGAGTGGATAGTCGAGTCGATAGTCGAGTCGAGTCGATAGTCGAGTCGATAGTCGAGTCGATAGTCGAGTCGAGTCGATAGTCGAGTCGAGTCGATAGTCGAGTCGATAGTCGATAGTCGAATCGATAGTCGAGTCGATAGTCGAGTCGATAGTCGAGTCGATAGTCGAGTCGATAGTCGAGTCGATAGTCGATAGTCGATAGTCGATAGTCGATAGTCGATAGTCGATAGTCGATAGTCGATAGTCGATAGTCGATAGTCGATAGTCGATAGTCGATAGTCGATAGTCGATAGTCGATAGTCGATAGTCGATAGTCGATAGTCGATAGTCGATAGTCGATAGTCGATAGTCGATAGTCGATAGTCGATAGTCGATAGTCGATAGTCGATACTCGATAGTCGATAGTCGATAGTCGATAGTCGATAGTCGATAGTCGATAGTCGATAGTCGATAGTCGATAGTCGATAGTCGATAGTCGATAGTCGATAGTCGATAGTCGATAGTCGATAGTCGATAGTCGATAGTCGATAGTCGATAGTCGATAGTCGATAGTCGATAGTCGATAGTCGATAGTCGATAGTCGATAGTCGATAGTCGATAGTCGATAGTCGATAGTCGATAGTCGATAGTCGATAGTCGATAGTCGATAGTCGATAGTCGATAGTCGATAGTCGATAGTCGATAGTCGATAGTCGATAGTCGATAGTCGATAGTCGATAGTCGATAGTCGATAGTCGATAGTCGATAGTCGATAGTCGATAGTCGATAGTCGATAGTCGATAGTCGATAGTCGATAGTCGATAGTCGATAGTCGATAGTCGATAGTCGATAGTCGATAGTCGATAGTCGATAGTCGATAGTCGATAGTCGCTAGTCGATAGTCGATAGTCGATAGTCGATAGTCGATAGTCGATAGTCGATAGTCGATAGTCGATAGTCGATAGTCGATAGTCGATAGTCGATAGTCGATAGTCGATAGTCGATAGTCGATAGTCGATAGTCGATAGTCGATAGTCGATAGTCGATAGTCGATAGTCGATAGTCGATAGTCGATAGTCGATAGTCGATAGTCGATAGTCGATAGTCGATAGTCGATAGTCGATAGTCGATAGTCGATAGTCGATAGTCGATAGTCGATAGTCGATAGTCGATAGTCGGTAGTCGATAGTCGATAGTCGATAGTCGATAGTCGATAGTCGATAGTCGATAGTCGATAGTCGATAGTCGATAGTCGATAGTCGATAGTCGATAGTCGATAGTCGATAGTCGATAGTCGATAGTCGATAGTCGATAGTCGATAGTCGATAGTCGATAGTCGATAGTCGATAGTCGATAGTCGATAGTCGATAGTCGATAGTCGATAGTCGTTAGTCGATAGTCGATAGTCGATAGTCGATAGTCGATAGTCGATAGTCGATAGTCGATAGTCGATAGTCGATAGTCGATAGTCGATAGTCGATAGTCGATAGTCGATAGTCGATAGTCGATAGTCGATAGTCGATAGTCGATAGTCGATAGTCGATAGTCGATAGTCGATAGTCGATAGTCGATAGTCGATAGTGGATAGTCGATAGTCGAGTCGATAGTCGAGTCGATAGTCGATAGTCGAATCGATAGTCGAGTCGATAGTCGAGTCGATAGTCGAGTCGATAGTCGAGTCGATAGTCGAGTCGATAGTCGAGTCGATAGTCGAGTCGATAGTCGAGTCGATAGTCGAGTCGATAGTCGAGTCGATAGTCGAGTCGATAGTCGAGTCGATAGTCGAGTCGATAGTCGAGTCGATAGTCGAGTCGAGTCGATAGTCGAGTCGAGTCGATAGTCGAGTCGAGTCGATAGTCGAGTCGAGTCGATAGTCGAGTCGATAGTCGAGTCGATAGTCGATAGTCGAGTCGAGTCGATAGTCGAGTAGAGTCGATAGTCGAGTCGATAGTCGAGTCGAGTCGATAGTCGAGTCGATAGTCGAGTCGAGTCGATAGTCGAGTCGAGTCGATAGTCGAGTCGAGTCGATAGTCGAGTCGAGTCGATAGTCGAGTCGAGTCGATAGTCGAGTCGAGTCGATAGTCGAGTCGAGTCGATAGTCGAGTCGATAGTCGAGTCGATAGTCGAGTCGATAGTCGAGTCGAGTCGATAGTCGAGTCGATAGTCGAGTCGATAGTCGAGTCGAGTCGATAGTCGAGTCGAGTCGATAGTCGAGTCGATAGTCGAGTCGAGTCGATAGTCGAGTCGATAGTCGAGTCGATAGTCGAGTCGATAGTCGAGTCGAGTCGATAGTCGAGTCGAGTCGATAGTCGAGTCGATAGTGGAGTCGAGTCGATAGTCGAGTCGATAGTCGAGTCGAGTCGATAGTCGAGTCGAGTCGATAGTCGAGTCGATAGTCGATAGTCGATAGTCGGTAGTCGATAGTCGATAGTCGATAGTCGATAGTCGATAGTCGATAGTCGATAGTCGATAGTCGATAGTCGATAGTCGATAGTCGATAGTCGATAGTCGATAGTCGAGTCGATAGTCGAGTCGATAGTCGAGCCGATAGTCGAGTCGAGTCGATAGTCGAGTCGAGTGGATAGTCGAGTCGATAGTCGAGTCGAGTCGATAGTCGAGTCGATAGTCGAGTCGATAGTCGAGTCGAGTCGAGTCGATAGTCGAGTCGAGTCGATAGTCGAGTCGATAGTCGATAGTCGAATCGATAGTCGAGTCGATAGTCGAGTCGATAGTCGAGTCGATAGTCGAGTCGATAGTCGAGTCGATAGTCGAGTCGATAGTCGATAGTCGATAGTCGATAGTCGATAGTCGATAGTCGATAGTCGATAGTCGATAGTCGATAGTCGATAGTCGATAGTCGATAGTCGATAGTCGATAGTCGATAGTCGATAGTCGATAGTCGATAGTCGATAGTCGATAGTCGATAGTCGATAGTCGATAGTCGATAGTCGATAGTCGATAGTCGATAGTCGATAGTCGATAGTGGATAGTCGATAGTCGAGTCGATAGTCGAGTCGATAGTCGATAGTCGAATCGATAGTCGAGTCGATAGTCGAGTCGATAGTCGAGTCGATAGTCGAGTCGATAGTCGAGTCGATAGTCGAGTCGATAGTCGAGTCGATAGTCGATAGTCGATAGTCGATAGTCGATAGTCGATAGTCGATAGTCGATAGTCGATAGTCGATAGTCGATAGTCGATAGTCGATAGTGGATAGTCGATAGTCGAGTCGATAGTCGAGTCGATAGTCGATAGTCGAGTCGATAGTCGAGTCGATAGTCGAGTCGATAGTCGAGTCGATAGTCGAGTCGATAGTCGATAGTCGATAGTCGATAGTCGATAGTCGATAGTCGATAGTCGATAGTCGATAGTCGATAGTCGATAGTCGATAGTCGATAGTCGATAGTCGATAGTCGATAGTCGATAGTCGATAGTCGATAGTCGATAGTCGATAGTCGATAGTCGATAGTCGATAGTCGATAGTCGATAGTCGATAGTCGATAGTCGATAGTGGATAGTCGATAGTCGAGTCGATAGTCGAGTCGATAGTCGATAGTCGAATCGATAGTCGAGTCGATAGTCGAGTCGATAGTCGAGTCGATAGTCGAGTCGATAGTCGAGTCGATAGTCGAGTCGATAGTCGAGTCGATAGTCGAGTCGATAGTCGAGTCGATAGTCGAGTCGATAGTCGAGTCGATAGTCGAGTCGATAGTCGAGTCGATAGTCGAGTCGAGTCGATAGTCGAGTCGAGTCGATAGTCGAGTCGAGTCGATAGTCGAGTCGAGTCGATAGTCGAGTCGAGTCGATAGTCGAGTCGAGTCGATAGTCGAGTCGATAGTCGAGTCGAGTCGATAGTCGAGTAGAGTCGATAGTCGAGTCGAGTCGATAGTCGAGTCGATAGTCGAGTCGATAGTCGAGTCGAGTCGATAGTCGAGTAGAGTCGATAGTCGAGTCGATAGTCGAGTCGAGTCGATAGTCGAGTCGATAGTCGAGTCGAGTCGATAGTCGAGTCGAGTCGATAGTCGAGTCGAGTCGATAGTCGAGTCGAGTCGATAGTCGAGTCGAGTCGAGTCGATAGTCGAGTCGATAGTCGAGTCGATAGTCGAGTCGATAGTCGAGTCGAGTCGATAGTCGAGTCGATAGTCGAGTCGATAGTCGAGTCGAGTCGATAGTCGAGTCGAGTCGATAGTCGAGTCGATAGTCGAGTCGAGTCGATAGTCGAGTCGATAGTCGAGTCGATAGTCGAGTCGATAGTCGAGTCGAGTCGATAGTCGAGTCGAGTCGATAGTCGAGTCGATAGTGGAGTCGAGTCGATAGTCGAGTCGATAGTCGAGTCGATAGTCGAGTCGAGTCGATAGTCGAGTCGAGTCGAGTCGATAGTCGAGTCGAGTCGATAGTCGAGTCGATAGTCGAGTCGAGTCGATAGTGGAGTCGATAGTCGAGTCGATAGTCGATAGTCGAATCGATAGTCGAGTCGATAGTCGAGTCGATAGTTGAGTCGATAGTCGAGTCGATAGTCGAGTCGATAGTCGAGTCGATAGTCGAGTCGAGTCGATAGTCGAGTCGAGTCGATAGTCGAGTCGATAGTCGATAGTCGATAGTCGGTAGTCGATAGTCGATAGTCGATAGTCGATAGTCGATAGTCGAGTCGATAGTCGAGTCGAGTCGATAGTCGAGTCGAGTCGATAGTCGAGTCGATAGTCGAGTCGAGTCGATAGTCGAGTCGATAGTCGAGTCGAGTCGATAGTCGAGTCGATAGTCGAGTCGATAGTCGAGTCGATAGTCGAGTCGATAGTCGAGTCGATAGTCGAGTCGATAGTCGAGTCGAGTCGATAGTCGAGTCGAGTCGATAGTCGAGTCGATAGTCGATAGTCGATAGTCGGTAGTCGATAGTCGATAGTCGATAGTCGATAGTCGATAGTCGATAGTCGATAGTCGATAGTCGATAGTCGATAGTCGATAGTCGATAGTCGATAGTCGATAGTCGATAGTCGATAGTCGATACTCGATAGTCGATAGTCGATAGTCGATAGTCGATAGTCGATAGTCGATAGTCGATAGTCGATAGTCGATAGTCGATAGTCGATAGTCGATAGTCGATAGTCGAGTCGATAGTCGAGTCGAGTCGATAGTCGAGTCGAGTCGATAGTCGAGTCGATAGTCGATAGTCGAATCGATAGTCGAGTCGATAGTCGAGTCGATAGTCGAGTCGATAGTCGAGTCGATAGTCGAGTCGATAGTCAAGTCGATAGTCGAGTCGATAGTCGAGTCGATAGTCGAGTCGATAGTCGAGTCGAGTCGATAGTCGAGTCGATAGTCGAGTCGAGTCGATAGTCGAGTCGATAGTCGAGTCGATAGTCGAGTCGAGTCGATAGTCGAGTCGATAGTCGAGTCGAGTCGATAGTCGAGTCGATAGTCGATAGTCGAATCGATAGTCGAGTCGATAGTCGAGTCGATAGTCGAGTCGATAGTCGAGTCGATAGTCGAGTCGATAGTCGAGTCGATAGTCGAGTCGAGTCGATAGTCGAGTCGAGTCGATAGTCGAGTCGAGTCGATAGTCGAGTCGATAGTCGAGTCGATAGTCGAGTCGAGTCGATAGTCGAGTCGAGTCGATAGTCGAGTCGATAGTCGAGTCGATAGTCGAGTCGAGTCGATAGTCGAGTAGAGTCGATAGTCGAGTCGATAGTCGAGTCGAGTCGATAGTCGAGTCGATAGTCGAGTCGAGTCGATAGTCGAGTCGAGTCGATAGTCGAGTCGAGTCGATAGTCGAGTCGAGTCGAGTCGATAGTCGAGTCGAGTCGATAGTCGAGTCGAGTCGATAGTCGAGTCGATAGTCGAGTCGATAGTCGAGTCGAGTCGATAGTCGAGTCGATAGTCGAGTCGATAGTCGAGTCGAGTCGATAGTCGAGTCGAGTCGATAGTCGAGTCGAGTCGATAGTCGAGTCGAGTCGATAGTCGAGTCGAGTCGATAGTCGAGTCGAGTCGATAGTCGAGTCGATAGTCGAGTCGATAGTCGAGTCGATAGTCGAGTCGATAGTCGAGTCGAGTCGATAGTCGAGTCGAGTCGATAGTCGAGTCGATAGTGGAGTCGAGTCGATAGTCGAGTCGATAGTCGAGTCGACAGTCGAGTCGAGTCGATAGTCGAGTCGAGTCGAGTCAATAGTCGAGTCGATAGTCGAGTCGAGTCGATAGTCGAGTCGATAGTCGAGTCGAGTCGATAGTCGAGTCGATAGTCGAGTCGAGTCGATAGTCGAGTCGAGTCGAGTCGAGTCGATAGTCGAGTCGATAGTCGAGTCGAGTCGATAGTCGAGTCGAGTCGATAGTCGAGTCGAGTCGATAGTCGAGTCGATAGTCGAGTCGATAGTCGAGTCGATAGTCGATAGTCGAATCGATAGTCGAGTCGATAGTCGAGTCGATAGTTGAGTCGATAGTCGAGTCGATAGTCGAGTCGATAGTCGAGTCGATAGTCGAGTCGAGTCGATAGTCGAGTCGAGTCGATAGTCGAGTCGATAGTCGATAGTCGATAGTCGGTAGTCGATAGTCGATAGTCGATAGTCGATAGTCGATAGTCGATAGTCGATAGTCGATAGTCGATAGTCGATAGTCGATAGTCGATAGTCGATAGTCGATAGTCGATAGTCGATAGTCGATAGTCGATAGTCGATAGTCGATAGTCGATAGTCGATAGTCGATAGTCGATAGTCGATAGTCGATAGTCGATAGTCGATAGTCGATAGTCGATAGTCGATAGTCGATAGTCGATAGTCGATAGTCGATAGTCGATAGTCGATAGTCGATAGTCGATAGTCGATAGTCGATAGTCGATAGTCGATAGTCGATAGTCGATAGTCGATAGTCGATAGTCGATAGTCGATAGTCGATAGTCGATAGTCGATAGTCGATAGTCGAGTCGATAGTCGAGTCGAGTCGATAGTCGAGTCGAGTCGATAGTCGAGTCGATAGTCGAGTCGATAGTCGAGTCGAGTCGATAGTCGAGTAGAGTCGATAGTCGAGTCGATAGTCGAGTCGAGTCGATAGTCGAGTCGATAGTCGAGTCGAGTCGATAGTCGAGTCGAGTCGATAGTCGAGTCGAGTCGATAGTCGAGTCGAGTCGATAGTCGAGTCGATAGTCGAGTCGAGTCGATAGTCGAGTCGATAGTCGAGTCGAGTCGATAGTCGAGTCGAGTCGATAGTCGAGTCGAGTCGATAGTCGAGTCGATAGTCGAGTCGATAGTCGAGTCGATAGTCGAGTCGATAGTCGAGTCGATAGTCGATAGTCGAATCGATAGTCGAGTCGATAGTCGAGTCGATAGTTGAGTCGATAGTCGAGTCGATAGTCGAGTCGATAGTCGAGTCGATAGTCGAGTCGATAGTCGAGTCGAGTCGATAGTCGAGTCGAGTCGATAGTCGAGTCGAGTCGATAGTCGAGTCGAGTCGATAGTCGAGTCGATAGTCGATAGTCGATAGTCGGTAGTCGATAGTCGATAGTCGATAGTCGATAGTCGAGTAGATAGTCGAGTCGAGTCGATAGTCGAGTCGATAGTCGAGTCGAGTCGATAGTCGAGTCGATAGTCGAGTCGATAGTCGAGTCGATAGTCGAGTCGATAGTCGAGTCGAGTCGATAGTCGAGTCGAGTCGATGGTCGAGTCGATAGTCGATAGTCGATAGTCGGTAGTCGATAGTCGATAGTCGATAGTCGATAGTCGATAGTCGATAGTCGATAGTCGATAGTCGATAGTCGATAGTCGATAGTCGATAGTCGATAGTCGATAGTCGATAGTCGATAGTCGATAGTCGATAGTCGATAGTCGATAGTCGATAGTCGATAGTCGATAGTCGATAGTCGATAGTCGATAGTCGATAGTCGATAGTCGATAGTCGATAGTCGATAGTCGATAGTCTTAAGTCGATAGTCGATAGTCGATAGTCGATAGTCGATAGTCGATAGTCGATAGTCGATAGTCGATAGTCGATAGTCGATAGTCGATAGTCGATAGTCGATAGTCGATAGTCGATAGTCGATAGTCGATAGTCGATAGTCGATAGTCGATAGTCGATAGTCGATAGTCGATAGTCGATAGTCGATAGTCGATAGTCGATAGTCGATAGTCGATAGTCGATAGTCGATAGTCGATAGTCGATAGTCGATAGTCGATAGTCGATAGTCGATAGTCGATAGTCGATAGTCGATAGTCGATAGTCGATAGTCGATAGTCGATAGTCGATAGTCGATAGTCGATAGTCGATAGTCGATAGTCGATAGTCGATAGTCGATAGTCGATAGTCGATAGTCGATAGTCGATAGTCGATAGTCGATAGTCGATAGTCGATAGTCGATAGTCGATAGTCGATAGTCGATAGTCGATAGTCGATAGTCGATAGTCGATAGTCGATAGTCGATAGTCGATAGTCGATAGTCGATAGTCGATAGTCGATAGTCGATAGTCGATAGTCGATAGTCGATAGTCGATAGTCGATAGTCGATAGTCGATAGTCGATAGTCGAGTCGATAGTCGAGTCGATAGTCGAGTCGATAGTCGAGTCGATAGTCGAGTCGATAGTCGAGTCGATAGTCGAGTCGAGTCGAGTCGATAGTCGAGTCGAGTCGATAGTCGAGTCGATAGTCGAGTCGATAGTCGAGTCGATAGTCGAGTCGATAGTCGAGTCGATAGTCGAGTCGAGTCGATAGTCGAGTAGCGAGTAGAGTCGATAGTCGAGTCGATAGTCGAGTCGAGTCGATAGTCGAGTCGATAGTCGAGTCGAGTCGATAGTCGAGTCGATAGTCGAGTCGAGTCGATAGTCGAGTCGAGTCGATAGTCGAGTCGAGTCGATAGTCGAGTCGAGTCGATAGTCGAGTCGAGTCGATAGTCGAGTCGATAGTCGAGTCGATAGTCGAGTCGATAGTCGAGTCGATAGTCGAGTCGATAGTCGAGTCGAGTCGATAGTCGAGTCGATAGTCGAGTCGATAGTCGAGTCGAGTCGAGTCGATAGTCGATAGTCGATAGTCGATAGTCGATAGTCGATAGTCGATAGTCGATAGTCGATAGTCGATAGTCGATAGTCGATAGTCGATAGTCGATAGTCGATAGTCGATAGTCGATAGTCGATAGTCGATAGTCGATAGTCGATAGTCGATAGTCGATAGTCGATAGTCGATAGTCGATAGTCGATAGTCGATAGTCGATAGTCGATAGTCGATAGTCGATAGTCGATAGTCGATAGTCGATAGTCGATAGTCGATAGTCGATAGTCGATAGTCGATAGTCGATAGTCGATAGTCGATAGTCGATAGTCGATAGTCGATAGTCGATAGTCGATAGTCGATAGTCGATAGTCGATAGTCGATAGTCGATAGTCGATAGTCGATAGTCGATAGTCGATAGTCGATAGTCGATAGTCGAGTCGATAGTCGAGTCGATAGTCGAGTCGAGTCGATAGTCGAGTCGATAGTCGAGTCGAGTCGATAGTCGAGTCGATAGTCGAGTCGATAGTCGAGTCGATAGTCGAGTCGATAGTCGATAGTCGATAGTCGATAGTCGATAGTCGATAGTCGATAGTCGATAGTCGATAGTCGATAGTCGATAGTCGATAGTCGATAGTCGATAGTCGATAGTCGATAGTCGAGTCGATAGTCGAGTCGATAGTCGAGTCGAGTCGATAGTCGAGTCGATAGTCGATAGTCGATAGTCGATAGTCGATAGTCGATAGTCGATAGTCGATAGTCGATAGTCGATAGTCGATAGTCGATAGTCGATAGTCGATAGTCGATAGTCGATAGTCGATAGTCGATAGTCGATAGTGGATAGTCGATAGTCGAGTCGATAGTCGAGTCGATAGTCGATAGTGGATAGTCGATAGTCGAGTCGATAGTCGAGTCGATAGTCGATAGTCGAATCGATAGTCGAGTCGATAGTCGAGTCTATAGTCGAGTCGAGTCGATAGTCGAGTCGAGTCGATAGTCGAGTCGAGTCGATAGTCGAGTCGATAGTCGAGTCGAGTCGATAGTCGAGTCGATAGTCGAGTCGAGTCGATAGTCGAGTCGATAGTCGAGTCGATAGTCGAGTCGATAGTCGAGTCGATAGTCGATAGTCGAATCGATAGTCGAGTCGATAGTCGAGTCGATAGTTGAGTCGATAGTCGAGTCGATAGTCGAGTCGATAGTCGAGTCGATAGTCGAGTCGAGTCGATAGTCGAGTCGAGTCGATAGTCGAGTCGAGTCGATAGTCGAGTCGATAGTCGAGTCGATAGTCGAGTCGAGTCGATAGTCGAGTCGATAGTCGAGTCGAGTCGATAGTCGATAGTCGATAGTCGATAGTCGATAGTCGATAGTCGATAGTCGATAGTCGATAGTCGATAGTCGATAGTCGATAGTCGATAGTCGATAGTCGATAGTCGATAGTCGATAGTCGATAGTCGATAGTTGATAGTCGATAGTCGATAGTCGATAGTCGATAGTCGATAGTCGATAGTCGATAGTCGATAGTCGATAGTCGATAGTCGATAGTCGATAGTCGATAGTCGATAGTCGATAGTCGATAGTCGATAGTCGATAGTCGATAGTCGATAGTCGATAGTCGATAGTCGATAGTCGATAGTCGATAGTCGATAGTCGATAGTCGATAGTCGATAGTCGATAGTCGATAGTCGATAGTCGATAGTCGATAGTCGATAGTCGATAGTCGATAGTCGATAGTCGATAGTCGATAGTCGATAGTCGATAGTCGATAGTCGATAGTCGATAGTCGATAGTCGATAGTCGATAGTCGATAGTCGATAGTCGATAGTCGATAGTCGATAGTCGATAGTCGATAGTCGATAGTCGATAGTCGATAGTCGAGTCGATAGTCGAGTCGATAGTCGAGTCGATAGTCGAGTCGATAGTCGAGTCGATAGTCGAGTCGATAGTCGAGTCGAGTCGAGTCGATAGTCGAGTCGAGTCGATAGTCGAGTCGATAGTCGAGTCGATAGTCGAGTCGATAGTCGAGTCGATAGTCGAGTCGATAGTCGAGTCGAGTCGATAGTCGAGTAGAGTCGATAGTCGAGTCGATAGTCGAGTCGAGTCGATAGTCGAGTCGATAGTCGAGTCGAGTCGATAGTCGAGTCGATAGTCGAGTCGAGTCGATAGTCGAGTCGAGTCGATAGTCGAGTCGAGTCGATAGTCGAGTCGAGTCGATAGTCGAGTCGAGTCGATAGTCGAGTCGATAGTCGAGTCGATAGTCGAGTCGATAGTCGAGTCGAGTCGATAGTCGAGTCGATAGTCGAGTCGATAGTCGAGTCGAGTCGAGTCGATAGTCGATAGTCGATAGTCGATAGTCGATAGTCGATAGTCGATAGTCGATAGTCGATAGTCGATAGTCGATAGTCGATAGTCGATAGTCGATAGTCGATAGTCGATAGTCGATAGTCGATAGTCGATAGTCGATAGTCGATAGTCGATAGTCGATAGTCGATAGTCGATAGTCGATAGTCGATAGTCGATAGTCGATAGTCGATAGTCGATAGTCGATAGTCGATAGTCGATAGTCGATAGTCGATAGTCGATAGTCGATAGTCGATAGTCGATAGTCGATAGTCGATAGTCGATAGTCGATAGTCGATAGTCGATAGTCGATAGTCGATAGTCGATAGTCGATAGTCGATAGTCGATAGTCGATAGTCGATAGTCGATAGTCGATAGTCGATAGTCGATAGTCGATAGTCGATAGTCGATAGTCGATAGTCGATAGTCGATAGTCGATAGTCGATAGTCGATAGTCGATAGTCGATAGTCGATAGTCGATAGTCGATAGTCGATAGTCGATAGTCGAGTCGATAGTCGAGTCGATAGTCGAGTCGAGTCGATAGTCGAGTCGATAGTCGAGTCGAGTCGATAGTCGAGTCGATAGTCGAGTCGATAGTCGAGTCGATAGTCGAGTCGATAGTCGATAGTCGATAGTCGATAGTCGATAGTCGATAGTCGATAGTCGATAGTCGATAGTCGATAGTCGATAGTCGATAGTCGATAGTCGATAGTCGATAGTCGATAGTCGAGTCGATAGTCGAGTCGATAGTCGAGTCGAGTCGATAGTCGAGTCGATAGTCGATAGTCGATAGTCGGTAGTCGATAGTCGATAGTCGATAGTCGATAGTCGATAGTCGATAGTCGATAGTCGATAGTCGATAGTCGATAGTCGATAGTCGATAGTCGATAGTCGATAGTCGATAGTGGATAGTCGATAGTCGAGTCGATAGTCGAGTCGATAGTCGATAGTGGATAGTCGATAGTCGAGTCGATAGTCGAGTCGATAGTCGATAGTCGAATCGATAGTCGAGTCGATAGTCGAGTCTATAGTCGAGTCGAGTCGATAGTCGAGTCGAGTCGATAGTCGAGTCGAGTCGATAGTCGAGTCGATAGTCGAGTCGAGTCGATAGTCGAGTCGATAGTCGAGTCGATAGTTGAGTCGAT
>OW121815.1:40545287-40570071 GCA_933228935.1 Pemphredon lugubris | reverse complement strand
AGTCGAGTCGAGTCGATAGTCGAGTCGACAGTCGAGTCGAGGATAGTCGATAGTCGATAGTCGAGTCGAGTCGAGTCGATAGTCGAGTCGAGTCGATAGTCGAGTCGAGTCGAGTCGATAGTCGAGTCGAGTCGAGTCGATAGTCGAGTCGAGTCGAGTCGATAGTCGAGTCGAGTCGAGTCGATAGTCGAGTCGATAGTCCAGTCGAGTCGAGTCGATAGTCGAGTCGTGTCGAGTCGAGTTGATAGTTGAGTCGAGTCGAGTCGAGTCGATAGTCGAGTCGAGTCGAGTCGATAGTCGAGTCGAGTCGAGTCGATAGTCGAGTCGAGTCGAGTCGAGTCGATAGTTGAGTCGAGTCGAGTCGAGTCGATAGTCGAGTCGACAGTCGAGTCGAGGATAGTCGATAGTCGATAGTCGAGTCGAGTCGAGTCGATAGTCGAGTCGAGTCGAGTCGAGTCGAGTCGATAGTCGAGTCGAGTCGATAGTCGAGTCGAGTCGAGTCGATAGTCGAGTCGAGTCGAGTCGATAGTCGAGTCGAGTCGAGTCGATAGTCGAGTCGATAGTCGAGTCGATAGTCGAGTCGATAGTCGAGTCGATAGTCCAGTCGAGTCGAGTCGATAGTCGAGTCGAGTCGAGTCGAGTCGATAGTCGAGTCGATAGTCGAGTCGATAGTCGAGTCGATAGTCGAGTCGATAGTCGAGTCGATAGTCGAGTCGATAGTCGAGTCGATAGTCGAGTCGATAGTCGAGTCGATAGTCGAGTCGATAGTCGAGTCGATAGTCGAGTCGATAGTCGAGTCGATAGTCGAGTCGAGTCGAGTCGATAGTCGAGTCGATAGTCGAGTCGATAGTCGAGTCGATAGTCGAGTCGATAGTCGAGTCGATAGTCGAGTCGATAGTCGAGTCGATAGTCGAGTCGATAGTCGAGTCGATAGTCGAGTCGATAGTCGGTCGATAGTCGAGTCGATAGTCGAGTCGATAGTCGAGTCGATAGTCGAGTCGATAGTCGAGTCGATAGTCGAGTCGAGTCGAGTCGAATCGAGTCGAGTCGAGTCGAGTCGAGTCGATAGTCGAGTCGAGTCGAGTCGATAGTCGAGTCGATAGTCGAGTCGATAGTCGAGTCGATAGTCGAGTCGATAGTCCAGTCGAGTCGAGTCGATAGTCGAGTCGAGTCGATAGTCGAGTCGAGTCGAGTCGAGTCGAGTCGATAGTCGAGTCGAGTCGAGTCGAGTCGAGTCGAGTCGATAGTCGAGTCGAGTCGAGTCGATAGTCGAGTCGAGTCGAGTCGATAGTCGAGTCGAGTCGAGTCGACAGTCGAGTCGAGGATAGTCGATAGTCGAGTCGAGTCGAGTCGAGTCGATAGTCGAGTCGATAGTCGAGTCGAGTCGAGTCGATAGTCGAGTCGAGTCGAGTCGACAGTCGAGTCGAGGATAGTCGATAGTCGATAGTCGAGTCGAGTAGAGTCGATAGTCGAGTCGATAGTCGAGTCGATAGTCGAGTCGAGTCGAGTCGAGTCGATAGTCGAGTCGATAGTCGAGTCGATAGTCGAGTCGATAGTCGAGTCGATAGTCGAGTCGATAGTCGAGTCGATAGTCGAGTCGATAGTCGAGTCGATAGTCGAGTCGATAGTCGAGTCGATAGTCGAGTCGATAGTCGAGTCGATAGTCGAGTCGATAGTCGAGTCGATAGTCGAGTCGATAGTCGAGTCGATAGTCGAGTCGATAGTCGAGTCGATAGTCGAGTCGATAGTCGAGTCGATAGTCGAGTCGATAGTCGAGTCGATAGTCGAGTCGATAGTCGAGTCGATAGTCGAGTCGATAGTCGAGTCGATAGTCGAGTCGATAGTCGAGTCGATAGTCGAGTCGATAGTCGAGTCGATAGTCGAGTCGATAGTCGAGTCGAGTCGATAGTCGAGTCGAATCGAGTCGAGTCGAGTCGAGTCGAGTCGAGTCGATAGTCGAGTCGAGTCGAGTCGATAGTCGAGTCGATAGTCGAGTCGATAGTCGAGTCGATAGTCGAGTCGATAGTCGAGTCGATAGTCCAGTCGAGTCGAGTCGATAGTCGAGTCGAGTCGATAGTCGAGTCGAGTCGAGTCGAGTCGAGTCGAGTCGAGTCGATAGTCGAGTCGTGTCGAGTCGATAGTCGAGTCGAGTCGAGTCGATAGTCGAGTCGAGTCGAGTCGACAGTCGAGTCGAGGATAGTCGATAGTCGAGTCGAGTCGAGTCGAGTCGATAGTCGAGTCGATAGTCGAGTCGAGTCGAGTCGATAGTCGAGTCGAGTCGAGTCGACAGTCGAGTCGAGGATAGTCGATAGTCGATAGTCGAGTCGAGTAGAGTCGATAGTCGAGTCGATAGTCGAGTCGATAGTCGAGTCGATAGTCGAGTCGAGTCGAGTCGAGTCGATAGTCGAGTCGAGTCGATAGTCGAGTCGAGTCGAGTCGAGTCGATAGTCGAGTCGAGTCGATAGTCGAGTCGAGTCGAGTCGAATCGATAGTCGAGTCGATAGTCGAGTCGAGTCGACAGTCGAGTCGAGGATAGTCGATAGTCGATAGTCGAGTCGAGTCGAGTCGACTGTCGAGTCGAGGATAGTCGATAGTCGAGTCGAGTCGAGTCGATAGTCGAGTCGAGTCGAGTCGAGTCGATAGTCGAGTCGATAGTCGAGTCGATAGTCGAGTCGATAGTCGAGTCGATAGTCGAGTCGATAGTCGAGTCGATAGTCGAGTCGATAGTCGAGTCGATAGTCGAGTCGATAGTCGAGTCGATAGTCGAGTCGATAGTCGAGTCGATAGTCGAGTCGATAGTCGAGTCGATAGTCGAGTCGAGTCGAGTCGATAGTCGAGTCGAGTCGAGTCGATAGTCGAGTCGAGTCGAGTCGAGTCGGTAGTTGAGTCGAGTCGAGTCGATAGTCGAGTCGAGTCGAGTCGATAGTCGAGTCGACAGTCGAGTCGAGGATAGTCGATAGTCGATAGTCGAGTCGAGTCGATAGTCGAGTCGAGTCGATAGTCGAGTCGAGTCGAGTCGAGTCGGTAGTTGAGTCGAGTCGAGTCGATAGTCGAGTCGAGTCGAGTCGATAGTCGAGTCGACAGTCGAGTCGAGGATAGTCGATAGTCGATAGTCGAGTCGAGTCGATAGTCGAGTCGAGTCGATAGTCGAGTCGAGTCGAGTCGAGTCGAGTCGATAGTCGAGTCGAGTCGAGTCGATAGTCGAGTCGAGTCGATAGTCGAGTCGAGTCGAGTCGATAGTCGAGTCGAGTCGGGTCGATAGTCGAGTCGAGTCGAGTCGAGTCGATAGTTGAGTCGAGTCGAGTCGATAGTCGAGTCGAGTCGAGTCGATAGTCGAGTCGACAGTCGAGTCGAGGATAGTCGATAGTCGATAGTCGAGTCGAGTCGAGTCGATAGTCGAGTCGAGTCGATAGTCGAGTCGAGTCGAGTCGATAGTCGAGTCGAGTCGAGTCGATAGTCGAGTCGAGTCGAGTCGATAGTCGAGTCGAGTCGAGTCGATAGTCGAGTCGATAGTCCAGTCGAGTCGAGTCGATAGTCGAGTCGTGTCGAGTCGAGTTGATAGTTGAGTCGAGTCGAGTCGATAGTCGAGTCGAGTCGAGTCGATAGTCGAGTCGAGTCGAGTCGATAGTCGAGTCGAGTCGAGTCGAGTCGATAGTTGAGTCGAGTCGAGTCGAGTCGATAGTCGAGTCGACAGTCGAGTCGAGGATAGTCGATAGTCGATAGTCGAGTCGAGTCGAGTCGATAGTCGAGTCGAGTCGAGTCGAGTCGAGTCGATAGTCGAGTCGAGTCGATAGTCGAGTCGAGTCGAGTCGATAGTCGAGTCGAGTCGAGTCGATAGTCGAGTCGAGTCGAGTCGATAGTCGAGTCGATAGTCGAGTCGATAGTCGAGTCGATAGTCGAGTCGATAGTCGAGTCGAGTCGATAGTCGAGTCGAGTCGAGTCGAGTCGATAGTCGAGTCGATAGTCGAGTCGATAGTCGAGTCGATAGTCGAGTCGATAGTCGAGTCGATAGTCGAGTCGATAGTCGAGTCGATAGTCGAGTCGATAGTCGAGTCGATAGTCGAGTCGATAGTCGAGTCGATAGTCGAGTCGAGTCGAGTCGATAGTCGAGTCGAGTCGATAGTCGAGTCGAGTCGAGTCGATAGTCGAGTCGAGTCGAGTCGATAGTCGAGTCGAGTCGAGTCGATAGTCGAGTCGAGTCGAGTCGATAGTCGAGTCGATAGTCCAGTCGAGTCGAGTCGATAGTCGAGTCGTGTCGAGTCGAGTTGATAGTTGAGTCGAGTCGAGTCGATAGTCGAGTCGAGTCGAGTCGATAGTCGAGTCGAGTCGAGTCGATAGTCGAGTCGAGTCGAGTCGAGTCGATAGTTGAGTCGAGTCGAGTCGAGTCGATAGTCGAGTCGACAGTCGAGTCGAGGATAGTCGATAGTCGATAGTCGAGTCGAGTCGAGTCGATAGTCGAGTCGAGTCGAGTCGAGTCGATAGTCGAGTCGAGTCGATAGTCGAGTCGAGTCGAGTCGATAGTCGAGTCGAGTCGATAGTCGAGTCGAGTCGAGTCGAGTCGATAGTCGAGTCGAAAGTCGAGTCGAAAGTCGAGTCGATAGTCGAGTCGATAGTCGAGTCGATAGTCGAGTCGATAGTCGAGTCGATAGTCGAGTCGATAGTCGAGTCGATAGTCGAGTCGATAGTCGAGTCGATAGTCGAGTCGATAGTCGAGTCGATAGTCGAGTCGATAGTCGAGTCGATAGTCGAGTCGAGTCGAGTCGAGTCGATAGTCGAGTCGAGTCGATAGTCGAGTCGAGTCGAGTCGAGTCGATAGTCGAGTCGAGTCGATAGTCGAGTCGAGTCGATAGTCGAGTCGAGTCGAGTCGAATCGATAGTCGAGTCGATAGTCGAGTCGAGTCGAGTCGACAGTCGAGTCGAGGATAGTCGATAGTCGATAGTCGAGTCGAGTCGAGTCGACAGTCGAGTCGAGGATAGTCGATAGTCGAGTCGAGTCGAGTCGATAGTCGAGTCGAGTCGAGTCGAGTCGATAGTCGAGTCGATAGTCGAGTCGATAGTCGAGTCGATAGTCGAGTCGATAGTCGAGTCGATAGTCGAGTCGATAGTCGAGTCGATAGTCGAGTCGATAGTCGAGTCGATAGTCGAGTCGATAGTCGAGTCGATAGTCGAGTCGATAGTCGAGTCGATAGTCGAGTCGATAGTCGAGTCGAGTCGAGTCGATAGTCGAGTCGAGTCGAGTCGATAGTCGAGTCGAGTCGAGTCGAGTCGGTAGTTGAGTCGAGTCGAGTCGATAGTCGAGTCGAGTCGAGTCGATAGTCGAGTCGACAGTCGAGTCGAGGATAGTCGATAGTCGATAGTCGAGTCGAGTCGATAGTCGAGTCGAGTCGATAGTCGAGTCGAGTCGAGTCGAGTCGAGTCGATAGTCGAGTCGAGTCGAGTCGATAGTCGAGTCGAGTCGAGTCGATAGTCGAGTCGAGTCGGGTCGATAGTCGAGTCGAGTCGAGTCGAGTCGATAGTTGAGTCGAGTCGAGTCGATAGTCGAGTCGAGTCGAGTCGATAGTCGAGTCGACAGTCGAGTCGAGGATAGTCGATAGTCGATAGTCGAGTCGAGTCGAGTCGATAGTCGAGTCGAGTCGATAGTCGAGTCGAGTCGAGTCGATAGTCGAGTCGAGTCGAGTCGATAGTCGAGTCGAGTCGAGTCGATAGTCGAGTCGAGTCGAGTCGATAGTCGAGTCGATAGTACAGTCGAGTCGAGTCGATAGTCGAGTCGTGTCGAGTCGAGTTGATAGTTGAGTCGAGTAGAGTCGAGTCGATAGTCGAGTCGAGTCGAGTCGATAGTCGAGTCGAGTCGAGTCGATAGTCGAGTCGAGTCGAGTCGAGTCGATAGTTGAGTCGAGTCGAGTCGAGTCGATAGTCGAGTCGACAGTCGAGTCGAGGATAGTCGATAGTCGATAGTCGAGTCGAGTCGAGTCGATAGTCGAGTCGAGTCGAGTCGAGTCGAGTCGATAGTCGAGTCGAGTCGATAGTCGAGTCGAGTCGAGTCGATAGTCGAGTCGAGTCGAGTCGATAGTCGAGTCGAGTCGAGTCGATAGTCGAGTCGATAGTCGAGTCGATAGTCGAGTCGATAGTCGAGTCGATAGTCCAGTCGAGTCGAGTCGATAGTCGAGTCGAGTCGAGTCGAGTCGATAGTCGAGTCGATAGTCGAGTCGATAGTCGAGTCGATAGTCGAGTCGATAGTCGAGTCGATAGTCGAGTCGATAGTCGAGTCGATAGTCGAGTCGATAGTCGAGTCGATAGTCGAGTCGATAGTCGAGTCGATAGTCGAGTCGATAGTCGAGTCGAGTCGAGTCGATAGTCGAGTCGATAGTCGAGTCGATAGTCGAGTCGATAGTCGAGTCGATAGTCGAGTCGATAGTCGAGTCGATAGTCGAGTCGATAGTCGAGTCGATAGTCGAGTCGATAGTCGAGTCGATAGTCGAGTCGATAGTCGAGTCGATAGTCGAGTCGATAGTCGGTCGATAGTCGAGTCGATAGTCGAGTCGATAGTCGAGTCGATAGTCGAGTCGATAGTCGAGTCGATAGTCGAGTCGAGTCGAGTCGAATCGAGTCGAGTCGAGTCGAGTCGAGTCGATAGTCGAGTCGAGTCGAGTCGATAGTCGAGTCGATAGTCGAGTCGATAGTCGAGTCGATAGTCGAGTCGATAGTCCAGTCGAGTCGAGTCGATAGTCGAGTCGAGTCGATAGTCGAGTCGAGTCGAGTCGAGTCGAGTCGATAGTAGAGTCGAGTCGAGTCGAGTCGAGTCGAGTCGATAGTCGAGTCGAGTCGAGTCGATAGTCGAGTCGAGTCGAGTCGATAGTCGAGTCGAGTCGAGTCGACAGTCGAGTCGAGGATAGTCGATAGTCGAGTCGAGTCGAGTCGAGTCGATAGTCGAGTCGATAGTCGAGTCGAGTCGAGTCGATAGTCGAGTCGAGTCGAGTCGACAGTCGAGTCGAGGATAGTCGATAGTCGATAGTCGAGTCGAGTAGAGTCGATAGTCGAGTCGATAGTCGAGTCGATAGTCGAGTCGAGTCGAGTCGAGTCGATAGTCGAGTCGATAGTCGAGTCGATAGTCGAGTCGATAGTCGAGTCGATAGTCGAGTCGATAGTCGAGTCGATAGTCGAGTCGATAGTCGAGTCGATAGTCGAGTCGATAGTCGAGTCGATAGTCGAGTCGATAGTCGAGTCGATAGTCGAGTCGATAGTCGAGTCGATAGTCGAGTCGATAGTCGAGTCGATAGTCGAGTCGATAGTCGAGTCGATAGTCGAGTCGATAGTCGAGTCGATAGTCGAGTCGATAGTCGAGTCGATAGTCGAGTCGATAGTCGAGTCGATAGTCGAGTCGATAGTCGAGTCGATAGTCGAGTCGATAGTCGAGTCGATAGTCGAGTCGATAGTCGAGTCGATAGTCGAGTCGATAGTCGAGTCGAGTCGATAGTCGAGTCGAATCGAGTCGAGTCGAGTCGAGTCGAGTCGAGTCGATAGTCGAGTCGAGTCGAGTCGATAGTCGAGTCGATAGTCGAGTCGATAGTCGAGTCGATAGTCGAGTCGATAGTCGAGTCGATAGTCCAGTCGAGTCGAGTCGATAGTCGAGTCGAGTCGATAGTCGAGTCGAGTCGAGTCGAGTCGAGTCGAGTCGAGTCGATAGTCGAGTCGTGTCGAGTCGATAGTCGAGTCGAGTCGAGTCGATAGTCGAGTCGAGTCGAGTCGACAGTCGAGTCGAGGATAGTCGATAGTCGAGTCGAGTCGAGTCGAGTCGATAGTCGAGTCGATAGTCGAGTCGAGTCGAGTCGATAGTCGAGTCGAGTCGAGTCGACAGTCGAGTCGAGGATAGTCGATAGTCGATAGTCGAGTCGAGTAGAGTCGATAGTCGAGTCGATAGTCGAGTCGATAGTCGAGTCGATAGTCGAGTCGAGTCGAGTCGAGTCGATAGTCGAGTCGAGTCGATAGTCGAGTCGAGTCGAGTCGAGTCGATAGTCGAGTCGAGTCGATAGTCGAGTCGAGTCGAGTCGAATCGATAGTCGAGTCGATAGTCGAGTCGAGTCGACAGTCGAGTCGAGGATAGTCGATAGTCGATAGTCGAGTCGAGTCGAGTCGACAGTCGAGTCGAGGATAGTCGATAGTCGAGTCGAGTCGAGTCGATAGTCGAGTCGAGTCGAGTCGAGTCGATAGTCGAGTCGATAGTCGAGTCGATAGTCGAGTCGATAGTCGAGTCGATAGTCGAGTCGATAGTCGAGTCGATAGTCGAGTCGATAGTCGAGTCGATAGTCGAGTCGATAGTCGAGTCGATAGTCGAGTCGATAGTCGAGTCGATAGTCGAGTCGATAGTCGAGTCGATAGTCGAGTCGAGTCGAGTCGATAGTCGAGTCGAGTCGAGTCGATAGTCGAGTCGAGTCGAGTCGAGTCGGTAGTTGAGTCGAGTCGAGTCGATAGTCGAGTCGAGTCGAGTCGATAGTCGAGTCGACAGTCGAGTCGAGGATAGTCGATAGTCGATAGTCGAGTCGAGTCGATAGTCGAGTCGAGTCGATAGTCGAGTCGAGTCGAGTCGAGTCGGTAGTTGAGTCGAGTCGAGTCGATAGTCGAGTCGAGTCGAGTCGATAGTCGAGTCGACAGTCGAGTCGAGGATAGTCGATAGTCGATAGTCGAGTCGAGTCGATAGTCGAGTCGAGTCGATAGTCGAGTCGAGTCGAGTCGAGTCGAGTCGATAGTCGAGTCGAGTCGAGTCGATAGTCGAGTCGAGTCGATAGTCGAGTCGAGTCGAGTCGATAGTCGAGTCGAGTCGGGTCGATAGTCGAGTCGAGTCGAGTCGAGTCGATAGTTGAGTCGAGTCGAGTCGATAGTCGAGTCGAGTCGAGTCGATAGTCGAGTCGACAGTCGAGTCGAGGATAGTCGATAGTCGATAGTCGAGTCGAGTCGAGTCGATAGTCGAGTCGAGTCGATAGTCGAGTCGAGTCGAGTCGATAGTCGAGTCGAGTCGAGTCGATAGTCGAGTCGAGTCGAGTCGATAGTCGAGTCGAGTCGAGTCGATAGTCGAGTCGATAGTCCAGTCGAGTCGAGTCGATAGTCGAGTCGTGTCGAGTCGAGTTGATAGTTGAGTCGAGTCGAGTCGATAGTCGAGTCGAGTCGAGTCGATAGTCGAGTCGAGTCGAGTCGATAGTCGAGTCGAGTCGAGTCGAGTCGATAGTTGAGTCGAGTCGAGTCGAGTCGATAGTCGAGTCGACAGTCGAGTCGAGGATAGTCGATAGTCGATAGTCGAGTCGAGTCGAGTCGATAGTCGAGTCGAGTCGAGTCGAGTCGAGTCGATAGTCGAGTCGAGTCGGTAGTTGAGTCGAGTCGAGTCGATAGTCGAGTCGAGTCGAGTCGATAGTCGAGTCGAGTCGAGTCGATAGTCGAGTCGATAGTCGAGTCGATAGTCGAGTCGATAGTCGAGTCGATAGTCGAGTCGAGTCGATAGTCGAGTCGAGTCGAGTCGAGTCGATAGTCGAGTCGATAGTCGAGTCGATAGTCGAGTCGATAGTCGAGTCGATAGTCGAGTCGATAGTCGAGTCGATAGTCGAGTCGATAGTCGAGTCGATAGTCGAGTCGATAGTCGAGTCGATAGTCGAGTCGATAGTCGAGTCGAGTCGAGTCGATAGTCGAGTCGAGTCGATAGTCGAGTCGAGTCGAGTCGATAGTCGAGTCGAGTCGAGTCGATAGTCGAGTCGAGTCGAGTCGATAGTCGAGTCGAGTCGAGTCGATAGTCGAGTCGATAGTCCAGTCGAGTCGAGTCGATAGTCGAGTCGTGTCGAGTCGAGTTGATAGTTGAGTCGAGTCGAGTCGATAGTCGAGTCGAGTCGAGTCGATAGTCGAGTCGAGTCGAGTCGATAGTCGAGTCGAGTCGAGTCGAGTCGATAGTTGAGTCGAGTCGAGTCGAGTCGATAGTCGAGTCGACAGTCGAGTCGAGGATAGTCGATAGTCGATAGTCGAGTCGAGTCGAGTCGATAGTCGAGTCGAGTCGAGTCGAGTCGATAGTCGAGTCGAGTCGATAGTCGAGTCGAGTCGAGTCGATAGTCGAGTCGAGTCGATAGTCGAGTCGAGTCGAGTCGAGTCGATAGTCGAGTCGAAAGTCGAGTCGATAGTCGAGTCGATAGTCGAGTCGATAGTCGAGTCGATAGTCGAGTCGATAGTCGAGTCGATAGTCGAGTCGATAGTCGAGTCGATAGTCGAGTCGATAGTCGAGTCGATAGTCGAGTCGATAGTCGAGTCGATAGTCGAGTCGATAGTCGAGTCGATAGTCGAGTCGATAGTCGAGTCGATAGTCGAGTCGAGTCGAGTCGATAGTCGAGTCGAGTCGAGTCGATAGTCGAGTCGAGTCGAGTCGATAGTCGAGTCGAGTCGAGTCGAGTCGATAGTTGAGTCGAGTCGAGTCGATAGTCGAGTCGAGTCGAGTCGATAGTCGAGTCGACAGTCGAGTCGAGGATAGTCGATAGTCGATAGTCGAGTCGAGTCGATAGTCGAGTCGAGTCGATAGTCGAGTCGAGTCGATAGTCGAGTAGAGTCGAGTCGAGTCGAGTCGATAGTCGAGTCGAGTCGAGTCGATAGTCGAGTCGAGTCGATAGTCGAGTCGAGTCGAGTCGATAGTCGAGTCGAGTCGGGTCGATAGTCGAGTCGAGTCGAGTCGAGTCGATAGTTGAGTCGAGTCGAGTCGATAGTCGAGTCGAGTCGAGTCGATAGTCGAGTCGACAGTCGAGTCGAGGATAGTCGATAGTCGATAGTCGAGTCGAGTCGAGTCGATAGTCGAGTCGAGTCGATAGTCGAGTCGAGTCGATAGTCGAGTCGAGTCGATAGTCGAGTCGAGTCGAGTCGATAGTCGAGTCGAGTCGAGTCGATAGTCGAGTCGAGTCGAGTCGATAGTCGAGTCGAGTCGAGTCGATAGTCGAGTCGATAGTCCAGTCGAGTCGAGTCGATAGTCGAGTCGTGTCGAGTCGAGTTGATAGTTGAGTCGAGTCGAGTCGATAGTCGAGTCGAGTCGAGTCGATAGTCGAGTCGAGTCGAGTCGATAGTCGAGTCGAGTCGAGTCGAGTCGATAGTTGAGTCGAGTCGAGTCGAGTCGATAGTCGAGTCGACAGTCGAGTCGAGGATAGTCGATAGTCGATAGTCGAGTCGAGTCGAGTCGATAGTCGAGTCGAGTCGAGTCGAGTCGAGTCGATAGTCGAGTCGAGTCGATAGTCGAGTCGAGTCGAGTCGATAGTCGAGTCGATAGTCGAGTCGAGTCGAGTCGATAGTCGAGTCGAGTCGAGTCGATAGTCGAGTCGAGTCGAGTCGATAGTCGAGTCGATAGTCGAGTCGATAGTCGAGTCGATAGTCGAGTCGATAGTCCAGTCGAGTCGAGTCGATAGTCGAGTCGAGTCGAGTCGAGTCGATAGTCGAGTCGATAGTCGAGTCGATAGTCGAGTCGATAGTCGAGTCGATAGTCGAGTCGATAGTCGAGTCGATAGTCGAGTCGATAGTCGAGTCGATAGTCGAGTCGATAGTCGAGTCGATAGTCGAGTCGATAGTCGAGTCGATAGTCGAGTCGATAGTCGAGTCGAGTCGAGTCGATAGTCGAGTCGAGTCGAGTCGATAGTCGAGTCGAGTCGAGTCGAGTCGATAGTTGAGTCGAGTCGAGTCGATAGTCGAGTCGAGTCGAGTCGATAGTCGAGTCGACAGTCGAGTCGAGGATAGTCGATAGTCGATAGTCGAGTCGAGTCGATAGTCGAGTCGAGTCGATAGTCGAGTCGAGTCGATAGTCGAGTCGAGTCGAGTCGAGTCGAGTCGATAGTCGAGTCGAGTCGATAGTCGAGTCGAGTCGATAGTCGAGTCGAGTCGAGTCGATAGTCGAGTCGAGTCGGGTCGATAGTCGAGTCGAGTCGAGTCGAGTCGATAGTTGAGTCGAGTCGAGTCGATAGTCGAGTCGAGTCGAGTCGATAGTCGAGTCGACAGTCGAGTCGAGGATAGTCGATAGTCGATAGTCGAGTCGAGTCGAGTCGATAGTCGAGTCGAGTCGATAGTCGAGTCGAGTCGAGTCGATAGTCGAGTCGAGTCGAGTCGATAGTCGAGTCGAGTCGAGTCGATAGTCGAGTCGATAGTCCAGTCGAGTCGAGTCGATAGTCGAGTCGTGTCGAGTCGAGTTGATAGTTGAGTCGAGTCGAGTCGATAGTCGAGTCGAGTCGAGTCGATAGTCGAGTCGAGTCGAGTCGATAGTCGAGTCGAGTCGAGTCGAGTCGATAGTTGAGTCGAGTCGAGTCGAGTCGATAGTCGAGTCGACAGTCGAGTCGAGGATAGTCGATAGTCGATAGTCGAGTCGAGTCGAGTCGATAGTCGAGTCGAGTCGAGTCGAGTCGAGTCGATAGTCGAGTCGAGTCGATAGTCGAGTCGAGTCGAGTCGATAGTCGAGTCGAGTCGAGTCGATAGTCGAGTCGAGTCGAGTCGATAATCGAGTCGAGTCGAGTCGATAGTCGAGTCGACGATAGTCGATAGTCGAGTCGATAGTCGAGTCGAGTCGAGTCGATAGTCGAGTCGAGTCGAGTCGATAGTCGAGTCGAGTCGAGTCGATAGTCGAGTCGATAGTCGAGTCGATAGTCGAGTCGATAGTCGAGTCGATAGTCCAGTCGAGTCGAGTCGATAGTCGAGTCGAGTCGAGTCGAGTCGATAGTCGAGTCGATAGTCGAGTCGATAGTCGAGTCGATAGTCGAGTCGATAGTCGAGTCGATAGTCGAGTCGATAGTCGAGTCGATAGTCGAGTCGATAGTCGAGTCGATAGTCGAGTCGATAGTCGAGTCGATAGTCGAGTCGAGTCGAGTCGATAGTCGAGTCGAGTCGAGTCGATAGTCGAGTCGAGTCGAGTCGAGTCGATAGTTGAGTCGAGTCGAGTCGATAGTCGAGTCGAGTCGAGTCGATAGTCGAGTCGACAGTCGAGTCGAGGATAGTCGATAGTCGATAGTCGAGTCGAGTCGATAGTCGAGTCGAGTCGATAGTCGAGTCGAGTCGATAGTCGAGTCGAGTCGAGTCGAGTCGAGTCGATAGTCGAGTCGAGTCGATAGTCGAGTCGAGTCGATAGTCGAGTCGAGTCGAGTCGATAGTCGAGTCGAGTCGGGTCGATAGTCGAGTCGAGTCGAGTCGAGTCGATAGTTGAGTCGAGTCGAGTCGATAGTCGAGTCGAGTCGAGTCGATAGTCGAGTCGACAGTCGAGTCGAGGATAGTCGATAGTCGATAGTCGAGTCGAGTCGAGTCGATAGTCGAGTCGAGTCGATAGTCGAGTCGAGTCGAGTCGATAGTCGAGTCGAGTCGAGTCGATAGTCGAGTCGAGTCGAGTCGATAGTCGAGTCGATAGTCCAGTCGAGTCGAGTCGATAGTCGAGTCGTGTCGAGTCGAGTTGATAGTTGAGTCGAGTCGAGTCGATAGTCGAGTCGAGTCGAGTCGATAGTCGAGTCGAGTCGAGTCGATAGTCGAGTCGAGTCGAGTCGAGTCGATAGTTGAGTCGAGTCGAGTCGAGTCGATAGTCGAGTCGACAGTCGAGTCGAGGATAGTCGATAGTCGATAGTCGAGTCGAGTCGAGTCGATAGTCGAGTCGAGTCGAGTCGAGTCGAGTCGATAGTCGAGTCGAGTCGATAGTCGAGTCGAGTCGAGTCGATAGTCGAGTCGAGTCGAGTCGATAGTCGAGTCGAGTCGAGTCGATAGTCGAGTCGAGTCGAGTCGATAGTCGAGTCGATAGTCGAGTCGATAGTCGAGTCGATAGTCGAGTCGATAGTCCAGTCGAGTCGAGTCGATAGTCGAGTCGAGTCGATAGTCGAGTCGAGTCGAGTCGAGTCGAGTCGAGTCGAGTCGAGTCGAGTCGATAGTCGAGTCGAGTCGAGTCGAGTCGAGTCGATAGTCGAGTCGAGTCGAGTCGATAGTCGAGTCGAGTCGAGTCGATAGTCGAGTCGAGTCGAGTCGACAGTCGAGTCGAGGATAGTCGATAGTCGAGTCGAGTCGAGTCGAGTCGATAGTCGAGTCGATAGTCGAGTCGAGTCGAGTCGATAGTCGAGTCGAGTCGAGTCGACAGTCGAGTCGAGGATAGTCGATAGTCGATAGTCGAGTCGAGTAGAGTCGATAGTCGAGTCGATAGTCGAGTCGATAGTCGAGTCGAGTCGAGTCGAGTCGATAGTCGAGTCGATAGTCGAGTCGATAGTCGAGTCGATAGTCGAGTCGATAGTCGAGTCGATAGTCGAGTCGATAGTCGAGTCGATAGTCGAGTCGATAGTCGAGTCGATAGTCGAGTCGATAGTCGAGTCGATAGTCGAGTCGATAGTCGAGTCGATAGTCGAGTCGATAGTCGAGTCGATAGTCGAGTCGATAGTCGAGTCGATAGTCGAGTCGATAGTCGAGTCGATAGTCGAGTCGATAGTCGAGTCGATAGTCGAGTCGATAGTCGAGTCGATAGTCGAGTCGATAGTCGAGTCGATAGTCGAGTCGATAGTCGAGTCGATAGTCGAGTCGATAGTCGAGTCGATAGTCGAGTCGATAGTCGAGTCGATAGTCGAGTCGATAGTCGAGTCGATAGTCGAGTCGATAGTCGAGTCGATAGTCGAGTCGATAGTCGAGTCGATAGTCGAGTCGATAGTCGAGTCGATAGTCGAGTCGATAGTCGAGTCGATAGTCGAGTCGATAGTCGAGTCGAGTCGATAGTCGAGTCGAATCGAGTCGAGTCGAGTCGAGTCGAGTCGATAGTCGAGTCGAGTCGAGTCGATAGTCGAGTCGATAGTCGAGTCGATAGTCGAGTCGATAGTCGAGTCGATAGTCGAGTCGATAGTCCAGTCGAGTCGAGTCGATAGTCGAGTCGAGTCGATAGTCGAGTCGAGTCGAGTCGAGTCGAGTCGAGTCGATAGTCGAGTCGTGTCGAGTCGATAGTCGAGTCGAGTCGAGTCGATAGTCGAGTCGAGTCGAGTCGACAGTCGAGTCGAGGATAGTCGATAGTCGAGTCGAGTCGAGTCGAGTCGATAGTCGAGTCGATAGTCGAGTCGAGTCGAGTCGATAGTCGAGTCGAGTCGAGTCGACAGTCGAGTCGAGGATAGTCGATAGTCGATAGTCGAGTCGAGTAGAGTCGATAGTCGAGTCGATAGTCGAGTCGATAGTCGAGTCGATAGTCGAGTCGATAGTCGAGTCGATAGTCGAGTCGATAGTCGAGTCGAGTCGAGTCGAGTCGATAGTCGAGTCGAGTCGATAGTCGAGTCGAGTCGAGTCGATAGTCGAGTCGAGTCGATAGTCGAGTCGAGTCGAGTCGAATCGATAGTCGAGTCGATAGTCGAGTCGAGTCGAGTCGACAGTCGAGTCGAGGATAGTCGATAGTCGATAGTCGAGTCGAGTCGAGTCGACAGTCGAGTCGAGGATAGTCGATAGTCGATAGTCGAGTCGAGTCGAGTCGATAGTCGAGTCGAGTCGAGTCGAGTCGATAGTCGAGTCGATAGTCGAGTCGATAGTCGAGTCGATAGTCGAGTCGATAGTCGAGTCGATAGTCGAGTCGATAGTCGAGTCGATAGTCGAGTCGATAGTCGAGTCGATAGTCGAGTCGATAGTCGAGTCGATAGTCGAGTCGAGTCGAGTCGATAGTCGAGTCGAGTCGAGTCGATAGTCGAGTCGAGTCGAGTCGATAGTCGAGTCGAGTCGAGTCGAGTCGATAGTTGAGTCGAGTCGAGTCGATAGTCGAGTCGAGTCGAGTCGATAGTCGAGTCGACAGTCGAGTCGAGGATAGTCGATAGTCGATAGTCGAGTCGAGTCGATAGTCGAGTCGAGTCGATAGTCGAGTCGAGTCGATAGTCGAGTCGAGTCGAGTCGAGTCGATAGTCGAGTCGAGTCGAGTCGATAGTCGAGTCGAGTCGATAGTCGAGTCGAGTCGAGTCGATAGTCGAGTCGAGTCGGGTCGATAGTCGAGTCGAGTCGATAGTCGAGTCGATAGTCGAGTCGAGTCGAGTCGATAGTCGAGTCGAGTCGATAGTCGAGTCGTGTCGAGTCGATAGTCGAGTCGAGTCGAGTCGATAGTCGAGTCGAGTCGAGTCGATAGTCGAGTCGAGTCGATTGTCGAGTCGAGTCGAGTCGATAGTCGAGTCGAGTCGAGTCGATAGTCGAGTCGAGTCGAGTCGATAGTCGAGTCGAGTCGAGTCGATAGTCGAGTCGATAGTCCAGTCGAGTCGAGTCGATAGTCGAGTCGTGTCGAGTCGAGTTGATAGTTGAGTCGAGTCGAGTCGATAGTCGAGTCGAGTCGAGTCGATAGTCGAGTCGAGTCGAGTCGATAGTCGAGTCGAGTCGAGTCGAGTCGATAGTTGAGTCGAGTCGAGTCGAGTCGATAGTCGAGTCGACAGTCGAGTCGAGGATAGTCGATAGTCGATAGTCGAGTCGAGTCGAGTCGATAGTCGAGTCGAGTCGAGTCGAGTCGAGTCGATAGTCGAGTCGAGTCGATAGTCGAGTCGAGTCGAGTCGATAGTCGAGTCGAGTCGAGTCGATAGTCGAGTCGAGTCGAGTCGATAATCGAGTCGAGTCGAGTCGATAGTCGAGTCGACGATAGTCGATAGTCGAGTCGAGTCGAGTCGATAGTCGAGTCGAGTCGAGTCGATAGTCGAGTCGAGTCCAGTCGATAGTCGAGTCGAGTCGAGTCGATAGTCGAGTCGAGTCGAGTCGATAGTTGAGTCGAGTCGTGTCGATAGTCGAGTCGACAGTCGAGTCGAGGATAGTCGATAGTCGATAGTCGAGTCGAGTCGAGTCGAGTCGATAGTCGAGTCGAGTCGAGTCGATAGTCGAGTCGAGTCGAGTCGATAGTCGAGTCGAGTCGAGTCGATAGTCGAGTCGAGTCGAGTCGAGTCGATAGTTGAGTCGAGTCGAGTCGAGTCGATAGTCGAGTCGACAGTCGAGTCGAGGATAGTCGATAGTCGATAGTCGAGTCGAGTCGAGTCGATAGTCGAGTCGAGTCGAGTCGAGTCGAGTCGATAGTCGAGTCGAGTCGATAGTCGAGTCGAGTCGAGTCGATAGTCGAGTCGAGTCGAGTCGATAGTCGAGTCGAGTCGATAGTCGAGTCGATAGTCCATTCGAGTCGAGTCGATAGTCGAGTCGAGTCGAGTCGATAGTCGAGTCGAGTCGAGTCGATAGTCGAGTCGAGTCGATAGTCGAGTCGATAGTCCATTCGAGTCGAGTCGATAGTCGAGTCGAGTCGAGTCGAGTCGATAGTCGAGTCGAGTCGAGTCGACAGTCGAGTCGAGGATAGTCGATAGTCGAGTCGAGTCGAGTCGATAGTCGAGTCGAGTCGAGTCGATAGTCGAGTCGATAGTCGAGTCGATAGTCGAGTCGATAGTCGAGTCGATAGTCGAGTCGATAGTCGAGTCGATAGTCGAGTCGATAGTCGAGTCGAGTCGAGTCGATAGTCGAGTCGAGTCGAGTCGATAGTCGAGTCGAGTCGAGTCGATAGTCGAGTCGAGTCGATAGTCGAGTCGAGTCGATAGTCGACAGTCGAGTCGAGTCGAGTCGATAGTCGAGTCGAGTCGATAGTCGAGTCGAGTCGATAGTCGAGTCGATAGTCCATTCGAGTCGAGTCGATAGTCGAGTCGAGTCGATAGTCGAGTCGATAGTCCATTCGAGTCGAGTCGATAGTCGAGTCGAGTCGAGTCGATAGTCGAGTCGAGTCGAGTCGACAGTCGAGTCGAGGATAGTCGATAGTCGAGTCGAGTCGAGTCGATAGTCGAGTCGAGTCGAGTCGATAGTCGAGTCGAGTCGAGTCGAGTCGATAGTCGAGTCGAGTCGATAGTCGAGTCGAGTCGAGTCGATAGTCGAGTCGAGTCCAGTCGATAGTCGAGTCGAGTCGAGTCGATAGTCGAGTCGAGTCGAGTCGATAGTTGAGTCGAGTCGTGTCGATAGTCGAGTCGACAGTCGAGTCGAGGATAGTCGATAGTCGATAGTCGAGTCGAGTCGAGTCGATAGTCGAGTCGAGTCGAGTCGAGTCGATAGTCGAGTCGAGTCGAGTCGATAGTCGAGTCGAGTCGAGTCGATAGTCGAGTCGAGTCGAGTCGATAGTCGAGTCGAGTCGAGTCGAGTCGATAGTTGAGTCGAGTCGAGTCGAGTCGATAGTCGAGTCGACAGTCGAGTCGAGGATAGTCGATAGTCGATAGTCGAGTCGAGTCGAGTCGATAGTCGAGTCGAGTCGAGTCGAGTCGAGTCGATAGTCGAGTCGAGTCGATAGTCGAGTCGAGTCGAGTCGATAGTCGAGTCGAGTCGAGTCGATAGTCGAGTCGAGTCGATAGTCGAGTCGATAGTCCATTCGAGTCGAGTCGATAGTCGAGTCGAGTCGAGTCGATAGTCGAGTCGAGTCGAGTCGATAGTCGAGTCGAGTCGATAGTCGAGTCGATAGTCCATTCGAGTCGAGTCGATAGTCGAGTCGAGTCGAGTCGATAGTCGAGTCGAGTCGAGTCGACAGTCGAGTCGAGGATAGTCGATAGTCGAGTCGAGTCGAGTCGATAGTCGAGTCGAGTCGAGTCGATAGTCGAGTCGATAGTCGAGTCGATAGTCGAGTCGATAGTCGAGTCGATAGTCGAGTCGATAGTCGAGTCGATAGTCGAGTCGATAGTCGAGTCGAGTCGAGTCGATAGTCGAGTCGAGTCGAGTCGATAGTCGAGTCGAGTCGAGTCGATAGTCGAGTCGAGTCGATAGTCGAGTCGAGTCGATAGTCGATAGTCGAGTCGAGTCGAGTCGATAGTCGAGTCGAGTCGATAGTCGAGTCGATAGTCCATTCGAGTCGAGTCGATAGTCGAGTCGAGTCGATAGTCGAGTCGATAGTCCATTCGAGTCGAGTCGATAGTCGAGTCGAGTCGAGTCGATAGTCGAGTCGAGTCGAGTCGACAGTCGAGTCGAGGATAGTCGATAGTCGAGTCGAGTCGAGTCGATAGTCGAGTCGAGTCGAGTCGATAGTCGAGTCGAGTCGAGTCGAGTCGATAGTCGAGTCGAGTCGATAGTCGAGTCGAGTCGAGTCGATAGTCGAGTCGAGTCGAGTCGATAGTCGAGTCGAGTCGATAGTCGAGTCGATAGTCCATTCGAGTCGAGTCGATAGTCGAGTCGAGTCGAGTCGATAGTCGAGTCGAGTCGAGTCGACAGTCGAGTTGAGGATAGTCGATAGTCGAGTCGAGTCGAGTCGATAGTCGAGTCGAGTCGAGTCGATAGTCGAGTCGAGTCGAGTCGAGTCGATAGTTGAGTCGAGTCGAGTCGAGTCGATAGTCGAGTCGACAGTCGAGTCGAGGATAGTCGATAGTCGATAGTCGAGTCGAGTCGAGTCGATAGTCGAGTCGAGTCGAGTCGAGTCGAGTCGATAGTCGAGTCGAGTCGATAGTCGAGTCGAGTCGAGTCGATAGTCGAGTCGAGTCGAGTCGACAGTCGAGTCGAGGATAGTCGATAGTCGAGTCGAGTCGAGTCGATAGTCGAGTCGATAGTCGAGTCGATAGTCGAGTCGATAGTCGAGTCGATAGTCGAGTCGATAGTCGAGTCGATAGTCGAGTCGATAGTCGAGTCGATAGTCGAGTCGATAGTCGAGTCGATAGTCGAGTCGATAGTCGAGTCGATAGTCGAGTCGATAGTCGAGTCGATAGTCGAGTCGATAGTCGAGTCGATAGTCGAGTCGATAGTCGAGTCGATAGTCGAGTCGATAGTCGAGTCGATAGTCGAGTCGATAGTCGAGTCGATAGTCGAGTCGATAGTCGAGTCGATAGTCGAGTCGATAGTCGAGTCGAGTCGAGTCGATAGTCGAGTCGAGTCGATAGTCGAGTCGAGTCGATAGTCGAGTCGAGTCGATAGTCGAGTCGAGTCGAGTCGATAGTCGAGTCGAGTCGAGTCGAGTCGATAGTCGAGTCGAGTCGAGTCGATAGTCGAGTCGAGTCGAGTCGATAGTCGAGTCGATAGTCCAGTCGAGTCGAGTCGATAGTCGAGTCGAGTCGAGTCGATAGTCGAGTCGAGTCGAGTCGATAGTCGAGTCGAGTCGAGTCGATAGTCGAGTCGAGTCGAGTCGATAGTCGAGTCGAGTCGAGTCGAGTCGATAGTTGAGTCGAGTCGAGTCGATAGTCGAGTCGAGTCGAGTCGATAGTCGAGTCGACAGTCGAGTCGAGGATAGTCGATAGTCGATAGTCGAGTCGAGTCGAGTCGAGAGTCGAGTCGAGTCGAGTCGAGTCGATAGTCGAGTCGAGTCGAGTCGATAGTCGAGTCGAGTCGATAGTCGAGTCGAGTCGAGTCGATAGTCGAGTCGAGTCGAGTCGAGTCGAGTCGATAGTCGAGTCGAGTCGAGTCGATAGTCGAGTCGAGTCGAGTCGATAATCGAGTCGAGTCGAGTCGATAGTCGAGTCGACGATAGTCGATAGTCGAGTCGAGTCGAGTCGATAGTCGAGTCGAGTCGAGTCGATAGTCGAGTCGAGTCGAGTCGAGTCGATAGTCGAGTCGAGTCGAGTCGATAGTCGAGTCGAGTCGAGTCGAGTCGATAGTCGAGTCGAGTCGATAGTCGAGTCGAGGATAGTCGATAGTCGAGTCGAGTCGAGTCGAATCGATAGTCGAGTCGATAGTCGAGTCGAGTCGAGTCGACAGTCGAGTCAAGGATAGTCGATAGTCGATAGTCGAGTCGAGTCGAGTCGATAGTCGAGTCGAGTCGAGTCGATAGTCGAGTCGATAGTCGAGTCGATAGTCGAGTCGATAGTCGAGTCGATAGTCGAGTCGATAGTCGAGTCGATAGTCGAGTCGATAGTCGAGTCGATAGTCGAGTCGATAGTCGAGTCGATAGTCGAGTCGATAGTCGAGTCGATAGTCGAGTCGATAGTCGAGTCGATAGTCGAGTCGATAGTCGAGTCGATAGTCGAGTCGATAGTCGAGTCGATAGTCGAGTCGATAGTCGAGTCGATAGTCGAGTCGATAGTCGAGTCGATAGTCGAGTCGATAGTCGAGTCGAGTCGAGTCGATAGTCGAGTCGATAGTCGAGTCGATAGTCCATTCGAGTCGAGTCGATAGTCCATTCGAGTCGAGTCGATAGTCGAGTCGAGTCGAGTCGATAGTCGAGTCGAGTCGAGTCGACAGTCGAGTCGAGGATAGTCGATAGTCGAGTCGAGTCGAGTCGATAGTCGAGTCGAGTCGATAGTCGAGTCGTGTCGAGTCGATAGTCGAGTCGAGTCGAGTCGATAGTCGAGTCGAGTCGAGTCGATAGTCGAGTCGATAGTCCAGTCAAGTCGAGTCGAGTCGAGTCGATAGTCGAGTCGAGTCGAGTCGAGTCGATAGTTGAGTCGAGTCGAGTCGATAGTCGAGTCGAGTCGAGTCGATAGTCGAGTCGACAGTCGAGTCGAGGATAGTCGATAGTCGATAGTCGAGTCGAGAGTCGAGGATAGTCGATAGTCGATAGTCGAGTCGAGAGTCGAGTCGAGTCGAGTCGATAATCGAGTCGAGTCGAGTCGATAGTCGAGTCGACGATAGTCGAGTCGACGATAGTCGATAGTCGAGTCGAGTCGAGTCGATAGTCGAGTCGAGTCGAGTCGATAGTCGAGTCGAGTCGAGTCGAGTCGATAGTCGAGTCGAGTCGAGTCGATAGTCGAGTCGAGTCGAGTCGAGTCGATAGTCGAGTCGAGTCGATAGTCGAGTCGAGTCGAGTCGATAGTCGAGTCGAGTCGATAGTCGAGTCGAGTCGAGTCGAATCGATAGTCGAGTCGATAATCGAGTCGAGTCGAGTCGATAGTCGAGTCGACGATAGTCGATAGTCGAGTCGAGTCGAGTCGATAGTCGAGTCGAGTCGAGTCGATAGTCGAGTCGAGTCGAGTCGATAGTCGAGTCGAGTCGAGTCGAGTCGATAGTCGAGTCGAGTCGAGTCGATAGTCGAGTCGAGTCGAGTCGACAGTCGAGTCGAGGATAGTCGATAGTCGAGTCGAGTCGAGTCGATAGTCGAGTCGAGTCGATAGTCGAGTCGTGTCGAGTCGATAGTCGAGTCGAGTCGAGTCGATAGTCGAGTCGAGTCGAGTCGATAGTCGAGTCGATAGTCCAGTCAAGTCGAGTCGAGTCGAGTCGATAGTCGAGTCGAGTCGAGTCGAGTCGATAGTTGAGTCGAGTCGAGTCGATAGTCGAGTCGAGTCGAGTCGATAGTCGAGTCGACAGTCGAGTCGAGTCGAGTCGATAGTCGAGTCGAGTCGATAGTCGAGTCGAGTCGAGTCGATAGTCGAGTCGAGTCGATAGTCGAGTCGAGTCGAGTCGAATCGATAGTCGAGTCGATAGTCGAGTCGAGTCGAGTCGACAGTCGAGTCGAGGATAGTCGATAGTCGATAGTCGAGTCGAGTCGAGTCGATAGTCGAGTCGAGTCGAGTCGAGTCGATAGTCGAGTCGATAGTCGAGTCGATAGTCGAGTCGATAGTCGAGTCGATAGTCGAGTCGATAGTCGAGTCGATAGTCGAGTCGATAGTCGAGTCGATAGTCGAGTCGATAGTCGAGTCGATAGTCGAGTCGATAGTCGAGTCGAGTCGAGTCGATAGTCGAGTCGAGTCGAGTCGATAGTCGAGTCGAGTCGAGTCGATAGTCGAGTCGAGTCGAGTCGAGTCGATAGTTGAGTCGAGTCGAGTCGATAGTCGAGTCGAGTCGAGTCGATAGTCGAGTCGACAGTCGAGTCGAGGATAGTCGATAGTCGATAGTCGAGTCGAGTCGATAGTCGAGTCGAGTCGATAGTCGAGTCGAGTCGATAGTCGAGTCGAGTCGAGTCGAGTCGAGTCGATAGTCGAGTCGAGTCGAGTCGATAGTCGAGTCGAGTCGATAGTCGAGTCGAGTCGAGTCGATAGTCGAGTCGATAGTCGAGTCGATAGTCGAGTCGATAGTCGAGTCGATAGTCGAGTCGATAGTCGAGTCGATAGTCGAGTCGATAGTCGAGTCGATAGTCGAGTCGATAGTCGAGTCGATAGTCGAGTCGATAGTCGAGTCGATAGTCGAGTCGATAGTCGAGTCGATAGTCGAGTCGATAGTCGAGTCGATAGTCGAGTCGATAGTCGAGTCGATAGTCGAGTCGATAGTCGAGTCGATAGTCGAGTCGAGTCGATAGTCGAGTCGAATCGAGTCGAGTCGAGTCGAGTCGAGTCGATAGTCGAGTCGAGTCGAGTCGATAGTCGAGTCGATAGTCGAGTCGATAGTCGAGTCGATAGTCGAGTCGATAGTCGAGTCGATAGTCCAGTCGAGTCGAGTCGATAGTCGAGTCGAGTCGATAGTCGAGTCGAGTCGAGTCGAGTCGAGTCGAGTCGATAGTCGAGTCGTGTCGAGTCGATAGTCGAGTCGAGTCGAGTCGATAGTCGAGTCGAGTCGAGTCGACAGTCGAGTCGAGGATAGTCGATAGTCGAGTCGAGTCGAGTCGAGTCGATAGTCGAGTCGATAGTCGAGTCGAGTCGAGTCGATAGTCGAGTCGAGTCGAGTCGACAGTCGAGTCGAGGATAGTCGATAGTCGATAGTCGAGTCGAGTAGAGTCGATAGTCGAGTCGATAGTCGAGTCGATAGTCGAGTCGATAGTCGAGTCGATAGTCGAGTCGATAGTCGAGTCGATAGTCGAGTCGATAGTCGAGTAGATAGTCGAGTCGAGTCGAGTCGAGTCGATAGTCGAGTCGAGTCGATAGTCGAGTCGAGTCGAGTCGATAGTCGAGTCGAGTCGATAGTCGAGTCGAGTCGAGTCGAATCGATAGTCGAGTCGATAGTCGAGTCGAGTCGAGTCGACAGTCGAGTCGAGGATAGTCGATAGTCGATAGTCGAGTCGAGTCGAGTCGACAGTCGAGTCGAGGATAGTCGATAGTCGATAGTCGAGTCGAGTCGAGTCGATAGTCGAGTCGAGTCGAGTCGAGTCGATAGTCGAGTCGATAGTCGAGTCGATAGTCGAGTCGATAGTCGAGTCGATAGTCGAGTCGATAGTCGAGTCGATAGTCGAGTCGATAGTCGAGTCGATAGTCGAGTCGATAGTCGAGTCGATAGTCGAGTCGATAGTCGAGTCGATAGTCGAGTCGAGTCGAGTCGATAGTCGAGTCGAGTCGAGTCGATAGTCGAGTCGAGTCGAGTCGATAGTCGAGTCGATAGTCGAGTCGAGTCGAGTCGATAGTCGAGTCGAGTCGAGTCGATAGTTGAGTCGAGTCGAGTCGATAGTCGAGTCGAGTCGAGTCGATAGTCGAGTCGACAGTCGAGTCGAGGATAGTCGATAGTCGATAGTCGAGTCGAGTCGATAGTCGAGTCGAGTCGATAGTCGAGTCGAGTCGATAGTCGAGTCGAGTCGAGTCGAGTCGAGTCGATAGTCGAGTCGAGTCGAGTCGATAGTCGAGTCGAGTCGATAGTCGAGTCGAGTCGAGTCGATAGTCGAGTCGAGTCGGGTCGATAGTCGAGTCGAGTCGAGTCGAGTCGATAGTTGAGTCGAGTCGAGTCGATAGTCGAGTCGAGTCGAGTCGATAGTCGAGTCGACAGTCGAGTCGAGGATAGTCGATAGTCGATAGTCGAGTCGAGTCGAGTCGATAGTCGAGTCGAGTCGATAGTCGAGTCGAGTCGAGTCGATAGTCGAGTCGAGTCGAGTCGATAGTCGAGTCGAGTCGAGTCGATAGTCGAGTCGAGTCGAGTCGATAGTCGAGTCGATAGTCCAGTCGAGTCGAGTCGATAGTCGAGTCGTGTCGAGTCGAGTTGATAGTTGAGTCGAGTCGAGTCGATAGTCGAGTCGAGTCGAGTCGATAGTCGAGTCGAGTCGAGTCGATAGTCG
>OW121815.1:40520170-40545087 GCA_933228935.1 Pemphredon lugubris | reverse complement strand
ATCGACTCGACTATCGACTCGACTCGACTATCGACTGGACTCGACTATCGACTCGACTATCGACTCGACTCGACTCGACTATCGACTCGACTCGACTCGACTATCGACTCGACTATCGACTCGACTCGACTATCGACTATCGACTCGACTATCGACTCGACTATCGACTCGACTCGACTATCGACTATCGACTCGACTATCGACTATCGACTCGACTATCGACTCGACTCGACTATCGACTATCGACTCGACTATCGACTATCGACTATCGACTCGACTATCGACTATCGACTCGACTATCGACTATCGACTCGACTATCGACTATCGACTCGACTATCGACTATCGACTCGACTCGACTATCGACTATCGACTCGACACGACTATCGACTATCGACTCGAATATCGACTCGACTCGACGATCGACTATCGACTCGACTCGACTATCGACTCGACTCGACTATCGACTCGACTATCGACTCGACTCGACTATCGACTACCGACTCGACTATCGACTCGACTCGACTATCGACTCGACTCGATTATCGACTCGACTATCGACTCGACTCGACTATCGACTATCGACTCGACTATCGACTCGATTATCGACTCGACTCGACTATCGACTATCGACTCGACTATCGACTCGACTCGACTATCGACTCGACTCGACTATCGACTCGACTCGACTATCGACTCGACTCGACTATCGACTCGACTCTACTATCGACTCGACTCGACTATCGACTCGACTCGACTATCGACTATCGACTCGACTATCGACTCGACTCGACTATCGACTCGACTCGAGTATCGACTCGACTCGACTATCGACTATCGACTCGACTATCGACTCGACTATCGACTCGACTCGACTATCGACTATCGACTCGACTATCGACTCGACTATCGACTATCGACTCGACTCGACTATCGACTATCGACTCGACTATCGACTCGATTATCGACTCGACTCGACTATCGACTATCGACTCGACTATCGACTCGACTCGACTATCGACTATCGACTCGACTATCGACTCGACTCGACTATCGACTATCGACTCGACTATCGACTATCGACTCGACTATCGACTATCGACTCGACTATCGACTATCGACTATCGACTATCGACTCGACTATCGACTATCGACTCGACTATCGACTCGACTCGACTATCGACTATCGACTCGACTATCGACTATCGACTATTGACTCGACTCGACTATCGACTCGACTATCGACTCGACTCGACTATCGACTATCGACTCGACTATCGACTCGACTATCGACTCGACTCGACTGTCGACTATCGACTCGACTATCGACTCGACTCGACTATCGACTGGACTCGACTATCGACTCGACTATCGACTCGACTCGACTCGACTATCGACTCGACTCGACTCGACTATCGACTCGACTATCGACTCGACTCGACTATCGACTATCGACTCGACTATCGACTCGACTATCGACTCGACTCGACTATCGACTATCGACTCGACTATCGACTATCGACTCGACTATCGACTCGACTCGACTATCGACTATCGACTCGACTATCGACTATCGACTATCGACTCGACTATCGACTATCGACTCGACTATCGACTATCGACTCGACTATCGACTATCGACTCGACTATCGACTATCGACTCGACTCGACTATCGACTATCGACTCGACTCGACTATCGACTATCGACTCGACTATCGACTCGACTCGACGATCGACTATCGACTCGACTCGACTATCGACTCGACTCGACTATCGACTCGACTATCGACTCGACTATCGACTCGACTCGACTATCGACTACCGACTCGACTATCGACTCGACTCGACTATCGACTCGACTCGATTATCGACTCGACTATCGACTCGACTCGACTATCGACTATCGACTCGACTATCGACTCGATTATCGACTCGACTCGACTATCGACTATCGACTCGACTATCGACTCGACTCGACTATCGACTCGACTCGACTATCGACTCGACTCGACTATCGACTCGACTCGACTATCGACTCGACTCGACTATCGACTCGACTCTACTATCGACTCGACTCGACTCGACTATCGACCCGACTAGACTCGACTATCGACCCGACTCGACTCGACTATCGACTCGACTCGACTATCGACTCGACTCGACTATCGACTCGACTCGACTATCGACTCGACTCGACTATCGACTCGACTCGACTATCGACTCGACTCGACTATCGACTCAACTCGACTATCGACTCGACTCGACTATCGACTCGACTCGACTATCGACTCGACTCGACTATCGACTCGACTATCGACTCGACTCGACTATCGACTATCGACTCGACTATCGACTCGACTCGACTATCGACTATCGACTCGACTATCGACTCGACTCGACTCGACTATCCACTATCGACTCGACTATCGACTCGACTCGACTATCGACTATCGACTCGACTATCGACTATCGACTCGACTATCGACTCGACTCGACTATCGACTCGACTATCGACTCGACTCGACTATCGACTATCGACTCGACTATCGACTCGACTCGACTATCGACTATCGACTCGACTATCGACTCGACTCGACTATCGACTCGACTCGACTATCGACTCGACTCGACTATCGACTCGACTATCGACTCGACTATCGACTCGACTCGACTATCGACTCGACTCGACTATCGACTCGACTATCGACTCGACTATCGACTCGACTCGACTATCGACTATCGACTCGACTCGACTATCGACTCGACTCGACTATCGACTATCGACTCGACTATCGACTCGACTCGACTATCGACTATCGACTCGACTATCGACTCGACTCGACTATCGACTATCGACTCGACTATTGACTCGACTCGACTATCGACTCGACTATCGACTCGACTCGACTATCGACTCGACTCGACTATCGACTCGACTCGACTATCGACTATCGACTCGACTATCGACTCGACTATCGACTCGACTATCGACTCGACTCGACTATCGACTATCGACTCGACTATCGACTCGACTATCGACTCGACTATCGACTCGACTCGACTATGGACTATCGACTCGACTATCGACTCGACTATCGACTCGACTATCGACTCGACTCGACTATCGACTATCGACTCGACTATCGACTCGACTCGACTATCGACTATCGACTCGACTCGACTATCGACTATCGACTCGACTATCGACTCGATTATCGACTCGACTCGACTATCGACTATCGACTCGACTATCGACTCGACTCGACTATCGACTCGACTCGACTATCGACTCGACTCGACTATCGACTCGACTCGACTATCGACTCGACTCGACTGTCGACTCGACTCGACTGTCGACTCGACTCGACTATCGACTCGACTCGACTATCGACTCGACTCGACTATCGACTCGACTCGACTATCGACTCGACTCGACTATCGACTCGACTCGACTATCGACTCGACTCGACTATCGACTCGACTCGACTATCGACTCGACTCGACTATCGACTCGACTCGACTATCGACTCGACTCGACTATCGACTCGACTCGACTATCGACTCGACTCGACTATCGACTCGACTCGACTATCGACTCGACTCGACTATCGACTCGACTCGACTATCGACTCGACTCGACTATCGACTCGACTCGACTATCGACTCGACTCGACTATCGACTCGACTCGACTATCGACTCGACTCGACTATCGACTCGACTCGACTATCGACTCGACTATCGACTCGACTCGACTATCGACTCGACTCGACTATCGACTCGACTATCGACTCGACTCGACTCGACTATCGACTATCGACTCGACTATCGACTCGACTATCGACTCGACTCGACTATCGACTATCGACTCGACTATCGACTCGACTATCGACTCGACTATCGACTCGACTCGACTATCGACTATCGATTCGACTATCGACTCGACTATCGACTATCGACTCGACTATCGACTCGACTCGACTATCGACTATCGACTCGACTCGACTATCGACTCGACTATCGACTCGACTTGACTATCGACTATCGACTCGACTATCGACTCGACTCGACTATCGACTCGACTCGACTATCGACTATCGACTCGACTATCGACTCGACTATCGACTCGACTCGACTCGACTATCGACTCGACTATCGACTCGACTATCGACTATCGACCCGACTATCGACTCGACTCGACTATCGACTATCGACTCGACTATCGACTCGACTCGACTATCGACTCGACTATCGACTCGACTATCGACTCGACTCGACTATCGACTATCGACTCGACTATCGACTCGACTCGACTATCGACTATCGATTCGACTATCGACTCGACTATCGACTATCGACTCGACTATCGACTCGACTCGACTATCGACTATCGACTCGACTCGACTATCGACTATCGACTCGACTATCGACTCGACTATCGACTCGACTCGACTATCGACTATGGACTCGACTATCGACTCGACTCGACTATCGACTCGACTCGACTATCGACTATCGACTCGACTCGACTATCGACTCGACTATCGACTCGACTCGACTCGACTATCGACTCGACTATCGACTCGACTCGACTATCGACTCGACTCGACTATCGACTCGACTATCGACTCGACTATCGACTCGACTCGACTATCGACTCGACTCGACTATCGACTCGACTCGACTATCGACTCGACTATCGACTCGACTCGACTATCGACTATCGACTCGACTATCGACTCGACTCGACTATCGACTATCGACTCGACTATCGACTATCGACTCGACTATCGACTCGACTCGACTATCGACTATCGACTATCGACTCGACTATCGACTATCGACTATCGACTCGACTATCGACTATCGACTCGACTATCGACTATCGACTCGACTCGACTATCGACTATCGACTCGACTCGACTATCGACTATCGACTCGACTATCGACTCGACTCGACGATCGACTATCGACTCGACTCGACTATCGACTCGACTCGACTATCGACTATCGACTCGACTATCTACTCGACTCGACTATCGACTATCGACTCGACTATTGACTCGACTCGACTATCGACTCGACTATCGACTCGACTCGACTATCGACTATCGACTCGACTATCGACTCGACTATCGACTCGACTATCGACTCGACTCGACTATGGACTATCGACTCGACTATCGACTCGACTATCGACTCGACTATCGACTCGACTATCGACTCGACTCGACTATCGACTATCGATTCGACTATCGACTCGACTATCGACTATCGACTCGACTATCGACTCGACTCGACTATCGACTATCGACTCGACTCGACTATCGACTATCGACTATCGACTCGACTATCGACTCGACTCGACTATCGACTATCGACTCGACTCGACTATCGACTATCGACTCGACTATCGACTCGACTTGACTATCGACTATCGACTCGACTATCGACTCGACTCGACTATCGACTCGACTCGACTATCGACTATCGACTCGACTATCGACTCGACTCGACTAGACTATCGACTCGACTATCGACTCGACTCGACTATCGACTATCGACCCGACTATCGACTCGACTCGACTATCGACTCGACTCGACTCGACTATCGACTCGACTATCGACTCGACTCGACTATCGACTATCGACTCGACTCGACTATCGACTATCGACTCGACTATCGACTCGACTATCGACTCGACTCGACTATCGACTCGACTATCGACTCGACTCGACTATCGACTCGACTCGACTATCGACTATCGACTCGACTCGACAATCGACTCGACTATCGACTCGACTCGACTCGACTATCGACTCGACTATCGACTCGACTCGACTATCGACTATCGACTCGACTATCGACTCGACTATCGACTCGACTCGACTATCGACTTTCGACTCGACTATCGACTCGACTCGACTATCGACTATCGACTCGACTATCGACTATCGACTCGACTATCGACTCGACTCGACTATCGACTATCGACTATCGACTCGACTATCGACTATCGACTATCGACTATCGACTCGACTATCGACTATCGACTATCGACTCGACTATCGACTATCGACTCGACTATCGACTATCGACTCGACTCGACTATCGACTATCGACTCGACTCGACTATCGACTATCGACTCGACTATCGACTCGACTCGACGATCGACTATCGACTCGACTCGACTATCGACTCGACTCGACTATCGACTCGACTCGACTATCGACTATCGACTCGACTATCTACTCGACTCGACTATCGACTATCGACTCGACTATTGACTCGACTCGACTATCGACTCGACTATCGACTCGACTCGACTATCGACTATCGACTCGACTATCGACTCGACTATCGACTCGACTCGACTGTCGACTATCGACTCGACTATCGACTCGACTCGACTATCGACTGGACTCGACTATCGACTCGACTATCGACTCGACTCGACTCGACTATCGACTCGACTCGACTCGACTATCGACTCGACTATCGACTCAACTCGACTATCGACTCGACTCGACTATCGACTCGACTCGACTATCGACTCGACTCGACTATCGACTCGACTCGACTATCGACTCGACTCGACTATCGACTCGACTATCGACTCGACTCGACTATCGACTATCGACTCGACTATCGACTCGACTCGACTATCGACTCGACTCGACTATCGACTCGACTATCGACTCGACTCGACTATCGACTCGACTCGACTATCGACTATCGACTCGACTCGACTATCGACTCGACTATCGACTCGACTCGACTCGACTATCGACTCGACTATCGACTCGACTCGACTATCGACTATCGACTCGACTATCGACTCGACTATCGACTCGACTCGACTATCGACTTTCGACTCGACTATCGACTCTACTCGACTATCGACTATCGACTCGACTATCGACTATCGACTCGACTATCGACTCGACTCGACTTTCGACTATCGACTATCGACTCGACTATCGACTATCGACTATCGACTATCGACTCGACTATCGACTATCGACTATCGACTCGACTATCGACTATCGACTCGACTATCGACTATCGACTCGACTCGACTATCGACTATCGACTCGACTCGACTATCGACTATCGACTCGACTATCGACTCGACTCGACGATCGACTATCGACTCGACTCGACTATCGACTCGACTCGACTATCGACTCGACTCGACTATCGACTATCGACTCGACTATCTACTCGACTCGACTATCGACTATCGACTCGACTATTGACTCGACTCGACTATCGACTCGACTATCGACTCGACTCGACTATCGACTATCGACTCGACTATCGACTCGACTATCGACTCGACTCGACTGTCGACTATCGACTCGACTATCGACTCGACTCGACTATCGACTGGACTCGACTATCTACTCGACTATCGACTCGACTCGACTCGACTATCGACTCGACTCGACTCGACTATCGACTCGACTATCGACTCAACTCGACTATCGACTCGACTCGACTATCGACTCGACTCGACTCGACTATCGACTCGACTCGACTATCGACTCGACTCGACTATCGACTCGACTCGACTATCGACTCGACTATCGACTCGACTCGACTATCGACTATCGACTCGACTATCGACTCGACTCGACTATCGACTATCGACTCGACTATCGACTCGACTATCGACTCGACTCGACTATCGACTATCGACTCGACTCGACTATCGACTCGACTCGACTCGACTATCCACTATCGACTCGACTATCGACTCGACTCGACTATCGACTATCGACTCGACTATCGACTATCGACTAGACTATCGACTCGACTCGACTATCGACTCGACTATCGACTCGACTCGACTATCGACTATCGACTCGACTATCGACTCGACTCGACTATCGACTATCGACTATCGACTATCGACTCGACTCGACTATCGACTCGACTATCGACTCGACTATCGACTCGACTCGACTATCGACTATCGACTCGACTCGACTATCGACTATCGACTCGACTATCGACTCGACTCGACTATCGACTATCGACTCGACTATCGACTCGACTCGACTATCGACTATCGACTCGACTATTGACTCGACTCGACTATCGACTCGACTATCGACTCGACTCGACTATCGACTCGACTCGACTATCGACTCGACTCGACTATCGACTATCGACTCGACTATCGACTCGACTATCGACTCGACTCGACTATCGACTATCGACTCGACTATTGACTCGACTCGACTATCGACTCGACTATCGACTCGACTCGACTATCGACTCGACTCGACTATCGACTCGACTCGACTATCGACTACCGACTCGACTATCGACTCGACTCGACTATCGACTATCGACTCGACTATCGACTCGACTCGACTATCGACTATCGACTCGACTATCGACTCGACTCGACTATCGACTCGACTCGAGTATCGACTCGACTCGACTATCGACTATCGACTCGACTATCGACTCGACTATCGACTCGACTCGACTATCGACTATCGACTCGACTATCGACTCGACTATCGACTATCGACTCGACTCGACTATCGACTATCGACTCGACTATCGACTCGACTATCGACTCGACTCGACTATCGACTCGACTCGACTATCGACTCGACTCGACTATCGACTCGACTCGACTATCGACTCGACTCTACTATCGACTCGACTCGACTCGACTATCGACCCGACTCGACTCGACTATCGACTCGACTCGACTATCGACTCAACTCGACTATCGACTCGACTCGACTATGGACTATCGACTCGACTATCGACTCGACTCGACTATCGACTATCGACTCGACTATCGACTCGACTCGACTATCGACTATCGACTCGACTATCGACTATCGACTCGACTATCGACTATCGACTCGACTATCGACTATCGACTCGACTATCGACTATCGACTATCGACTCGACTATCGACTATCGACTCGACTATCGACTCGACTCGACTATCGACTATCGACTCGACTATCGACTATCGACTATTGACTCGACTCGACTATCGACTCGACTATCGACTCGACTATCGACTCGACTCGACTATCGACTATCGACTCGACTATCGACTCGACTATCGACTCGACTCGACTGTCGACTATCGACTCGACTATCGACTCGACTCGACTATCGACTGGACTCGACTATCGACTCGACTCGACTCGACTATCGACTCGACTCGACTCGACTATCGACTCGACTATCGACTCGACTCGACTATCGACTATCGACTCGACTATCGACTCGACTATCGACTCGACTCGACTATCGACTATCGACTCGACTATCGACTATCGACTCGACTATCGACTCGACTCGACTATCGACTATCGACTCGACTATCGACTATCGACTATCGACTCGACTATCGACTATCGACTCGACTATCGACTATCGACTCGACTATCGACTATCGACTCGACTCGACTATCGACTATCGACTCGACTCGACTATCGACTATCGACTTGACTATCGACTCGACTCGACGATCGACTATCGACTCGACTCGACTATCGACTCGACTCGACTATCGACTCGACTCGACTATCGACTCGACTCGACTATCGACTCGACTATCGACTCGACTATCGACTCGACTCGACTATCGACTACCGACTCGACTATCGACTCGACTCGACTCGATTATCGACTCGACTATCGACTCGACTCGACTATCGACTATCGACTCGATTATCGACTCGACTATCGACTCGACTCGACTATCGACTATCGACTCGACTATCGACTCGATTATCGACTCGACTCGACTATCGACTATCGACTCGACTATCGACTCGACTCGACTATCGACTCGACTCGACTATCGACTCGACTCGACTATCGACTCGACTCGACTATCGACTCGACTCTACTATCGACTCGACTCGACTCGACTATCGACCCGACTAGACTCGACTATCGACCCGACTCGACTCGACTATCGACTCGACTCGACTATCGACTCAACTCGACTATCGACTCGACTCGACTATCGACCCGACTCGACTATCGACTCGACTCGACTATCGACTCGACTCGACTATCGACTCAACTCGACTATCGACTCGACTCGACTATCGACTCGACTCGACTATCGACTCGACTCGACTATCGACTCGACTATCGACTCGACTCGACTATCGACTATCGACTCGACTATCGACTCGACTATCGACTCGACTCGACTATCGACTATCGACTCGACTATCGACTCGACTATCGACTCGACTCGACTATCGACTATCGACTCGACTCGACTATCGACTCGACTCGACTCGACTATCCACTATCGACTCGACTATCGACTCGACTCGACTATCGACTATCGACTCGACTATCGACTATCGACTCGACTATCGACTCGACTCGACTATCGACTCGACTATCGACTCGACTCGACTATCGACTATCGACTCGACTATCGACTCGACTCGACTATCGACTATCGACTCGACTATCGACTCGACTCGACTATCGACTATCGACTCGACTATCGACTCGACTCGACTATCGACTCGACTATCGACTCGACTATCGACTCGACTCGACTATCGACTATCGACTCGACTCGACTATCGACTCGACTCGACTATCGACTATCGACTCGACTATCGACTCGACTCGACTATCGACTATCGACTCGACTATCGACTCGACTCGACTATCGACTATCGACTCGACTATTGACTCGACTCGACTATCGACTCGACTATCGACTCGACTCGACTATCGACTCGACTCGACTATCGACTCGACTCGACTATCGACTATCGACTCGACTATCGACTCGACTATCGACTCGACTCGACTATCGACTATCGACTCGACTATCGACTCGACTATCGACTCGACTCGACTATCGACTCGACTCGACTATCGACTCGACTCGACTATCGACTACCGACTCGACTATCGACTCGACTCGACTATCGACTATCGACTCGACTATCGACTCGACTCGACTATCGACTATCGACTCGACTATCGACTCGACTCGACTATCGACTCGACTCGCGTATCGACTCGACTCGACTATCGACTATCGACTCGACTATCGACTCGACTATCGACTAGACTCGACTATCGACTATCGACTCGACTATCGACTCGACTATCGACTATCGACTCGACTCGACTATCGACTATCGACTCGACTATCGACTCGATTATCGACTCGACTCGACTATCGACTATCGACTCGACTATCGACTCGACTCGACTATCGACTCGACTCGACTATCGACTCGACTCGACTATCGACTCGACTCGACTATCGACTCGACTCGACTATCGACTATCGACTCGACTATCGACTCGACTCGACTATCGACTCGACTCGACTATCGACTCGACTCGACTATCGACTCGACTCGACTATCGACTCGACTCGACTATCGACTCGACTCGACTATCGACTCGACTCGACTATCGACTCGACTCGACTATCGACTCGACTATCGACTCGACTCGACTATCGACTATCGACTCGACTATCGACTCGACTATCGACTCGACTCGACTATCGACTCGACTCGACTATCGACTCGACTCGACTATCGACTACCGACTCGACTATCGACTCGACTCGACTATCGACTATCGACTCGACTATCGACTCGACTCGACTATCGACTATCGACTCGACTATCGACTCGACTCGACTATCGACTCGACTCGCGTATCGACTCGACTCGACTATCGACTATCGACTCGACTATCGACTCGACTATCGACTAGACTCGACTATCGACTATCGACTCGACTATCGACTCGACTATCGACTATCGACTCGACTCGACTATCGACTATCGACTCGACTATCGACTCGATTATCGACTCGACTCGACTATCGACTATCGACTCGACTATCGACTCGACTCGACTATCGACTCGACTCGACTATCGACTCGACTCGACTATCGACTCGACTCGACTATCGACTCGACTCGACTATCGACTCGACTCGACTATCGACTCGACTCGACTATCGACTCGACTCGACTATCGACTCGACTCGACTATCGACTCGACTCGACTATCGACTCGACTCGACTATCGACTCGACTCGACTATCGACTCGACTATCGACTCGACTCGACTATCGACTATCGACTCGACTATCGACTCGACTATCGACTCGACTCGACTATCGACTATCGACTCGACTATCGACTCGACTATCGACTCGACTCGACTATCGACTATCGACTCGACTCGACTCGACTATCGACTCGACTCGACTATCGACTCAACTCGACTATCGACTCGACTCGACTATCGACCCGACTCGACTATCGACTCGACTCGACTATCGACTCGACTCGACTATCGACTCAACTCGACTATCGACTCGACTCGACTATCGACCCGACTCGACTATCGACTCGACTCGACTATCGACTCGACTCGACTATCGACTCGACTCGACTATCGACTCGACTCGACTATCGACTCGACTCGACTATCGACTCGACTCGACTATCGACTCGACTATCGACTCGACTCGACTATCGACTATCGACTCGACTATCGACTCGACTATCGACTCGACTCGACTATCGACTATCGACTCGACTATCGACTCGACTATCGACTCGACTATCGACTCGACTCGACTATCGACTATCGACTCGACTCGACTATCGACTCGACTCGACTATCCACTATCGACTCGACTATCGACTCGACTCGACTATCGACTATCGACTCGACTATCGACTATCGACTCGACTATCGACTCGACTCGACTATCGACTCGACTATCGACTCGACTCGACTATCGACTATCGACTCGACTATCGACTCGACTCGACTATCGACTATCGACTCGACTATCGACTCGACTCGACTATCGACTATCGACTCGACTATCGACTCGACTCGACTATCGACTCGACTATCGACTCGACTATCGACTCGACTCGACTATCGACTATCGACTCGACTCGACTATCGACTCTACTCGACTATCGACTATCGACTCGACTATCGACTCGACTCGACTATCGACTATCGACTCGACTATCGACTCGACTCGACTATCGACTCGACTCGACTATCGACTATCGACTCGACTATCGACTCGACTCGACTATCGACTATCGACTCGACTATCGACTCGACTCGACTATCGACTATCGACTCGACTATTGACTCGACTCGACTATCGACTCGACTATCGACTCGACTCGACTATCGACTCGACTCGACTATCGACTCGACTCGACTATCGACTATCGACTCGACTATCGACTCGACTATCGACTCGACTCGACTATCGACTCGACTATCGACTCGACTCGACTATCGACTCGACTCGACTATCGACTCGACTCGACTATCGACTCGACTCGACTATCGACTACCGACTCGACTATCGACTCGACTCGACTATCGACTATCGACTCGACTATCGACTCGACTCGACTATCGACTATCGACTCGACTATCGACTCGACTCGACTATCGACTCGACTCGCGTATCGACTCGACTCGACTATCGACTATCGACTCGACTATCGACTCGACTATCGACTAGACTCGACTATCGACTATCGACTCGACTATCGACTCGACTATCGACTATCGACTGGACTCGACTATCGACTCGACTATCGACTCGACTCGACTCGACTATCGACTCGACTCGACTCGACTATCGACTCGACTATCGACTCGACTCGACTATCGACTATCGACTCGACTATCGACTCGACTATCGACTCGACTCGACTATCGACTATCGACTCGACTATCGACTATCGACTCGACTATCGACTATCGACTATCGACTCGACTATCGACTATCGACTCGACTATCGACTATCGACTCGACTATCGACTATCGACTCGACTCGACTATCGACTATCGACTCGACTCGACTATCGACTATCGACTTGACTATCGACTCGACTCGACGATCGACTATCGACTCGACTCGACTATCGACTCGACTCGACTATCGACTCGACTCGACTATCGACTCGACTATCGACTCGACTCGACTATCGACTACCGACTCGACTATCGACTCGACTCGACTATCGACTCGACTCGATTATCGACTCGACTATCGACTCGACTCGACTATCGACTATCGACTCGATTATCGACTCGACTATCGACTCGACTCGACTATCGACTATCGACTCGACTATCGACTCGATTATCGACTCGACTCGACTATCGACTATCGACTCGACTATCGACTCGACTCGACTATCGACTCGACTCGACTATCGACTCGACTCGACTATCGACTCGACTCGACTATCGACTCGACTCTACTATCGACTCGACTCGACTCGACTATCGACCCGACTAGACTCGACTATCGACCCGACTCGACTCGACTATCGACTCGACTCGACTATCGACTCAACTCGACTATCGACTCGACTCGACTATCGACCCGACTCGACTATCGACTCGACTCGACTATCGACTCGACTCGACTATCGACTCAACTCGACTATCGACTCGACTCGACTATCGACTCGACTCGACTATCGACTCGACTCGACTATCGACTCGACTATCGACTCGACTCGACTATCGACTATCGACTCGACTATCGACTCGACTATCGACTCGACTCGACTATCGACTATCGACTCGACTATCGACTCGACTATCGACTCTACTCGACTATCGACTATCGACTCGACTCGACTATCGACTCGACTCGACTCGACTATCCACTCTCGACTCGACTATCGACTCGACTCGACTATCGACTATCGACTCGACTATCGACTATCGACTCGACTATCGACTCGACTCGACTATCGACTCGACTATCGACTCGACTCGACTATCGACTATCGACTCGACTATCGACTCGACTCGACTATCGACTCGACTATCGACTCGACTCGACTATCGACTATCGACTCGACTATCGACTCGACTCGACTATCGACTCGACTATCGACTCGACTATCGACTCGACTCTACTATCGACTATCGACTCGACTCGACTATCGACTCGACTCGACTATCGACTATCGACTCGACTATCGACTCGACTCGACTATCGACTATCGACTCGACTATCGACTCGACTCGACTATCGACTATCGACTCGACTATTGACTCGACTCGACTATCGACTCGACTATCGACTCGACTCGACTATCGACTCGACTCGACTATCGACTCGACTCGACTATCGACTATCGACTCGACTATCGACTCGACTATCGACTCGACTCGACTATCGACTATCGACTCGACTATCGACTCGACTATCGACTCGACTCGACTATCGACTCGACTCGACTATCGACTCGACTCGACTATCGACTACCGACTCGACTATCGACTCGACTCGACTATCGACTATCGACTCGACTATCGACTCGACTCGACTATCGACTATCGACTCGACTATCGACTCGACTCGACTATCGACTCGACTCGCCTATCGACTCGACTCGACTATCGACTAGCGACTCGACTATCGACTCGACTATCGACTAGACTCGACTATCGACTATCGACTCGACTATCGACTCGACTATCGACTATCGACTCGACTCGACTATCGACTATCGACTCGACTATCGACTCGATTATCGACTCGACTCGACTATCGACTATCGACTCGACTATCGACTCGACTCGACTATCGACTCGACTCGACTATCGACTCGACTCGACTATCGACTCGACTCGACTATCGACTCGACTCGACTATCGACTCGACTCGACTATCGACTCGACTCGACTATCGACTCGACTCGACTATCGACTCGACTATCGACTCGACTCGACTATCGACTATCGACTCGACTATCGACTCGACTATCGACTCGACTCGACTATCGACTATCGACTCGACTATCGACTCGACTATCGACTCGACTCGACTATCGACTATCGACTCGACTCGACTCGACTATCGACTCGACTCGACTATCGACTCAACTCGACTATCGACTCGACTCGACTATCGACCCGACTCGACTATCGACTCGACTCGACTATCGACTCGACTCGACTATCGACTCAACTCGACTATCGACTCGACTCGACTATCGACTCGACTCGACTATCGACCCGACTCGACTATCGACTCGACTCGACTATCGACTCGTCTCGACTATCGACTCAACTCGACTATCGACTCGACTCGACTATCGACTCGACTCGACTATCGACTCGACTCGACTATCGACTCGACTATCGACTCGACTCGACTATCGACTATCGACTCGACTATCGACTCGACTATCGACTCGACTCGACTATCGACTATCGACTCGAGTATCGACTCGAGTATCGACTCGACTATCGACTCGACTCGACTATCGACTATCGACTCGACTCGACTATCGACTCGACTCGACTCGACTATCCACTATCGACTCGACTATCGACTCGACTCGACTATCGACTATCGACTCGACTATCGACTATCGACTCGACTATCGACTCGACTCGACTATCGACTCGACTATCGACTCGACTCGACTATCGACTATCGACTCGACTATCGACTCGACTCGACTATCGACTATCGACTCGACTATCGACTCGACTCGACTATCGACTATCGACTCGACTATCGACTCGACTCGACTATCGACTCGACTATCGACTCGACTATCGACTCGACTCGACTATCGACTATCGACTCGACTCGACTATCGACTCGACTCGACTATCGACTATCGACTCGACTATCGACTCGACTCGACTATCGACTATCGACTCGACTATCGACTCGACTCGACTATCGACTATCGACTCGACTATTGACTCGACTCGACTATCGACTCGACTATCGACTCGACTCGACTATCGACTCGACTCGACTATCGACTCGACTCGACTATCGACTATCGACTCGACTATCGACTCGACTATCGACTCGACTCGACTATCGACTATCGACTCGACTATCGACTCGACTATCGACTCGACTCGACTATCGACTCGACTCGACTATCGACTCGACTCGACTATCGACTACCGACTCGACTATCGACTCGACTCGACTATCGACTATCGACTCGACTATCGACTCGACTCGACTATCGACTATCGACTCGACTATCGACTCGACTCGACTATCGACTCGACTCGCGTATCGACTCGACTCGACTATCGACTATCGACTCGACTATCGACTCGACTATCGACTAGACTCGACTATCGACTATCGACTCGACTATCGACTCGACTATCGACTATCGACTCGACTCGACTATCGACTATCGACTCGACTATCGACTCGATTATCGACTCGACTCGACTATCGACTATCGACTCGACTATCGACTCGACTCGACTATCGACTCGACTCGACTATCGACTCGACTCGACTATCGACTCGACTATCGACTCGACTATCGACTCGACTCGACTATCGACTATCGACTCGACTCGACTATCGACTCGACTCGACTATCGACTATCGACTCGACTATCGACTCGACTCGACTATCGACTATCGACTCGACTATCGACTCGACTCGACTATCGACTATCGACTCGACTATTGACTCGACTCGACTATCGACTCGACTATCGACTCGACTCGACTATCGACTCGACTCGACTATCGACTCGACTCGACTATCGACTATCGACTCGACTATCGACTCGACTATCGACTCGACTCGACTATCGACTCGACTATCGACTCGACTATCGACTCGACTATCGACTCGACTCGACTATCGACTCGACTCGACTATCGACTCGACTCGACTATCGACTCGACTCGACTATCGACTCGACTCGACTCGACTATCGACTACCGACTCGACTATCGACTCGACTCGACTATCGACTATCGACTCGACTCGACTATCGACTATCGACTCGACTATCGACTCGACTCGACTATCGACTCGACTCGAGTATCGACTCGACTCGACTATCGACTATCGACTCGACTATCGACTCGACTATCGACTCGACTCGACTATCGACTATCGACTCGACTATCGACTCGACTATCGACTATCGACTCGACTCGACTATCGACTATCGACTCGACTATCGACTCGATTATCGACTCGACTCGACTATCGACTATCGACTCGACTATCGACTCGACTCGACTTTCGACTCGACTCGACTATCGACTCGACTCGACTATCGACTCGACTCGACTATCGACTCGACTCGACTATCGACTCGACTCTACTATCGACTCGACTCGACTCGACTATCGACCCGACTCGACTCGACTATCGACTCGACTCGACTATCGACTCAACTCGACTATCGACTCGACTCGACTATGGACTATCGACTCGACTATCGACTCGACTCGACTATCGACTATCGACTCGACTATCGACTCGACTCGACTATCGACTATCGACTCGACTATCGACTATCGACTCGACTATCGACTATCGACTCGACTATCGACTATCGACTCGACTATCGACTATCGACTATCGACTATCGACTCGACTATCGACTATCGACTCGACTATCGACTCGACTCGACTATCGACTATCGACTCGACTATCGACTATCGACTATTGACTCGACTCGACTATCGACTCGACTATCGACTCGACTATCGACTCGACTCGACTATCGACTATCGACTCGACTATCGACTCGACTATCGACTCGACTCGACTGTCGACTATCGACTCGACTATCGACTCGACTCGACTATCGACTGGACTCGACTATCGACTCGACTATCGACTCGACTCGACTCGACTATCGACTCGACTCGACTCGACTATCGACTCGACTATCGACTCGACTCGACTATCGACTATCGACTCGACTATCGACTCGACTATCGACTCGACTCGACTATCGACTATCGACTCGACTATCGACTATCGACTCGACTATCGACTCGACTCGACTATCGACTATCGACTCGACTATCGACTATCGACTATCGACTCGACTATCGACTATCGACTCGACTATCGACTATCGACTCGACTATCGACTATCGACTCGACTATCGACTATCGACTCGACTCGACTATCGACTATCGACTCGACTCGACTATCGACTATCGACTTGACTATCGACTCGACTCGACGATCGACTATCGACTCGACTCGACTATCGACTCGACTCGACTATCGACTCGACTCGACTATCGACTCGACTCGACTATCGACTCGACTATCGACTCGACTCGACAATCGACTACCGACTCGACTATCGACTCGACTCGACTATCGACTCGACTCGATTATCGACTCGACTATCGACTCGACTCGACTATCGACTATCGACTCGATTATCGACTCGACTATCGACTCGACTCGACTATCGACTATCGACTCGACTATCGACTCGATTATCGACTCGACTCGACTATCGACTATCGACTCGACTATCGACTCGACTCGACTATCGACTCGACTCGACTATCGACTCGACTCGACTATCGACTCGACTCGACTATCGACTCGACTCTACTATCGACTCGACTCGACTCGACTATCGACCCGACTAGACTCGACTATCGACCCGACTCGACTCGACTATCGACTCGACTCGACTATCGACTCAACTCGACTATCGACTCGACTCGACTATCGACCCGACTCGACTATCGACTCGACTCGACTATCGACTCGACTCGACTATCGACTCGACTCGACTATCGACTCGACTCGACTATCGACTCGACTCGACTATCGACTCGACTCGACTATCGACTCGACTATCGACTCGACTCGACTATCGACTATCGACTCGACTATCGACTCGACTATCGACTCGACTCGACTATCGACTATCGACTCGACTATCGACTCGACTATCGACTCGACTCGACTCGACTATCGACTCGACTCGACTCGACTATCCACTATCGACTCGACTATCGACTCGACTCGACTATCGACTATCGACTCGACTATCGACTATCGACTCGACTATCGACTCGACTCGACTATCGACTCGACTCGACTATCGACTCGACTCGACTATCGACTCGACTCGACTATCGACTCGACTCTACTATCGACTCGACTCGACTCGACTATCGACCCGACTCGACTCGACTATCGACCCGACTCGACTCGACTATCGACTCGACTCGACTATCGACTCAACTCGACTATCGACTCGACTCGACTCTGGACTATCGACTCGACTATCGACTCGACTCGACTATCGACTATCGACTCGACTATCGACTCGACTCGACTATCGACTATCGACTCGACTATCGACTATCGACTCGACTATCGACTATCGACTCGACTATCGACTATCGACTATCGACTATCGACTCGACTATCGACTATCGACTCGACTATCGACTCGACTATCGACTCGACTATCGACTCGACTCGACTATCGACTCGACTCGACTATCGACTCGACTCGACTATCGACTCGACTCGACTATCGACTATCGACTCGACTATCGACTCGACTATCGACTCGACTCGACTATCGACTATCGACTATCGACTATCGACTCGACTATCGACTATCGACTCGACTATCGACTCGACTCGACTATCGACTATCGACTCGACTATCGACTATCGACTATTGACTCGACTCGACTATCGACTCGACTATCGACTCGACTCGACTATCGACTATCGACTCGACTATCGACTCGACTATCGACTCGACTCGACTGTCGACTATCGACTCGACTATCGACTCGACTCGACTATCGACTGGACTCGACTATCGACTCGACTATCGACTCGACTCGACTCGACTATCGACTCGACTCGACTCGACTATCGACTCGACTATCGACTCGACTCGACTATCGACTATCGACTCGACTATCGACTCGACTATCGACTCGACTCGACTATCGACTATCGACTCGACTATCGACTATCGACTCGACTATCGACTCGACTCGACTATCGACTATCGACTCGACTATCGACTATCGACTATCGACTCGACTATCGACTATCGACTATCGACTCGACTATCGACTATCGACTCGACTATCGACTATCGACTCGACTATCGACTATCGACTCGACTCGACTATCGACTATCGACTCGACTCGACTATCGACTATCGACTCGACTATCGACTCGACTCGACGATCGACTATCGACTCGACTCGACTATCGACTCGACTCGACTATCGACTACCGACTCGACTATCGACTCGACTCGAATATCGACTCGACTCGATTATCGACTCGACTATCGACTCGACTCGACTATCGACTATCGACTCGACTATCGACTCGATTATCGACTCGACTCGACTATCGACTATCGACTCGACTATCGACTCGACTATCGACTCGACTCGACTATCGACTCGACTCGACTCGACTATCGACTCGACTCGACTATCGACTCGACTCTACTATCGACTCGACTCGACTCGACTATCGACCCGACTAGACTCGACTATCGACCCGACTCGACTCGACTATCGACTCGACTCGACTATCGACTCAACTCGACTATCGACTCGACTCGACTATCGACTCGACTCGACCATCGACTCGACTCGACTATCGACTCGACTCGACTATCGACTCAACTCGACTATCGACTCGACTCGACTATCGACTCGACTCGACAATCGACTCGACTCGACTATCGACTCGACTATCGACTCGACTCGACTATCGACTATCGACTCGACTATCGACTCGACTCGACTATCGACTATCGACTCGACTATCGACTCGACTCGACTATCGACTATCGACTCGACTCGACTCGACTATCCACTATCGACTCGACTATCGACTCGACTCGACTATCGACTATCGACTCGACTATCGACTATCGACTCGACTATCGACTCGACTCGACTATCGACTCGACTATCGACTCGACTCGACGATCGACTATCGACTCGACTCGACTATCGACTATCGACTCGACTATCGACTCGACTCGACTATCGACTCGACTATCGACTCGACTATCGACTCGACTCGACTATCGACTATCGACTCGACTCGACTATCGACTCGACTCGACTATCGACTATCGACTCGACTATCGACTCGACTCGACTATCGACTATTGACTCGACTCGACTATCGACTCGACTATCGACTCGACTCGACTATCGACTCGACTCGACTATCGACTCGACTCGACTATCGACTATCGACTCGACTATCGACTCGACTATCGACTCGACTATCGACTCGACTCGACTATCGACTATCGACTCGACTATCGACTCGACTATCGACTCGACTCGACTATCGACTCGACTCGACTATCGACTCGACTCGACTATCGACTACCGACTCGACTATCGACTCGACTCGACTATCGACTATCGACTCGACTATCGACTCGACTCGACTATCGACTATCGACTCGACTATCGACTCGACTCGACTATCGACTCGACTCGAGTATCGACTCGACTCGACTATCGACTATCGACTCGACTATCGACTCGACTATCGACTAGACTCGACTATCGACTATCGACTCGACTATCGACTCGACTATCGACTATCGACTCGACTCGACTATCGACTATCGACTCGACTATCGACTCGATTATCGACTCGACTCGACTATCGACTATCGACTCGACTATCGACTCGACTCGACTATCGACTCGACTCGACTATCGACTCGACTCGACTATCGACTCGACTCGACTATCGACTCGACTCTACTATCGACTCGACTCGACTCGACTATCGACCCGACTCGACTCGACTATCGACCCGACTCGACTCGACTATCGACTATCGACTCGACTATCGACTCGACTCGACTATCGACTCGACTATCGACTCGACTATCGACTCGACTCGACTATCGACTATCGACTCGACTCGACTATCGACTCGACTCGACTATCGACTATCGACTCGACTATCGACTCGACTCGACTATCGACTATTGACTCGACTCGACTATCGACTCGACTATCGACTCGACTCGACTATCGACTCGACTCGACTATCGACTCGACTCGACTATCGACTATCGACTCGACTATCGACTCGACTATCGACTCGACTATCGACTCGACTCGACTATCGACTATCGACTCGACTATCGACTCGACTATCGACTCGACTCGACTATCGACTCGACTCGACTATCGACTCGACTCGACTATCGACTACCGACTCGACTATCGACTCGACTCGACTATCGACTATCGACTCGACTATCGACTCGACTCGACTATCGACTATCGACTCGACTATCGACTCGACTCGACTATCGACTCGACTCGAGTATCGACTCGACTCGACTATCGACTATCGACTCGACTATCGACTCGACTATCGACTAGACTCGACTATCGACTATCGACTCGACTATCGACTCGACTATCGACTATCGACTCGACTCGACTATCGACTATCGACTCGACTATCGACTCGATTATCGACTCGACTCGACTATCGACTATCGACTCGACTATCGACTCGACTCGACTATCGACTCGACTCGACTATCGACTCGACTCGACTATCGACTCGACTCGACTATCGACTCGACTCGACTATCGACTCGACTCGACTATCGACTATCGACTCGACTATCGACTCGACTCGACGATCGACTATCGACTCGACTCGACTATCGACTCGACTCGACTATCGACTACCGACTCGACTATCGACTCGACTCGACTATCGACTCGACTCGATTATCGACTCGACTATCGACTCGACTCGACTATCGACTATCGACTCGACTATCGACTCGATTATCGACTCGACTCGACTATCGACTATCGACTCGACTATCGACTCGACTATCGACTCGACTCGACTATCGACTCGACTCGACTCGACTATCGACTCGACTCGACTATCGACTCGACTCTACTATCGACTCGACTCGACTCGACTATCGACCCGACTAGACTCGACTATCGACCCGACTCGACTCGACTATCGACTCGACTCGACTATCGACTCAACTCGACTATCGACTCGACTCGACTATCGACTCGACTCGACCATCGACTCGACTCGACTATCGACTCGACTCTACTATCGACTCGACTCGACTATCGACTCGACTCGACTATCGACTCGACTCGACTATCGACTCGACTCGACTATCGACTCGACTCGACTATCGACTCGACTATCGACTCGACTCGACTATCGACTATCGACTCGACTATCGACTCGACTCGACTATCGACTATCGACTCGACTATCGACTCGACTATCGACTCGACTCGACTATCGACTATCGACTCGACTCGACTCGACTATCCACTATCGACTCGACTATCGACTCGACTCGACTATCGACTATCGACTCGACTATCGACTATCGACTCGACTATCGACTCGACTCGACTATCGACTCGACTATCGACTCGACTCGACTATCGACTATCGACTCGACTCGACTATCGACTATCGACTCGACTATCGACTCGACTATCGACTCGACTCGACTATCGACTCGACTATCGACTCGACTATCGACTCGACTCGACTATCGACTATCGACTCGACTCGACTATCGACTCGACTCGACTATCGACTATCGACTCGACTATCGACTCGACTCGACTATCGACTATTGACTCGACTCGACTATCGACTCGACTATCGACTCGACTCGACTATCGACTCGACTCGACTATCGACTCGACTCGACTATCGACTATCTACTCGACTATCGACTCGACTATCGACTCGACTATCGACTCGACTCGACTATCGACTATCGACTCGACTATCGACTCGACTATCGACTATCGACTCGACTATCGACTCGACTCGACTATCGACTATCGACTCGACTATCGACTCGACTATCGACTAGACTCGACTATCGACTATCGACTCGACTATCGACTCGACTATCGACTATCGACTCGACTCGACTATCGACTATCGACTCGACTATCGACTCGATTATCGACTCGACTCGACTATCGACTATCGACTCGACTATCGACTCGACTCGACTATCGACTC
>OW121815.1:40495024-40519970 GCA_933228935.1 Pemphredon lugubris | reverse complement strand
CTCGACTCGACTCGACTATCGACTCGACTATCGACTCGACTATCGACTCGACTATCGACTCGACTATCGACTCGACTATCGACTCGACTATCGACTCGACTATCGACTCGACTATCGACTCGACTATCGACTCGACTATCGACTCGACTATCGACTCGACTATCGACTCGACTATCGACTCGACTATCGACTCGACTATCGACTCGACTATCGACTCGACTATCGACTCGACTATCGACCCGACTCGACTCGACTATCGACTCGACTCGACTCGACTCGACTCGACTATCGACTCGACTCGACTCGACTATCGACTCGACTCGACTCGACTATCGACTCGACTATCGACTCGACTCGACTCGACTATCGACTCGACTATCGACTCGACTATCGACTCGACTATCGACTCGACTATCGACTCGACTATCGACTCGACTATCGACTCGACTATCGACTCGACTATCGACTCGACTATCGACTCGACTATCGACTCGACTATCGACTCGACTATCGACTCGACTATCGACTCGACTATCGACTCGACTATCGACTCGACTATCGACTCGACTATCGACTCGACTATCGACTCGACTATCGACTCGACTCGACTCGACTATCGACTCGACTCGACTGGACTATCGACTCGACTATCGACTCGACTATCGACTCGACTATCGACTCGACTATCGACTCGACTATCGACTCGACTATCGACTCGACTATCGACTCGACTATCGACTCGACTATCGACTGGACTATCGACTCGACTATCGACTCGACTCGACTCGACTATCGACTCGACTCGACTCGACTATCGACTCGACTATCGACTCGACTCGACTCGACTATCGACTCGACTCGACTGGACTATCGACTCGACTATCGACTAGACTATCGACTCGACTATCGACTCGACTATCGACTCGACTATCGGCTCGACTATCGACTCGACTATCGACTCGACTATCGGCTCGACTATCGACTCGACTATCGACTCGACTATCGACTCGACTATCGACTCGACTATCGACTCGACTATCGACTCGACTATCGACTCGACTATCGACTCGACTATCGACTCGACTATCGACTGGACTATCGACTCGACTATCGACTCGACTATCGACTCGACTATCGACTCGACTATCGACTCGACTATCGACTCGACTATCGACTCGACTATCGACTCGACTATCGACTCGACTATCGACTCGACTATCGACTCGACTATCGACTCGACTATCGACTCGACTATCGACTCGACTATCGACTCGACTATCGACTCGACTATCGACTCGACTATCGACTCGACTATCGACTCGACTATCGACTCGACTATCGACTCGACTATCGACTCGACTATCGACTCGACTATCGACTCGACTATCGACTCGACTATCGACTCGACTATCGACTCGACTATCGACTCGACTATCGACTCGACTCTCGACTCGACTCTCGACTCGACTATCGACTCGACTATCGACTCGACTATCGACTCGACTATCGACTCGACTATCGACTCGACTATCGACTCGACTATCGACTCGACTCGACTATCGACTCGACTATCGACTCGACTATCGACTCGACTATCGACTCGACTATCGACTCGACTATCGACTCGACTATCGACCCGACTATCGACGCGACTATCGACCCGACTATCGACTCGACTATCGACTCGACTATCGACTCGACTATCGACTCGACTCGACTCGACTATCGACTCGACTATCGACTCGACTATCGACTCGACTATCGACTCGACTCGACTCGACTATCGACTCGACTCGACTCGACTCGACTATCGACTCGACTATCGACTCGACTCGACTCGACTATCGACTCGACTCGACTGGACTATCGACTCGACTATCGACTCGACTCGACTCGACTATCGACTCGACTATCGACTCGACTATCGACTCGACTATCGACTCGACTATCGACTCGACTCGACTCGACTATCGACTCGACTCGACTGGACTATCGACTCGACTATCGACTCGACTATCGACTCGACTCGACTCGACTATCGACTCGACTCGACTCGACTATCGACTCGACTATCGACTCGACTATCGACTCGACTATCGACTCGACTATCGACTCGACTATCGACTCGACTATCGACTCGACTCGACTATCGACTCGACTATCGACTCGACTATCGACTCGACTATCGACTCGACTATCGACTCGACTCGACTCGACTCGACTATCGACTCGACTCGACTGGACTATCGACTCGACTATCGACTCGACTCGACTCGACTATCGACTCGACTATCGACTCGACTATCGACTCGACTATCGACTCGACTATCGACTCGACTATCGACTCGACTATCGACTCGACTATCGACTCGACTATCGACTCGACTATCGACTCGACTATCGACTCGACTATCGACCCGACTCGACTCGACTATCGACTCGACTCGACTCGACTCGACTATCGACTCGACTATCGACTCGACTATCGACTCGACTCGACTCGACTATCGACTCGACTCGACTCGACTATCGACTCGACTCGACTCGACTATCGACTCGACTCGACTCGACTATCGACTCGACTCGACTATCGACTCGACTATCGACTCGACTCGACTCGACTATCGACTCGACTCGACTCGACTATCGACTCGACTATCGACTCGACTCGACTCGACTATCGACTCGACTCGACTGGACTATCGACTCGACTATCGACTCGACTCGACTCGACTATCGACTCGACTCGACTCGACTATCGACTCGACTATCGACTCGACTCGACTCGTCTATCGACTCGACTCGACTGGACTATCGACTCGACTATCGACTAGACTATCGACTCGACTATCGACTCGACTATCGACTCGACTATCGACTCGACTATCGACTCGACTATCGACTCGACTATCGGCTCGACTATCGACTCGACTATCGACTCGACTATCGACTCGACTATCGACTCGACTATCGACTCGACTATCGACTCGACTATCGACTCGACTATCGACTCGACTATCGACTCGACTATCGACTCGACTCGACTCGACTATCGACTCGACTCGACTGGACTATCGACTCGACTATCGACTCGACTCGACTCGACTATCGACTCGACTATCGACTCGACTATCGACTCGACTATCGACTCGACTATCGACTCGACTATCGACTCGACTATCGACTCGACTATCGACTCGACTATCGACTCGACTATCGACTCGACTATCGACCCGACTCGACTCGACTATCGACTCGACTCGACTGGACTATCGACTCGACTATCGACTCGACTCGACTCGACTATCGACTCGACTATCGACTCGACTATCGACTCGACTATCGACTCGACTATCGACTCGACTCGACTCGACTATCGACTCGACTATCGACTCGACTATCGACTCGACTATCGACTCGACTATCGACTCGACTATCGACTCGACTATCGACTCGACTATCGACTCGACTATCGACTCGACTATCGACCCGACTAGACTCGACTATCGACTCGACTCGACTCGACTCGACTATCGACTCGACTCGACTCGACTATCGACTCGACTCGACTCGACTATCGACTCGACTATCGACTCGACTCGACTCGACTATCGACTCGACTATCGACTCGACTATCGACTCGACTATCGACTCGACTATCGACTCGACTCGACTCGACTATCGACTCGACTATCGACTCGACTATCGACTCGACTATCGTCTCGACTATCGACTCGACTATCGACCCGACTCGACTCGACTATCGACTCGACTCGACTCGACTCGACTATCGACTCGACTCGACTCGACTATCGACTCGACTATCGACTCGACTATCGACTCGACTATCGACTCGACTATCGACTCGACTATCGACTCGACTATCGACTCGACTATCGACTCGACTATCGACTCGACTATCGACTCGACTCGACTCGACTATCGACTCGACTATCGACTCGACTATCGACTCGACTATCGACTCGACTATCGACTCGACTATCGACTCGACTATCGACTCGACTATCGACTCGACTATCGACTCGACTATCGACTCGACTATCGACTCGACTATCGACTCGACTCGACTATCGACTCGACTATCGACTCGACTATCGACTCGACTATCGACTCGACTATCGACTCGACTCGACTCGACTATCGACTCGACTCGACTGGACTATCGACTCGACTATCGACTCGACTCGACTCGACTATCGACTCGACTATCGACTCGACTATCGACTCGACTATCGACTCGACTATCGACTCGACTATCGACTCGACTATCGACTCGACTATCGACTCGACTATCGACTCGACTATCGACTCGACTATCGACTCGACTATCGACCCGACTCGACTCGACTATCGACTCGACTCGACTCGACTCGACTATCGACTCGACTATCGACTCGACTATCGACTCGACTCGACTCGACTATCGACTCGACTCGACTCGACTATCGACTCGACTCGACTCGACTATCGACTCGACTCGACTCGACTATCGACTCGACTCGACTATCGACTCGACTATCGACTCGACTCGACTCGACTATCGACTCGACTCGACTCGACTATCGACTCGACTATCGACTCGACTCGACTCGACTATCGACTCGACTCGACTGGACTATCGACTCGACTATCGACTCGACTCGACTCGACTATCGACTCGACTCGACTCGACTATCGACTCGACTATCGACTCGACTCGACTCGTCTATCGACTCGACTCGACTGGACTATCGACTCGACTATCGACTAGACTATCGACTCGACTATCGACTCGACTATCGACTCGACTATCGGCTCGACTATCGACTCGACTATCGACTCGACTATCGGCTCGACTATCGACTCGACTATCGACTCGACTATCGACTCGACTATCGACTCGACTATCGACTCGACTATCGACTCGACTATCGACTCGACTATCGACTCGACTATCGACTCGACTATCGACTCGACTCGACTCGACTATCGACTCGACTCGACTGGACTATCGACTCGACTATCGACTCGACTCGACTCGACTATCGACTCGACTATCGACTCGACTATCGACTCGACTATCGACTCGACTATCGACTCGACTATCGACTCGACTATCGACTCGACTATCGACTCGACTATCGACTCGACTATCGACTCGACTATCGACCCGACTCGACTCGACTATCGACTCGACTCGACTGGACTATCGACTCGACTATCGACTCGACTCGACTCGACTATCGACTCGACTATCGACTCGACTATCGACTCGACTATCGACTCGACTATCGACTCGACTCGACTCGACTATCGACTCGACTATCGACTCGACTATCGACTCGACTATCGACTCGACTATCGACTCGACTATCGACTCGACTATCGACTCGACTATCGACTCGACTATCGACTCGACTATCGACCCGACTCGACTCGACTATCGACTCGACTCGACTCGACTCGACTATCGACTCGACTCGACTCGACTATCGACTCGACTCGACTCGACTATCGACTCGACTATCGACTCGACTCGACTCGACTATCGACTCGACTATCGACTCGACTATCGACTCGACTATCGACTCGACTATCGACTCGACTCGACTCGACTATCGACTCGACTATCGACTCGACTATCGACTCGACTATCGACTCGACTATCGACTCGACTATCGACCCGACTCGACTCGACTATCGACTCGACTCGACTCGACTCGACTATCGACTCGACTCGACTCGACTATCGACTCGACTATCGACTCGACTATCGACTCGACTATCGACTCGACTATCGACTCGACTATCGACTCGACTATCGACTCGACTATCGACTCGACTATCGACTCGACTATCGACTCGACTATCGACTCGACTATCGACTCGACTATCGACTCGACTATCGACTCGACTATCGACTCGACTATCGACTCGACTATCGACTCGACTATCGACTCGACTATCGACTCGACTATCGACTCGACTATCGATTCGACTATCGACTCGACTATCGACTCGACTATCGACTCGACTATCGACTCGACTATCGACTCGACTATCGACTCGACTATCGACTCGACTATCGACTCGACTATCGACTCGACTATCGACCCGACTCGACTCGACTATCGACTCGACTCGACTCGACTCGACTCGACTATCGACTCGACTCGACTCGACTATCGACTCGACTCGACTCGACTATCGACTCGACTATCGACTCGACTCGACTCGACTATCGACTCGACTATCGACTCGACTATCGACTCGACTATCGACTCGACTATCGACTCGACTATCGACTCGACTCGACTCGACTATCGACTCGACTATCGACTCGACTATCGACTCGACTATCGACTCGACTATCGACTCGACTATCGACTCGACTATCGACCCGACTCGACTCGACTATCGACTCGACTCGACTCGACTCGACTATCGACTCGACTCGACTCGACTATCGACTCGACTATCGACTCGACTATCGACTCGACTATCGACTCGACTATCGACTCGACTATCGACTCGACTATCGACTCGACTATCGACTCGACTATCGACTCGACTATCGACTCGACTCGACTATCGACTCGACTATCGACTCGACTATCGACTCGACTATCGACTCGACTATCGACTCGACTCGACTCGACTCGACTATCGACTCGACTCGACTGGACTATCGACTCGACTATCGACTCGACTCGACTCGACTATCGACTCGACTATCGACTCGACTATCGACTCGACTATCGACTCGACTATCGACTCGACTATCGACTCGACTATCGACTCGACTATCGACTCGACTATCGACTCGACTATCGACTCGACTATCGACTCGACTATCGACCCGACTCGACTCGACTATCGACTCGACTCGACTCGACTCGACTATCGACTCGACTATCGACTCGACTATCGACTCGACTCGACTCGACTATCGACTCGACTCGACTCGACTATCGACTCGACTCGACTCGACTCGACTATCGACTCGACTCGACTCGACTATCGACTCGACTATCGACTCGACTATCGACTCGACTCGACTCGACTATCGACTCGACTCGACTCGACTATCGACTCGACTATCGACTCGACTCGACTCGACTATCGACTCGACTCGACTCGACTATCGACTCGACTATCGACTCGACTCGACTCGACTATCGACTCGACTCGACTGGACTATCGACTCGACTATCGACTCGACTCGACTCGACTATCGACTCGACTCGACTCGACTATCGACTCGACTATCGACTCGACTCGACTCGTCTATCGACTCGACTCGACTGGACTATCGACTCGACTATCGACTAGACTATCGACTCGACTATCGACTCGACTATCGACTCGACTATCGGCTCGACTATCGACTCGACTATCGACTCGACTATCGGCTCGACTATCGACTCGACTATCGACTCGACTATCGACTCGACTATCGACTCGACTATCGACCCGACTCGACTCGACTATCGACTCGACTCGACTCGACTCGACTATCGACTCGACTATCGACTCGACTATCGACTCGACTCGACTCGACTATCGACTCGACTCGACTCGACTATCGACTCGACTCGACTCGACTATCGACTCGACTCGACTCGACTATCGACTCGACTATCGACTCGACTATCGACTCGACTCGACTCGACTATCGACTCGACTCGACTCGACTATCGACTCGACTATCGACTCGACTCGACTCGACTATCGACTCGACTCGACTCGACTATCGACTCGACTATCGACTCGACTCGACTCGACTATCGACTCGACTCGACTGGACTATCGACTCGACTATCGACTCGACTCGACTATCGACTCGACTATCGACTCGACTATCGACTCGACTATCGACTCGACTATCGACTCGACTATCGACTCGACTATCGACTCGACTATCGACTCGACTATCGACTCGACTATCGACTCGACTATCGACTCGACTATCGACTCGACTATCGACTCGACTATCGACTCGACTATCGACTCGACTATCGACTCGACTATCGACTCGACTATCGACTCGACTATCGACTCGACTATCGACTCGACTCGACTCGACTATCGACTCGACTCGACTGGACTATCGACTCGACTATCGACTCGACTATCGACTCGACTATCGACTCGACTATCGACTCGACTATCGACTCGACTATCGACTCGACTATCGACTCGACTATCGACTCGACTATCGACTCGACTATCGACTCGACTATCGACTCGACTATCGACTCGACTATCGACTCGACTATCGACTCGACTATCGACTCGACTATCGACTCGACTATCGACTCGACTATCGACTCGACTATCGACTCGACTATCGACTCGACTATCGACTCGACTATCGACTCGACTATCGACTCGACTATCGACTCGACTATCGACTCGACTATCGACTCGACTATCGACTCGACTATCGACTCGACTATCGACTCGACTCTCGACTCGACTATCGACTCGACTATCGACTCGACTATCGACTCGACAATCGACTCGACTATCGACTCGACTCGACTATCGACTCGACTATCGACTCGACTATCGACTCGACTATCGACTCGACTATCGACTCGACTATCGACTCTACTATCGACCCGACTATCGACGCGACTATCGACCCGACTATCGACTCGACTATCGACTCGACTATCGACTCGACTATCGACTCGACTCGACTCGACTATCGACTCGACTATCGACTCGACTATCGACTCGACTATCGACTCGACTATCGACTCGACTATCGACTCGACTATCGACTCGACTATCGACTCGACTATCGACTCGACTCGACTCGACTCGACTCGACTCGACTCGACTATCGACTCGACTCGACTCGACTATCGACTCGACTCGACTCGACTATCGACTCGACTCGACTCGACTCGACTATCGACTCGACTATCGACTCGACTCGACTCGACTATCGACTCGACTCGACTGGACTATCGACTCGACTATCGACTCGACTCGACTCGACTATCGACTCGACTATCGACTCGACTATCGACTCGACTATCGACTCGACTATCGACTCGACTATCGACTCGACTATCGACTCGACTATCGACTCGACTATCGACTCGACTATCGACTCGACTATCGACTCGACTATCGACTCGACTATCGACTCGACTATCGACCCGACTCGACTCGACTATCGACTCGACTCGACTCGACTCGACTATCGACTCGACTATCGACTCGACTATCGACTCGACTCGACTCGACTATCGACTCGACTCGACTCGACTATCGACTCGACTATCGACTCGACTCGACTCGACTATCGACTCGACTCGACTCGACTATCGACTCGACTATCGACTCGACTCGACTCGACTATCGACCCGACTCGACTCGACTATCGACTCGACTCGACTCGACTCGACTATCGACTCGACTATCGACTCGACTATCGACTCGACTCGACTCGACTATCGACTCGACTCGACTATCGACTATCGACTATCGACTATCGACTATCGACTATCGACTATCGACTATCGACTATCGACTATCGACTATCGACTATCGACTATCGACTATCGACTATCGACTATCGACTATCGACTATCGACTATCGACTATCGACTATCGACTATCGACTATCGACTATCGACTATCGACTATCGACTATCGACTATCGACTATCGACTATCGACTATCGACTATCGACTATCGACTATCGACTATCGACTATCGACTATCGACTATCGACTATCGACTATCGACTATCGACTATCGACTATCGACTATCGACTATCGACTATCGACTATCGACTATCGACTATCGACTATCGACTATCGACTATCGACTATCGACTATCGACTATCGACTATCGACTATCGACTATCGACTATCGACTATCGACTATCGACTATCGACTATCGACTATCGACTATCGACTATCGACTATCGACTATCGACTATCGACTATCGACTATCGACTATCGACTATCGACTATCGACTATCGACTATCGACTATCGACTATCGACTATCGACTATCGACTATCGACTATCGACTATCGACTATCGACTATCGACTATCGACTATCGACTATCGACTATCGACTATCGACTATCGACTATCGACTATCGACTATCGACTATCGACTATCGACTATCGACTATCGACTATCGACTATCGACTATCGACTATCGACTATCGACTATCGACTATCGACTATCGACTATCGACTATCGACTATCGACTATCGACTATCGACTATCGACTATCGACTATCGACTATCGACTATCGACTATCGACTATCGACTATCGACTATCGACTATCGACTATCGACTATCGACTATCGACTATCGACTATCGACTATCGACTATCGACTATCGACTATCGACTATCGACTATCGACTATCGACTATCGACTATCGACTATCGACTATCGACTATCGACTATCGACTATCGACTATCGACTATCGACTATCGACTATCGACTATCGACTATCGACTATCGACTATCGACTATCGACTATCGACTATCGACTATCGACTATCGACTATCGACTATCGACTATCGACTATCGACTATCGACTATCGACTATCGACTATCGACTATCGACTATCGACTATCGACTATCGACTATCGACTATCGACTATCGACTATCGACTATCGACTATCGACTATCGACTATCGACTATCGACTATCGACTATCGACTATCGACTATCGACTATCGACTATCGACTATCGACTATCGACTCGACTATCGACTCGACTATCGACCCGACTATCGACTCGACTATCGACTCGACTATCGACTCGACTATCGACTCGACTCGACTCGACTATCGACTCGACTATCGACTCGACTATCGACTCGACTATCGACTCGACTATCGACTCGACTATCGACTCGACTATCGACTCGACTATCGACTCGACTATCGACTCGACTCGACTCGACTCGACTCGACTATCGACTCGACTCGACTCGACTATCGACTCGACTCGACTCGACTATCGACTCGACTCGACTCGACTCGACTATCGACTCGACTATCGACTCGACTCGACTCGACTATCGACTCGACTCGACTGGACTATCGACTCGACTATCGACTCGACTCGACTCGACTATCGACTCGACTATCGACTCGACTATCGACTCGACTATCGACTCGACTATCGACTCGACTATCGACTCGACTATCGACTCGACTATCGACTCGACTATCGACTCGACTATCGACTCGACTATCGACTCGACTATCGACTCGACTATCGACTCGACTATCGACCCGACTCGACTCGACTATCGACTCGACTATCGACCCGACTCGACTCGACTATCGACTCGACTCGACTCGACTCGACTATCGACTCGACTATCGACTCGACTATCGACTCGACTCGACTCGACTATCGACTCGACTCGACTCGACTATCGACTCGACTATCGACTCGACTCGACTCGACTATCGACTCGACTCGACTCGACTATCGACTCGACTATCGACTCGACTCGACTCGACTATCGACCCGACTCGACTCGACTATCGACTCGACTCGACTCGACTCGACTATCGACTCGACTATCGACTCGACTATCGACTCGACTCGACTCGACTATCGACTCGACTCGACTATCGACTATCGACTATCGACTATCGACTATCGACTATCGACTATCGACTATCGACTATCGACTATCGACTATCGACTATCGACTATCGACTATCGACTATCGACTATCGACTATCGACTATCGACTATCGACTATCGACTATCGACTATCGACTATCGACTATCGACTATCGACTATCGACTATCGACTATCGACTATCGACTATCGACTATCGACTATCGACTATCGACTATCGACTATCGACTATCGACTATCGACTATCGACTATCGACTATCGACTATCGACTATCGACTATCGACTATCGACTATCGACTATCGACTATCGACTATCGACTATCGACTATCGACTATCGACTATCGACTATCGACTATCGACTATCGACTATCGACTATCGACTATCGACTATCGACTATCGACTATCGACTATCGACTATCGACTATCGACTATCGACTATCGACTATCGACTATCGACTATCGACTATCGACTATCGACTATCGACTATCGACTATCGACTATCGACTATCGACTATCGACTATCGACTATCGACTATCGACTATCGACTATCGACTATCGACTATCGACTATCGACTATCGACTATCGACTATCGACTATCGACTATCGACTATCGACTATCGACTATCGACTATCGACTATCGACTATCGACTATCGACTATCGACTATCGACTATCGACTATCGACTATCGACTATCGACTATCGACTATCGACTATCGACTATCGACTATCGACTATCGACTATCGACTATCGACTATCGACTATCGACTATCGACTATCGACTATCGACTATCGACTATCGACTATCGACTATCGACTATCGACTATCGACTATCGACTATCGACTATCGACTATCGACTATCGACTATCGACTATCGACTATCGACTATCGACTATCGGCTATCGACTATCGGCTATCGACTATCGACTATCGACTATCGACTATCGACTATCGACTATCGACTATCGACTATCGACTATCGACTATCGACTATCGACTATCGACTATCGACTATCGACTATCGACTATCGACTATCGACTATCGACTATCGACTATCGACTATCGACTATCGACTATCGACTATCGACTATCGACTATCGACTATCGACTATCGACTATCGACTATCGACTATCGACTATCGACTATCGACTATCGACTATCGACTATCGACTATCGACTATCGACTATCGACTATCGACTATCGACTATCGACTATCGACTATCGACTATCGACTATCGACTATCGACTATCGACTATCGACTATCGACTCGACTATCGACTCGACTATCGACTCGACTATCGACTCGACTATCGACTCGACTATCGATTCGACTATCGACTATCGACTCGACTATCGACTCGACTATCGACTCGACTATCGACTCGACTATCGACTCGACTATCGACTCGACTATCGACTATCGACTATCGACTATCGACTATCGACTATCGACTATCGACTATCGACTATCGATTATCGACTATCGACTATCGACTATCGACTATCGACTATCGACTATCGACTATCGACTATCGACTATCGACTATCGACTATCGACTACCGACTATCGACTATCGACTATCGACTCGACTATCGACTCGACTCGACTATCGACTCGACTCGACTATCGACTCGACTATCGACTCGACTATCGACTCGACTATCGACTCAACTATCGACTCGACTATCGACTCGACTATCGATTCGACTATCGACTATCGACTCGACTATCGACTCGACTATCGACTCGACTATCGACTCGACTCGACTATCGACTCGACTATCGACTCGACTCGACTATCGACTCGACTATCGACTCGACTATCGACTCGACTATCGACTCGACTATCGACTCGACTATCGACTCGACTATCGACTCGACTATCGACTCGACTATCGACTCGACTATCGACTCGACTATCGACTCGACTATCGACTCGACTATCGACTCGACTATCGATTCGACTATCGACTATCGACTCGACTATCGACTGGACTATCGACTCGACTATCGACTCGACTCGACTCGACTATCGACTCGACTATCGACTCGACTATCGACTCGACTATCGACTCGACTATCGACCCGACTCGACTCGACTATCGACTCGACTCGACTCGACTATCGACTCGACTATCGACTCGACTATCGACTCGACTATCGACTCGACTATCGACTCGACTATCGACTCGACTATCGACTCGACTATCGATTCGACTATCGACTCGACTATCGACTCGACTATCGACTCGACTATCGACTCGACTATCGACTCGACTATCGACTCGACTATCGACTCGACTATCGACTCGACTATCGACTCGACTATCGACTCGACTATCGACTCGACTATCGACCCGACTCGACTCGACTATCGACTCGACTCGACTCGACTCGACTCGACTATCGACTCGACTCGACTCGACTATCGACTCGACTATCGACTCGACTCGACTCGACTATCGACTCGACTATCGACACGACTATCGACTCGACTATCGACTCGACTATCGACTCGACTATCGACTCGACTATCGACTCGACTATCGACTCGACTATCGACTCGACTATCGACTCGACTATCGACTCGACTATCGACTCGACTATCGACTCGACTATCGACTCGACTATCGACTCGACTATCGACTCGACTATCGACTCGACTATCGACTCGACTATCGACTCGACTATCGACTCGACTATCGACTCGACTCGACTCGACTATCGACTCGACTATCGACTCGACTATCGACTCGACTATCGACTCGACTATCGACTCGACTATCGACTCGACTATCGACTCGACTATCGACTCGACTATCGACTCGACTATCGACTCGACTATCGACTCGACTATCGACTCGACTATCGACTCGACTATCGACTCGACTATCGACTCGACTATCGACTCGACTATCGACTCGACTATCGACTCGACTATCGACTCGACTATCGACTCGACTATCGACTCGACTATCGACTCGACTATCGACTCGACTATCGACTCGACTATCGACTCGACTATCGACTCGACTATCGACTCGACTATCGACTCGACTATCGACTCGACTATCGACTCGACTATCGACTCGACTATCGACTCGACTATCGACTCGACTATCGACTCGACTATCGACTCGACTATCGACTCGACTATCGACTCGACTATCGACTCGACTATCGACTCGACTATCGACTCGACTATCGACTCGACTATCGACTCGACTATCGACTCGACTATCGACTCGACTATCGACTCGACTATCGACTCGACTATCGACTCGACTATCGACTCGACTATCGACTCGACTATCGACTCGACTATCGACTCGACTATCGACTCGACTATCGACTCGACTATCGACTCGACTATCGACTCGACTATCGACTCGACTATCGACTCGACTATCGACTCGACTATCGACTCGACTATCGACTCGACTATCGACTCGACTATCGACTCGACTATCGACTCGACTATCGACTCGACTATCGACTCGACTATCGACTCGACTATCGACTCGACTATCGACTCGACTATCGACTCGACTATCGACTCGACTATCGACTCGACTATCGACTCGACTATCGACTCGACTATCGACTCGACTATCGACTCGACTATCGACTCGACTATCGACTCGACTATCGACTCGACTATCGACTCGACTATCGACTCGACTATCGACTCGACTATCGACTCGACTATCGACTCGACTATCGACTCGACTATCGACTCGACTATCGACTCGACTATCGACTCGACTATCGACTCGACTATCGACTCGACTATCGACTCGACTATCGACTCGACTATCGACTCGACTATCGACTCGACTATCGACTCGACTATCGACTCGACTATCGACTCGACTATCGACTCGACTATCGACTCGACTATCGACTCGACTATCGACTCGACTATCGACTCGACTATCGACTCGACTATCGACTCGACTATCGACTCGACTATCGACTCGACTATCGACTCGACTATCGACTCGACTATCGACTCGACTATCGACTCGACTATCGACTCGACTATCGACTCGACTATCGACCCGACTCGACTCGACTATCGACTCGACTCGACTCGACTCGACTATCGACTCGACTCGACTCGACTATCGACTCGACTCGACTCGACTATCGACTCGACTATCGACTCGACTCGACTCGACTATCGACTCGACTATCGACTCGACTATCGACTCGACTATCGACTCGACTATCGACTCGACTATCGACTCGACTCGACTCGACTATCGACTCGACTATCGACTCGACTATCGACTCGACTATCGACTCGACTATCGACCCGACTATCGACTCGACTATCGACCCGACTCGACTCGACTATCGACTCGACTCGACTCGACTCGACTATCGACTCGACTCGACTCGACTATCGACTCGACTATCGACTCGACTATCGACTCGACTATCGACTCGACTATCGACTCGACTATCGACTCGACTATCGACTCGACTATCGACTCGACTATCGACTCGACTATCGACTCGACTATCGACTGGACTCGAGTCGACTATCGACTCGACTATCGACTCGACTATCGACTCGACTATCGACTCGACTATCGACTCGACTATCGACTCGACTCGACTCGACTATCGACTCGACTCGACTGGACTATCGACTCGACTATCGACTCGACTCGACTCGACTATCGACTCGACTATCGACTCGACTATCGACTCGACTATCGACTCGACTATCGACTCGACTATCGACTCGACTATCGACTCGACTATCGACTCGACTATCGACTCGACTATCGACCCGACTCGACTCGACTATCGACTCGACTCGACTCGACTATCGACTCGACTATCGACGCGACTATCGACTCGACTATCGACTCGACTATCGACTCGACTATCGACTCGACTATCGATTCGACTATCGACTCGACTATCGACTCGACTATCGACTCGACTATCGACTCGACTATCGACTCGACTATCGACTCGACTATCGACTCGACTATCGACTCGACTATCGACTCGACTATCGACTCGACTATCGACCCGACTCGACTCGACTATCGACTCGACTCGACTCGACTCGACTCGACTATCGACTCGACTCGACTCGACTATCGACTCGACTCGACTCGACTATCGACTCGACTATCGACTCGACTATCGACTCGACTATCGACTCGACTATCGACTCGACTATCGACTCGACTATCGACTCGACTATCGACTCGACTATCGACTCGACTATCGACTCGACTATCGACTCGACTATCGACTCGACTATCGACTCGACTATCGACTCGACTATCGACTCGACTATCGACTCGACTATCGACTCGACTATCGACTCGACTATCGACTCGACTATCGACTCGACTATCGACTCGACTATCGACTCGACTATCGACTCGACTATCGACTCGACTATCGACTCGACTATCGACTCGACTATCGACTCGACTATCGACTCGACTATCGACTCGACTATCGACTCGACTATCGACTCGACTATCGACTCGACTATCGACTCGACTATCGACTCGACTATCGACTCGACTATCGACTCGACTATCGACTCGACTATCGACTCGACTATCGACTCGACTATCGACTCGACTATCGACTCGACTATCGACTCGACTATCGACTCGACTATCGACTCGACTATCGACTCGACTATCGACTCGACTATCGACTCGACTATCGACTCGACTATCGACTCGACTATCGACTCGACTATCGACTCGACTATCGACTCGACTATCGACTCGACTATCGACTCGACTATCGACTCGACTATCGACTCGACTATCGACTCGACTATCGACTCGACTATCGACTCGACTATCGACTCGACTATCGACTCGACTATCGACTCGACTATCGACTCGACTATCGACTCGACTATCGACTCGACTATCGACTCGACTATCGACTCGACTATCGACTCGACTATCGACTCGACTATCGACTCGACTATCGACTCGACTATCGACTCGACTATCGACTCGACTATCGACTCGACTATCGACTCGACTATCGACCCGACTCGACTCGACTATCGACTCGACTCGACTCGACTCGACTATCGACTCGACTCGACTCGACTATCGACTCGACTCGACTCGACTATCGACTCGACTATCGACTCGACTCGACTCGACTATCGACTCGACTATCGACTCGACTATCGACTCGACTATCGACTCGACTATCGACTCGACTCGACTCGACTATCGACTCGACTATCGACTCGACTATCGACTCGACTATCGACTCGACTATCGACTCGACTATCGACCCGACTCGACTCGACTATCGACTCGACTCGACTCGACTCGACTATCGACTCGACTCGACTCGACTATCGACTCGACTATCGACTCGACTATCGACTCGACTATCGACTCGACTATCGACTCGACTATCGACTCGACTATCGACTCGACTATCGACTCGACTATCGACTCGACTATCGACTCGACTCGACTCGACTATCGACTCGACTATCGACTCGACTCGACTCGACTATCGACTCGACTCGACTGGACTATCGACTCGACTATCGACTCGACTCGACTCGACTATCGACTCGACTATCGACTCGACTATCGACTCGACTATCGACTCGACTATCGACTCGACTATCGACTCGACTATCGACTCGACTATCGACTCGACTATCGACTCGACTATCGACCCGACTCGACTCGACTATCGACTCGACTCGACTCGACTATCGACTCGACTATCGACTCGACTATCGACTCGACTATCGACTCGACTATCGACTCGACTATCGACTCGACTATCGATTCGACTATCGACTCGACTATCGACTCGACTATCGACTCGACTATCGACTCGACTATCGACTCGACTATCGACTCGACTATCGACTCGACTATCGACTCGACTATCGACCCGACTCGACTCGACTATCGACTCGACTCGACTCGACTCGACTCGACTATCGACTCGACTCGACTCGACTATCGACTCGACTCGACTCGACTATCGACTCGACTATCGACTCGACTCGACTCGACTATCGACTCGACTATCGACTCGACTATCGACTCGACTATCGACTCGACTATCGACTCGACTATCGACTCGACTCGACTCGACTATCGACTCGACTATCGACTCGACTATCGACTCGACTATCGACTCGACTATCGACTCGACTATCGACCCGACTCGACTCGACTATCGACTCGACTCGACTCGACTCGACTATCGACTCGACTCGACTCGACTATCGACTCGACTATCGACTCGACTATCGACTCGACTATCGACTCGACTATCGACTCGACTATCGACTCGACTATCGACTCGACTATCGACTCGACTATCGACTCGACTCGACTATCGACTCGACTATCGACTCGACTATCGACTCGACTATCGACTCGACTATCGACTCGACTCGACTCGACTCGACTATCGACTCGACTCGACTGGACTATCGACTCGACTATCGACTCGACTATCGACTCGACTATCGACTCGACTATCGACTCGACTATCGACTCGACTATCGACTCGACTATCGACTCGACTATCGACTCGACTATCGACTCGACTATCGACTCGACTATCGACTCGACTATCGACCCGACTCGACTCGACTATCGACTCGACTCGACTCGACTCGACTATCGACTCGACTATCGACTCGACTATCGACTCGACTCGACTCGACTATCGACTCGACTCGACTCGACTATCGACTCGACTCGACTCGACTATCGACTCGACTCGACTCGACTATCGACTCGACTATCGACTCGACTATCGACTCGACTCGACTCGACTATCGACTCGACTCGACTCGACTATCGACTCGACTCGACTCGACTATCGACTCGACTATCGACTCGACTCGACTATCGACTCGACTCGACTCGACTATCGACTCGACTATCGACTCGACTCGACTCGACTATCGACTCGACTCGACTGGACTATCGACTCGACTATCGACTCGACTCGACTCGACTATCGACTCGACTCGACTCGACTATCGACTCGACTATCGACTCGACTCGACTCGTCTATCGACTCGACTCGACTGGACTATCGACTCGACTATCGACTAGACTATCGACTCGACTATCGACTCGACTATCGACTCGACTATCGGCTCGACTATCGACTCGACTATCGACTCGACTATCGACTCGACTATCGACTCGACTATCGACTCGACTATCGACTCGACTATCGACTCGACTATCGACCCGACTCGACTCGACTATCGACTCGACTCGACTCGACTCGACTATCGACTCGACTATCGACTCGACTATCGACTCGACTCGACTCGACTATCGACTCGACTCGACTCGACTATCGACTCGACTCGACTCGACTATCGACTCGACTCGACTCGACTATCGACTCGACTATCGACTCGACTATCGACTCGACTCGACTCGACTATCGACTCGACTATCGACTCGACTCGACTCGACTATCGACTCGACTCGACTGGACTATCGACTCGACTATCGACTCGACTCGACTATCGACTCGACTATCGACTCGACTATCGACTCGACTATCGACTCGACTATCGACTCGACTATCGACTCGACTATCGACTCGACTATCGACTCGACTATCGACTCGACTATCGACTCGACTATCGACTCGACTATCGACTCGACTATCGACTCGACTATCGACTCGACTATCGACTCGACTATCGACTCGACTATCGACTCGACTATCGACTCGACTATCGACTCGACTATCGACTCGACTCGACTCGACTATCGACTCGACTCGACTGGACTATCGACTCGACTATCGACTCGACTATCGACTCGACTATCGACTCGACTATCGACTCGACTATCGACTCGACTATCGACTCGACTATCGACTCGACTATCGACTCGACTATCGACTCGACTATCGACTCGACTATCGACTCGACTATCGACTCGACTATCGACTCGACTATCGACTCGACTATCGACTCGACTATCGACTCGACTATCGACTCGACTATCGACTCGACTATCGACTCGACTATCGACTCGACTATCGACTCGACTATCGACTCGACTATCGACTCGACTATCGACTCGACTATCGACTCGACTATCGACTCGATTATCGACTCGACTATCGACTCGACTATCGACTCGACTCTCGACTCGACTATCGACTCGACTATCGACTCGACTATCGACTCGACAATCGACTCGACTATCGACTCGACTCGACTATCGACTCGACTATCGACTCGACTATCGACTCGACTATCGACTCGACTATCGACTCGACTATCGACCCGACTATCGACGCGACTATCGACCCGACTATCGACTCGACTATCGACTCGACTATCGACTCGACTATCGACTCGACTCGACTCGACTATCGACTCGACTATCGACTCGACTATCGACTCGACTATCGACTCGACTATCGACTCGACTATCGACTCGACTATCGACTCGACTATCGACTCGACTATCGACTCGACTATCGACTCGACTCAACTCGACTCGACTCGACTCGACTATCGACTCGACTCGACTCGACTATCGACTCGACTCGACTCGACTATCGACTCGACTCGACTCGACTCGACTATCGACTCGACTATCGACTCGACTCGACTCGACTATCGACTCGACTCGACTGGACTATCGACTCGACTATCGACTCGACTCGACTCGACTATCGACTCGACTATCGACTCGACTATCGACTCGACTATCGACTCGACTATCGACTCGACTATCGACTCGACTATCGACTCGACTATCGACTCGACTATCGACTCGACTATCGACTCGACTATCGACTCGACTATCGACTCGACTATCGACTCGACTATCGACTCGACTATCGACCCGACTCGACTCGACTATCGACTCGACTCGACTCGACTCGACTATCGACTCGACTCGACTCGACTATCGACTCGACTATCGACTCGACTCGACTCGACTATCGACTCGACTCGACTCGACTATCGACTCGACTATCGACTCGACTCGACTCGACTATCGACTCGACTATCGACTCGACTATCGACTCGACTATCGACCCGACTCGACTCGACTATCGACTCGACTCGACTCGACTCGACTATCGACTCGACTCGACTCGACTATCGACTCGACTATCGACTCGACTCGACTCGACTATCGACTCGACTCGACTCGACTATCGACTCGACTATCGACTCGACTCGACTCGACTATCGACCCGACTCGACTCGACTATCGACTCGACTCGACTCGACTCGACTATCGACTCGACTATCGACTCGACTATCGACTCGACTATCGACTCGACTCGACTCGACTATCGACTCGACTCGACTATCGACTATCGACTATCGACTATCGACTATCGACTATCGACTATCGACTATCGACTATCGACTATCGACTATCGACTATCGACTATCGACTATCGACTATCGACTATCGACTATCGACTATCGACTATCGACTATCGACTATCGACTATCGACTATCGACTATCGACTATCGACTATCGACTATCGACTATCGACTATCGACTATCGACTATCGACTATCGACTATCGACTATCGACTATCGACTATCGACTATCGACTATCGACTATCGACTATCGACTATCGACTATCGACTATCGACTATCGACTATCGACTATCGACTATCGACTATCGACTATCGACTATCGACTATCGACTATCGACTATCGACTATCGACTATCGACTATCGACTATCGACTATCGACTATCGACTATCGACTATCGACTATCGACTATCGACTATCGACTATCGACTATCGACTATCGACTATCGACTATCGACTATCGACTATCGACTATCGACTATCGACTATCGACTATCGACTATCGACTATCGACTATCGACTATCGACTATCGACTATCGACTATCGACTATCGACTATCGACTATCGACTATCGACTATCGACTATCGACTATCGACTATCGACTATCGACTATCGACTATCGACTATCGACTATCGACTATCGACTATCGACTATCGACTATCGACTATCGACTATCGACTATCGACTATCGACTATCGACTATCGACTATCGACTATCGACTATCGACTATCGACTATCGACTATCGACTATCGACTATCGACTATCGACTATCGACTATCGACTATCGACTATCGACTATCGACTATCGACTATCGACTATCGACTATCGACTATCGACTATCGACTATCGACTATCGACTATCGACTATCGACTATCGACTATCGACTATCGACTATCGACTATCGACTATCGACTATCGACTATCGACTATCGACTATCGACTATCGACTATCGACTATCGACTATCGACTATCGACTATCGACTATCGACTATCGACTATCGACTATCGACTATCGACTATCGACTATCGACTATCGACTATCGACTATCGACTATCGACTATCGACTATCGACTATCGACTATCGACTATCGACTATCGACTATCGACTATCGACTATCGACTATCGACTATCGACTATCGACTATCGACTATCGACTATCGACTATCGACTATCGACTATCGACTATCGACTATCGACTATCGACTATCGACTATCGACTATCGACTATCGACTATCGACTATCGACTATCGACTATCGACTATCGACTATCGACTATCGACTATCGACTATCGACTATCGACTATCGACTATCGACTATCGACTATCGACTATCGACTATCGACTATCGACTATCGACTATCGACTATCGACTATCGACTATCGACTATCGACTATCGACTATCGACTATCGACTATCGACTATCGACTATCGACTATCGACTATCGACTATCGACTATCGACTATCGACTATCGACTATCGACTATCGACTATCGACTATCGACTATCGACTATCGACTATCGACTATCGACTATCGACTATCGACTATCGACTATCGACTATCGACTATCGACTATCGACTATCGACTATCGACTATCGACTATCGACTATCGACTATCGACTATCGACTATCGACTATCGACTATCGACTATCGACTATCGACTATCGACTATCGACTATCGACTATCGACTATCGACTATCGACTATCGACTATCGACTATCGACTATCGACTATCGACTATCGACTCGACTATCGACTCGACTATCGACTCGACTATCGACTCGACTATCGACTCGACTATCTATTCGACTATCGACTATCGACTCGACTATCGACTCGACTATCGACTCGACTATCGACTCGACTATCGACTCGACTATCGACTATCGACTATCGACTATCGACTATCGACTATCGACTATCGACTATCGACTATCGATTATCGACTATCGACTATCGACTATCGACTATCGACTATCGACTATCGACTATCGACTATCGACTATCGACTATCGACTATCGACTACCGACTATCGACTATCGACTATCGACTCGACTATCGACTCGACTCGACTATCGACTCGACTCGACTATCGACTCGACTATCGACTCGACTATCGACTCGACTATCGACTCAACTATCGACTCGACTATCGACTCGACTATCGATTCGACTATCGACTATCGACTCGACTATCGACTCGACTATCGACTCGACTATCGACTCGACTCGACTATCGACTCGACTATCGACTCGACTCGACTCGACTCGACTATCGACTCGACTATCGACTCGACTATCGACTCGACTATCGACTCGACTATCGACTCGACTATCGACTCGACTATCGACTCGACTATCGACTCGACTATCGACTCGACTATCGACTCGACTATCGACTCGACTATCGACTCGACTATCGACTCGACTATCGATTCGACTATCGACTATCGACTCGACTATCGACTGGACTATCGACTCGACTATCGACTCGACTCGACTCGACTATCGACTCGACTATCGACTCGACTATCGACTCGACTATCGACTCGACTATCGACACGACTCGACTCGACTATCGACTCGACTCGACTCGACTATCGACTCGACTATCGACTCGACTATCGACTCGACTATCGACTCGACTATCGACTCGACTATCGACTCGACTATCGACTCGACTATCGATTCGACTATCGACTCGACTATCGACTCGACTATCGACTCGACTATCGACTCGACTATCGACTCGACTATCGACTCGACTATCGACTCGACTATCGACTCGACTATCGACTCGACTATCGACTCGACTATCGACTCGACTATCGACTCGACTATCGACTCGACTATCGACTCGACTATCGACTCGACTA
>OW121815.1:40469246-40494824 GCA_933228935.1 Pemphredon lugubris | reverse complement strand
GACTCGACTCGACTATCGACTCGACTCGACTGGACTATCGACTCGACTATCGACTCGACTCGACTCGACTATCGACTCGACTCGACTCGACTATCGACTCGACTATCGACTCGACTCGACTCGACTATCGACTCGACTCGACTGGACTATCGACTCGACTATCGACTCGACTATCGACTCGACTATCGACTCGACTATCGACTCGACTATCGACTCGACTATCGACTCGACTATCGACTCGACTATCGACTCGACTATCGACTCGACTATCGACTCGACTATCGACTCGACTATCGACTCGACTATCGACTCGACTATCGACTCGACTATCGACTCGACTATCGACTCGACTATCGACTCGACTATCGACTCGACTATCGACTCGACTATCGACTCGACTATCGACTCGACTATCGACTCGACTATCGACCCGACTCGACTCGACTATCGACTCGACTCGACTCGACTCGACTCGACTATCGACTCGACTCGACTCGACTATCGACTCGACTCGACTCGACTATCGACTCGACTATCGACTCGACTCGACTCGACTATCGACTATCGACTCGACTCGACTCGACTATCGACTCGACTATCGACTCGACTCGACTCGACTATCGACTCGACTATCGACTCGACTATCGACTCGACTATCGACTCGACTATCGACTCGACTATCGACCCGACTCGACTCGACTATCGACTCGACTCGACTCGACTCGACTATCGACTCGACTCGACTCGACTATCGACTCGACTCGACTCGACTATCGACTCGACTATCGACTCGACTCGACTCGACTATCGACTCGACTATCGACTCGACTCGACTCGACTATCGACTCGACTATCGACTCGACTATCGACTCGACTATCGACTCGACTATCGACTCGACTATCGACTCGACTATCGACTCGACTATCGACCCGACTCGACTCGACTATCGACTCGACTCGACTCGACTCGACTATCGACTCGACTCGACTCGACTATCGACTCGACTCGACTCGACTATCGACTCGACTATCGACTCGACTATCGACTCGACTATCGACTCGACTATCGACTCGACTATCGACTCGACTATCGACTCGACTCGACTCGACTATCGACTCGACTCGACTCGACTATCGACTCGACTATCGACTCGACTATCGACTCGACTCGACTCGACTCGACTATCGACTCGACTATCGACTCGACTATCGACTCGACTATCGACTCGACTATCGACTCGACTATCGACTCGACTATCGACTCGACTATCGACTCGACTATCGACTCGACTATCGACTCGACTACCGACCCGACTCGACTCGACTATCGACTCGACTCGACTCGACTCGACTATCGACTCGACTCGACTCGACTATCGACTCGACTCGACTCGACTATCGACTCGACTATCGACTCGACTCGACTCGACTATCGACTCGACTCGACTCGACTATCGACTCGACTATCGACTCGACTATCGACTCGACTATCGACTCGACTATCGACTCGACTATCGACTCGACTATCGACTCGACTATCGACTCGACTATCGACTCGACTATCGACTCGACTATCGACTCGACTATCGACTCGACTATCGACTCGACTATCGACTCGACTATCGACTCGACTATCGACTCGACTATCGACTCGACTATCGACTCGACTATCGACTCGACTATCGACTCGACTATCGACTCGACTATCGACTCGACTATCAACTCGACTCGACTCGACTATCGACTCGACAATCGACTCGACTATCGACTCGACTCGACTGGACTATCGACTCGACTATCGACTCGACTCGACACGACTATCGACTCGACTCGACTCGACTATCGACTCGACTATCGACTCGACTCGACTCGACTATCGACTCGACTATCGACTCGACTATCGACTCGACTATCGACTCGACTATCGACTCGACTATCGACTCGACTATCGACTCGACTATCGACTCGACTATCGACTCGACTATCGACTCGACTATCGACTCGACTATCGACCCGACTCGACTCGACTATCGACTCGACTCGACTCGACTCGACTATCGACTCGACTCGACTCGACTATCGACTCGACTATCGACTCGACTCGACTCGACTATCGACTCGACTCGACTGGACTATCGACTCGACTATCGACTCGACTCGACTCGACTATCGACTCGACTATCGACTCGACTATCGACTCGACTATCGACTCGACTATCGACTCGACTATCGACTCGACTATCGACTCGACTATCGACTCGACTATCGACTCGACTCGACTCGACTATCGACTCGACTCGACTCGACTCGACTCGACTATCGACTCGACTCGACTATCGACTCGACTATCGACTCGACTCGACTCGACTATCGACTCGACTCGACTCGACTATCGACTCGACTATCGACTCGACTCGACTCGATTATCGACTCGACTATCGACTCGACTATCGACTCGACTATCGACTCGACTCGACTCGACTATCGACTCGACTCGACTCGACTATCGACTCGACTCGACTCGACTATCGACTCGACTCGACTCGACTATCGACTCGACTCGACTCGACTGACTATCGACTCGACTATCGACTCGACTCGACTCGACTATCGACTCGACTCGACTCGGACTATCGACTCGACTATCGACTCGACTCGACTCGACTATCGACTCGACTCGACTCGACTATCGACTCGACTATCGACTCGACTCGACTCGACTATCGACTCGACTATCGACTCGACTATCGACTCGACTATCGACTCGACTATCGACTCGACTATCGACTCGACTCGACTCGACTATCGACTCGACTCGACTCGACTATCGACTCGACTATCGACTGGACTATCGACTCGACTATCGACTCGACTCGACTCGACTATCGACTCGACTATCGACTCGACTATCGACTCGACTATCGACCCGACTCGACTCGACTATCGACTCGACTCGACTCGACTCGACTATCGACTCGACTATCGACTCGACTATCGACTCGACTATCGACTCGACTATCGACTCGACTATCGACTCGACTATCGACCCGACTCGACTCGACTATCGACTCGACTCGACTCGACTCGACTATCGACTCGACTATCGACTCGACTATCGACTCGACTATCGACTCGACTATCGACTCGACTATCGACTCGACTATCGACTCGACTATCGACTCGACTATCGACTCGACTATCGACTCGACTATCGACTCGACTATCGACTCGACTATCGACTCGACTATCGACTCGACTATCGACTCGACTCGACTCGACTATCGACTCGACTATCGACTCGACTCGACTCGACTATCGACTCGACTCGACTGGACTATCGACTCGACTATCGACTCGACTCGACTCGACTATCGACTCGACTATCGACTCGACTATCGACTCGACTATCGACTCGACTATCGACTCGACTATCGACTCGACTATCGACTCGACTATCGACTCGACTATCGACTCGACTATCGACTCGACTATCGACTCGACTATCGACTCGACTATCGACTCGACTATCGACTCGACTCGACTGGACTATCGACTCGACTATCGACTCGACTCGACTCGACTATCGACTCGACTCGACTCGACTATCGACTCGACTATCGACTCGACTATCGACTCGACTATCGACTCGACTATCGACTCGACTCGACTGGACTATCGACTCGACTATCGACTCGACTATCGACTCGACTATCGACTCGACTATCGACTCGACTATCGACTCGACTATCGACTCGACTATCGACTCGACTATCCACTCGACTATCGACTCGACTATCGACTCGACTATCGACTCGACTATCGACTCGACTATCGACTCGACTATCGACTCGACTATCGACTCGACTATCGACTCGACTATCGACTCGACTCGACTCGACTATCGACTCGACTATCGACTCGACTATCGACTCGACTATCGACTCGACTATCGACTCGACTATCGACTCGACTATCGACTCGACTATCGACTCGACTATCGACTCGACTATCGACTCGACTATCGACTCGACTATCGACTCGACTATCGACTCGACTATCGACTCGACTATCGACTCGACTATCGACTCGACTATCGACTCGACTATCGACTCGACTATCGACTCGACTATCGACTCGACTATCGACTCGACTATCGACTCGACTATCGACTCGACTATCGACTCGACTATCGACTCGACTATCGACTCGACTATCGACTCGACTATCGACTCGACTATCGACTCGACTATCGACTCGACTATCGACTCGACTATCGACTCGACTATCGACTCGACTATCGACTCGACTATCGACTCGACTATCGACTCGACTATCGACTCGACTATCGACTCGACTATCGACTCGACTATCGACTCGACTATCGACTCGACTATCGACTCGACTATCGACTCGACTATCGACTCGACTATCGACTCGACTATCGACTCGACTATCGACTCGACTATCGACTCGACTATCGACTCGACTATCGACTCGACTATCGACTCGACTATCGACTCGACTATCGACTCGACTATCGACTCGACTATCGACTCGACTATCGACTCGACTATCGACTCGACTATCGACTCGACTATCGACTCGACTATCGACTCGACTATCGACTCGACTCGACTGGACTATCGACTCGACTCGACTCGACTATCGACTCGACTATCGACTCGACTATCGACTCGACTATCGACTCGACTATCGACTCGACTATCGACTCGACTATCGACTCGACTATCGACTCGACTATCGACTCGACTATCCACTCGACTATCGACTCGACTATCGACTCGACTATCGACTCGACTATCGACTCGACTATCGACTCGACTATCGACTCGACTATCGACTCGACTATCGACTCGACTCGACTCGACTATCGACTCGACTATCGACTCGACTATCGACTCGACTATCGACTCGACTATCGACTCGACTATCGACTCGACTATCGACTCGACTATCGACTCGACTATCGACTCGACTATCGACTCGACTATCGACTCGACTATCGACTCGACTATCGACTCGACTCGACTCGACTATCGACTCGACTATCGACTCGACTATCGACTCGACTATCGACTCGACTATCGACTCGACTATCGACTCGACTATCGACTCGACTATCGACTCGACTATCGACTCGACTATCGACTCGACTATCGACTCGACTATCGACTCGACTATCGACTCGACTATCGACTCGACTATCGACTCGACTATCGACTCGACTATCGACTCGACTATCGACTCGACTATCGACTCGACTATCGACTCGACTATCGACTCGACTATCGACTCGACTATCGACTCGACTATCGACTCGACTATCGACTCGACTATCGACTCGACTATCGACTCGACTATCGACTCGACTATCGACTCGACTATCGACTCGACTATCGACTCGACTATCGACTCGACTATCGACTCGACTATCGACTCGACTATCGACTCGACTATCGACTCGACTATCGACTCGACTATCGACTCGACTATCGACTCGACTATCGACTCGACTATCGACTCGACTATCGACTCGACTATCGACTCGACTATCGACTCGACTATCGACTCGACTATCGACTCGACTATCGACTCGACTATCGACTCGACTATCGACTCGACTATCGACTCGACTATCGACTCGACTATCGACTCGACTATCGACTCGACTATCGACTCGACTATCGACTCGACTATCGACTCGACTATCGACTCGACTATCGACTCGACTATCGACTCGACTATCGACTCGACTATCGACTCGACTATCGACTCGACTATCGACTCGACTATCGACTCGACTATCGACTCGACTATCGACTCGACTATCGACTCGACTATCGACTCGACTATCGACTCGACTATCGACTCGACTATCGACTCGACTATCGACTCGACTATCGACTCGACTATCGACTCGACTATCGACTCGACTATCGACTCGACTATCGACTCGACTATCGACTCGACTATCGACTCGACTATCGACTCGACTATCGACTCGACTATCGACTCGACTATCGACTCGACTATCGACTCGACTATCGACTCGACTATCGACTCGACTATCGACTCGACTATCGACTCGACTATCGACTCGACTATCGACTCGACTATCGACTCGACTATCGACTCGACTATCGACTCGACTATCGACTCGACTATCGACTCGACTATCGACTCGACTATCGACTCGACTATCGACTCGACTATCGACTCGACTATCGACTCGACTATCGACTCGACTATCGACTCGACTATCGACTCGACTATCGACTCGACTATCGACTCGACTATCGACTCGACTATCGACTCGACTATCGACTCGACTATCGACTCGACTATCGACTCGACTATCGACTCGACTATCGACTCGACTATCGACTCGACTATCGACTCGACTATCGACTCGACTATCGACTCGACTATCGTCTCGACTATCGACTCGACTATCGACTCGACTATCGACTCGACTATCGACTCGACTATCGACTCGACTATCGACTCGACTATCGACTCGACTATCGACTCGACTATCGACTCGACTATCGACTCGACTATCGACTCGACTATCGACTCGACTATCGACTCGACTATCGACTCGACTATCGACTCGACTATCGACTCGACTATCGACTCGACTATCGACTCGACTATCGACTCGACTATCGACTCGACTATCGACTCGACTATCGACTCGACTATCGACTCGACTATCGACTCGACTCGACTCGACTATCGACTCGACTATCGACTCGACTATCGACTCGACTATCGACTCGACTATCGACTCGACTCGACTGGACTATCGACTCGACTCGACTCGACTATCGACTCGACTATCGACTCGACTATCGACTCGACTATCGACTCGACTATCGACTCGACTATCGACTCGACTATCGACTCGACTATCGACTCGACTATCGACTCGACTATCGACTCGACTATCGACTCGACTATCGACTCGACTATCGACTCGACTATCGACTCGACTATCGACTCGACTATCGACTCGACTATCGACTCGACTATCGACTCGACTATCGACTCGACTATCGACTCGACTATCGACTCGACTATCGACTCGACTATCGACTCGACTATCGACTCGACTATCGACTCGACTATCGACTCGACTATCGACTCGACTATCGACTCGACTATCGACTCGACTATCGACTCGACTACCGACCCGACTCCACTCGACTATCGACTCGACTCGACTCGACTCGACTATCGACTCGACTCGACTCGACTATCGACTCGACTCGACTCGACTATCGACTCGACTCGACTCGACTATCGACTCGACTATCGACTCGACTATCGACTCGACTATCGACTCGACTATCGACTCGACTCGACTGGACTATCGACTCGACTATCGACTCGACTATCGACTCGACTATCGACTCGACTATCGACTCGACTATCGACTCGACTCGACTCGACTATCGACTCGACTCGACTCGACTATCGACTCGACTCGACTGGACTATCGACTCGACTATCGACTCGACTCGACTCGACTATCGACTCGACTATCGACTCGACTATCGACTCGACTATCGACCCGACTCGACTCGACTATCGACTCGACTCGACTCGACTCGACTATCGACTCGACAATCGACTCGACTATCGACTCGACTATCGACTCGACTATCGACTCGACTATCGACTCGACTATCGACTCGACTATCGAATCGACTATCGACTCGACTATCGACTCGACTATCGACTCGACTATCGACTCGACTATCGACTCGACTATCGACTCGACTATCGACTCGACTATCGACTCGACTATCGACTCGACTACCGACCCGACTCGACTCGACTATCGACTCGACTCGACTCGACTCGACTATCGACTCGACTCGACTCGACTATCGACTCGACTCGACTCGACTATCGACTCGACTATCGACTCGACTCGACTCGACTATCGACTCGACTCGACTGGACTATCGACTCGACTATCGACTCGACTCGACTCGACTATCGACTCGACTATCGACTCGACTATCGACTCGACTATCGACTCGACTATCGACTCGACTATCGACTCGACTATCGACTCGACTCGACTCGACTATCGACTCGACTCGACTCGACTATCGACTCGACTCGACTGGACTATCGACTCGACTATCGACTCGACTCGACTCGACTATCGACTCGACTATCGACTCGACTATCGACTCGACTATCGACCCGACTCGACTCGACTATCGACTCGACTCGACTCGACTCGACTATCGACTCGACTATCGACTCGACTATCGACTCGACTATCGACTCGACTATCGACTCGACTATCGACTCGACTATCGACCCGACTCGACTCGACTATCGACTCGACTCGACTCGACTCGACTATCGACTCGACTATCGACTCGACTCGACTCGACTATCGACTCGACTCGACTGGACTATCGACTCGACTATCGACTCGACTATCGACTCGACTATCGACTCGACTATCGACTCGACTATCGACTCGACTATCGACTCGACTATCGACTCGACTATCGACTCGACTATCGACTCGACTATCGACTCGACTATCGACTCGACTATCGACTCGACTCGACTGGACTATCGACTCGACTATCGACTCGACTCGACTCGACTATCGACTCGACTATCGACTCGACTATCGACTCGACTATCGACTCGACTATCGACTCGACTCGACTGGACTATCGACTCGACTATCGACTCGACTATCGACTCGACTATCGACTCGACTATCGACTCGACTATCGACTCGACTATCCACTCGACTATCGACTCGACTATCGACTCGACTATCGACTCGACTATCGACTCGACTATCGACTCGACTATCGACTCGACTATCGACTCGACTATCGACTCGACTATCGACTCGACTATCGACTCGACTATCGACTCGACTATCGACTCGACTATCGACTCGACTATCGACTCGACTATCGACTCGACTATCGACTCGACTATCGACTCGACTATCGACTCGACTATCGACTCGACTATCGACTCGACTATCGACTCGACTATCGACTCGACTATCGACTCGACTATCGACTCGACTATCGACTCGACTATCGACTCGACTATCGACTCGACTATCGACTCGACTATCGACTCGACTATCGACTCGACTATCGACTCGACTATCGACTCGACTATCGACTCGACTATCGACTCGACTCGACTGGACTATCGACTCGACTCGACTCGACTATCGACTCGACTATCGACTCGACTATCGACTCGACTATCGACTCGACTATCGACTCGACTATCGACTCGACTATCGACTCGACTATCGACTCGACTATCGACTCGACTATCGACTCGACTATCGACTCGACTATCGACTCGACTATCGACTCGACAATCGACTCGACTATCGACTCGACTATCGACTCGACTATCGACTCGACTATCGACTCGACTATCGACTCGACTATCGACTCGACTATCGACTCGACTATCGACTCGACTATCGACTCGACTATCGACTCGACTATCGACTCGACTATCGACTCGACTATCGACTCGACTATCGACTCGACTACCGACCCGACTCGACTCGACTATCGACTCGACTCGACTCGACTCGACTATCGACTCGACTCGACTCGACTATCGACTCGACTCGACTCGACTATCGACTCGACTATCGACTCGACTCGACTCGACTATCGACTCGACTCGACTGGACTATCGACTCGACTATCGACTCGACTCGACTCGACTATCGACTCGACTATCGACTCGACTATCGACTCGACTATCGACTCGACTATCGACTCGACTATCGACTCGACTCGACTCGACTATCGACTCGACTCGACTCGACTATCGACTCGACTCGACTGGACTATCGACTCGACTATCGACTCGACTCGACTCGACTATCGACTCGACTATCGACTCGACTATCGACTCGACTATCGACCCGACTCGACTCGACTATCGACTCGACTCGACTCGACTCGACTATCGACTCGACAATCGACTCGACTATCGACTCGACTATCGACTCGACTATCGACTCGACTATCGACTCGACTATCGACTCGACTATCGAATCGACTATCGACTCGACTATCGACTCGACTATCGACTCGACTATCGACTCGACTATCGACTCGACTATCGACTCGACTATCGACTCGACTATCGACTCGACTATCGACTCGACTACCGACCCGACTCGACTCGACTATCGACTCGACTCGACTCGACTCGACTATCGACTCGACTCGACTCGACTATCGACTCGACTCGACTCGACTATCGACTCGACTATCGACTCGACTCGACTCGACTATCGACTCGACTCGACTGGACTATCGACTCGACTATCGACTCGACTCGACTCGACTATCGACTCGACTATCGACAAGACTATCGACTCGACTATCGACTCGACTATCGACTCGACTGTCGACTCGACTCGACTCGACTATCGACTCGACTCGACTCGACTATCGACTCGACTCGACTGGACTATCGACTCGACTATCGACTCGACTCGACTCGACTATCGACTCGACTATCGACTCGACTATCGACTCGACTATCGACCCGACTCGACTCGACTATCGACTCGACTCGACTCGACTCGACTATCGACTCGACTATCGACTCGACTATCGACTCGACTATCGACTCGACTATCGACTCGACTATCGACTCGACTATCGACCCGACTCGACTCGACTATCGACTCGACTCGACTCGACTCGACTATCGACTCGACTATCGACTCGACTATCGACTCGACTATCGACTCGACTATCGACTCGACTATCGACTCGACTATCAACTCGACTATCGACTCGACTACCGACTCGACTATCGACTCGACTATCGACTCGACTATCGACTCGACTATCGACTCGACTCGACTGGACTATCGACTCGACTATCGACTCGACTCGACTCGACTATCGACTCGACTATCGACTCGACTATCGACTCGACTATCGACTCGACTATCGACTCGACTCGACTGGACTATCGACTCGACTATCGACTCGACTATCGACTCGACTATCGACTCGACTATCGACTCGACTATCGACTCGACTATCCACTCGACTATCGACTCGACTATCGACTCGACTATCGACTCGACTATCGACTCGACTATCGACTCGACTATCGACTCGACTATCGACTCGACTATCGACTCGACTATCGACTCGACTATCGACTCGACTATCGACTCGACTATCGACTCGACTATCGACTCGACTATCGACTCGACTATCGACTCGACTATCGACTCGACTATCGACTCGACTATCGACTCGACTATCGACTCGACTATCGACTCGACTATCGACTCGACTATCGACTCGACTATCGACTCGACTATCGACTCGACTATCGACTCGACTATCGACTCGACTATCGACTCGACTATCGACTCGACTATCGACTCGACTATCGACTCGACTATCGACTCGACTATCGACTCGACTATCGACTCGACTATCGACTCGACTATCGACTCGACTATCGACTCGACTATCGACTCGACTATCGACTCGACTATCGACTCGACTATCGACTCGACTATCGACTCGACTATCGACTCGACTATCGACTCGACTATCGACTCGACTATCGACTCGACTATCGACTCGACTATCGACTCGACTATCGACTCGACTATCGACTCGACTATCGACTCGACTATCGACTCGACTATCGACTCGACTATCGACTCGACTATCGACTCGACTCGACTGGACTATCGACTCGACTATCGACTCGACTATCGACTCGACTATCGACTCGACTATCGACTCGACTATCGACTCGACTATCGACTCGACTATCGACTCGACTATCGACTCGACTATCGACTCGACTATCGACTCGACTATCGACTCGACTATCGACTCGACTATCGACTCGACTATCGACTCGACTATCGACTCGACTATCGACTCGACTATCGACTCGACTATCGACTCGACTATCGACTCGACTATCGACTCGACTATCGACTCGACTATCGACTCGACTATCGACTCGACTATCGACTCGACTATCGACTCGACTATCGACTCGACTATCGACTCGACTATCGACTCGACTATCGACTCGACTATCGACTCGACTATCGACTCGACTATCGACTCGACTATCGACTCGACTATCGACTCGACTATCGACTCGACTATCGACTCGACTCGACTGGACTATCGACTCGACTATCGACTCGACTATCGACTCGACTATCGACTCGACTATCGACTCGACTATCGACTCGACTATCGACTCGACTATCGACTCGACTATCGACTCGACTATCGACTCGACTATCGACTCGACTATCGACTCGACTATCGACTCGACTATCGACTCGACTATCGACTCGACTATCGACTCGACTATCGACTCGACTATCGACTCGACTATCGACTCGACTATCGACTCGACTATCGACTCGACTATCGACTCGACTATCGACTCGACTATCGACCCGACTCGACTCGACTATCGACTCGACTATCGACTCGACTATCGACTCGACTATCGACTCGACTATCGACTCGACTATCGACTCGACTATCGACTCGACTATCGACTCGACTATCGACTCGACTATCGACTCGACTCGACTGGACTATCGACTCGACTCGACTCGACTATCGACTCGACTATCGACTCGACTATCGACTCGACTATCGACTCGACTATCGACTCGACTATCGACTCGACTATCGACTCGACTATCGACTCGACTATCGACTCGACTATCGACTCGACTATCGACTCGACTATCGACTCGACTATCGACTCGACTATCGACTCGACTATCGACTCGACTATCGACTCGACTATCGACTCGACTATCGACTCGACTATCGACTCGACTATCGACTCGACTATCGACTCGACTATCGACTCGACTATCGACTCGACTATCGACTCGACTATCGACTCGACTATCGACTCGACTATCGACTCGACTATCGACTCGACTATCGACTCGACTATCGACTCGACTATCGACTCGACTATCGACTCGACTATCGACTCGACTATCGACTCGACTATCGACTCGACTATCGACTCGACTATCGACTCGACTATCGACTCGACTATCGACTCGACTATCGACTCGACTATCGACTCGACTATCGACTCGACTATCGACTCGACTATCGACTCGACTATCGACTCGACTATCGACTCGACTATCGACTCGACTATCGACTCGACTATCGACTCGACTATCGACTCGACTATCGACTCGACTATCGACTCGACTATCGACTCGACTATCGACTCGACTATCGACTCGACTATCGACTCGACTATCGACTCGACTATCGACTCGACTATCGACTCGACTATCGACTCGACTATCGACTCGACTATCGACTCGACTATCGACTCGACTATCGACTCGACTATCGACTCGACTATCGACTCGACTATCGACTCGACTATCGACTCGACTATCGACTCGACTATCGACTCGACTATCGACTCGACTATCGACTCGACTATCGACTCGACTATCGACTCGACTATCGACTCGACTATCGACTCGACTATCGACTCGACTATCGACTCGACTATCGACTCGACTATCGACTCGACTATCGACTCGACTATCGACTCGACTATCGACTCGACTATCGACTCGACTATCGACTCGACTATCGACTCGACTCGACTGGACTATCGACTCGACTCGACTCGACTATCGACTCGACTATCGACTCGACTATCGACTCGACTATCGACTCGACTATCGACTCGACTATCGACTCGACTATCGACTCGACTATCGACTCGACTATCGACTCGACTATCGGCTCGACTATCGACTCGACTATCGACTCGACTATCGACTCGACTATCGACTCGACTATCGACTCGACTATCGACTCGACTATCGACCCGACTCGACTCGACTATCGACTCGACTCGACTCGACTCGACTATCGACTCGACTATCGACTCGACTATCGACTCGACTATCGACTCGACTATCGACTCGACTATCGACTCGACTATCGACCCGACTCGACTCGACTATCGACTCGACTATCGACTCGACTATCGACTCGACTATCGACTCGACTATCGACTCGACTATCGACTCGACTATCGACTCGACTATCGACTCGACTATCGACTCGACTATCGACTCGACTATCGACTCGACTCGACTCGACTATCGACTCGACTCGACTCGACTATCGACTCGACTCGACTGGACTATCGACTCGACTATCGACTCGACTCGACTCGACTATCGACTCGACTATCGACTCGACTATCGACTCGACTATCGACTCGACTATCGACTCGACTATCGACTCGACTCGACTGGACTATCGACTCGACTCGACTATCGACTCGACTATCGACTCGACTATCGACTCGACTATCGACTCGACTCGACTGGACTATCGACTCGACTATCGACTCGACTCGACTCGACTATCGACTCGACTCGACTCGACTATCGACTCGACTATCGACTCGACTATCGACTCGACTATCGACTCGACTATCGACTCGACTATCGACCCGACTCGACTCGACTATCGACTCGACTATCGACTCGACTATCGACTCGACTATCGACTCGACTATCGACTCGACTATCGACTCGACTATCGACTCGACTATCGACTCGACTCGACTGGACTATCGACTCGACTCGACTCGACTATCGACTCGACTATCGACTCGTCTATCGACTCGACTATCGACTCGACTCGACTGGACTATCGACTCGACTATCGATTCGACTCGACTCGACTATCGACTCGACTCGACTCGACTATCGACTCGACTATCGACTCGACTATCGACTCGACTATCGACTCGACTATCGACTCGACTATCGACCCGACTCGACTATCGACTCGACTATCGACTCGACTATCGACTCGACTATCGACTCGACTATCGACTCGACTATCGACTCGACTATCGACTCGACTATCGACTCGACTATCGACTCGACTATCGACTCGACTATCGACTCGACTATCGACTCGACTATCGACTCGACTATCGACTCGACTATCGACTCGACTATCGACTCGACTATCGACTCGACTATCGACTCGACTATCGACTCGACTCGACTCGACTATCGACTCGACTCGACTCGACTATCGACTCGACTCGACTGGACTATCGACTCGACTATCGACTCGACTCGACTCGACTATCGACTCGACTATCGACTCGACTATCGACTCGACTATCGACTCGACTATCGACTCGACTATCGACTCGACTCGACTGGACTATCGACTCGACTCGACTCGACTATCGACTCGACTATCGACTCGACTATCGACTCGACTATCGACTCGACTATCGACTCGACTCGACTGGACTATCGACTCGACTATCGACTCGACTCGACTCGACTATCGACTCGACTCGACTCGACTATCGACTCGACTATCGACTCGACTATCGACTCGACTATCGACTCGACTATCGACTCGACTATCGACCCGACTCGACTCGACTATCGACTCGACTATCGACTCGACTATCGACTCGACTATCGACTCGACTATCGACTCGACTATCGACTCGACTATCGACTCGACTATCGACTCGACTATCGACTCGACTATCGACTCGACTATCGACTCGACTATCGACTCGACTATCCACTCGACTATCGACTCGACTATCGACTCGACTATCGACTCGACTATCGACTCGACTATCGACTCGACTATCGACTCGACTATCGACTCGACTATCGACTCGACTATCGACTCGACTATCGACTCGACTATCGACTCGACTATCGACTCGACTATCGACTCGACTATCGACTCGACTATCGACTCGACTATCGACTCGACTATCGACTCGACTATCGACTCGACTATCGACTCGACTATCGACTCGACTATCGACTCGACTATCCACTCGACTATCGACTCGACTATCGACTCGACTATCGACTCGACTCGACTGGACTATCGACTCGACTATCGACTCGACTCGACTCGACTATCGACTCGACTATCGACTCGACTATCGACTCGACTATCGACTCGACTATCGACTCGACTATCGACTCGACTATCGACTCGACTATCGACTCGACTATCGACTCGACTATCGACTCGACTATCGACTCGACTATCGACTCGACTATCGACTCGACTATCGACTCGACTATCGACTCGACTATCGACTCGACTATCGACTCGACTATCGACTCGACTATCGACTCGACTATCGACTCGACTATCGACTCGACTATCGACTCGACTATCGACTCGACTATCGACTCGACTATCGACTCGACTATCGACTCGACTATCGACTCGACTATCGACTCGACTATCGACTCGACTATCCACTCGACTATCGACTCGACTATCGACTCGACTATCGACTCGACTATCGACTCGACTATCGACTCGACTATCGACTCGACTATCGACTCGACTATCGACTCGACTATCGACTCGACTATCGACTCGACTATCGACTCGACTATCGACTCGACTATCGACTCGACTATCGACTCGACTATCGACTCGACTATCGACTCGACTCGACTCGACTCGACTATCGACTCGACTATCGACTCGACTATCGACTCGACTATCGACTCGACTCGACTCGACTATCGACTCGACTATCGACTCGACTATCGACTCGACTATCGACTCGACTATCGACTCGACTATCGACTCGACTATCGACTCGACTATCGACTCGACTATCGACTCGACTATCGACTCGACTATCGACTCGACTATCGACTCGACTATCGACTCGACTATCGACTCGACTATCGACTCGACTATCGACTCGACTATCGACTCGACTATCGACTCGACTATCGACTCGACTATCGACTCGACTATCGACTCGACTATCGACTCGACTATCGACTCGACTATCGACTCGACTATCGACTCGACTATCGACTCGACTATCCACTCGACTATCGACTCGACTATCGACTCGACTATCGACTCGACTATCGACTCGACTATCGACTCGACTATTGTGACGTTGCAGAATTGGCACGTCCCAAATTGGGTGACCCCCCCCCCCACGCTAGGGTAGAAACCTCGCGATACCGCTACCGAAGTCGTCGCGATACCGCGACTATTAGTTAACGCGATACCGTACAGAGAATATCCGCGATACCGGCATCATAGGAGCTACCGCCATAGGGACCGTCGCGATACCGCGATGAGTAGAATTGACGCGATACGGATAGGGAATCGCGTTCAAACGGGCATCGGCAGCTTACCGAAATTCAGAGTAGGGAAAGAGTAGGGGAGCCGCTAGCGAGCGGCTCCGAACTCGCGCGAATATTACCGATCGCGCCGCAGTCAGACGGCAAGACAGCCGATACCGAGCGGCCACGAGCTTAGGCGGACGTCGCCGATAATTTCTACGATGGCGACCGCCGCTCGAGCTGGGTCGAGCAGCGAGGAGATGCGCCGAGGTACGGCGCGCACCGGCAGACGCGAGGACCCCCGAACTGCTCCGTGAAGACCCGACGAGCCCTCGGAGAACGCACGGCACCAGGGGTGCCGCGCAACCTCGCGGCGAGGCGCCACATGGAGGGGAGACATCGCGGGCACCCACGCATCCACCGGCGTGGATCGGAGGGACGGCGAGGGGTCAGGGACCCACCTCCGGGGGAGACTCGCCGTGCCCTCCACGATTTCGCGGCCAGGGGCCGCCACGCCGGGCAGATGCCATCCCGAAGGAAGCAGGAAGACTCGAGGGGGGATCGTCCAGGCTCCCTTTCGCGGCGGGCAGGCGCATCCCGGGGGGATGCGGCCGTATACCTGCGGGGGAGGCCTGGAGATTCCGATTTCCGGAGGACGCCTGCTGCGGGACCACCAGCCACTATCCGGGGGATAGCAAGGGGCAGTCGGGGGGAAAATTCGAAAATGCCGGTGAAAATTCGCGGGGACCAGCCGGGGCGCCCGCAAGATGCGCCGCTGGTCCCACGACCAATTAGGCGACGTTCCGCTAGAAGTGAGGGAGCGAGGATGCGGAAGTAGGACCGCTCCTCACTTCGCCTAGGGCCGCCGTAGCGTGCGAGCGTTTTAGTTACTGTACCGTAGTCTGTTAGATTTTAACGTTGAATTGTAATATCGGGTCGCAAAGGACCATTATCGTTGTATCGTATCGGGATGGATTGTAAGGGATTGTTCGTAACTGCGCCGCCGAAAGTGTCCTGCGAGACCGAGGGCCAAGGGCCGATATCGTAACGGACCCTGTAAGAGAACCTCGCAAGGTAAGCTGCCGTTTAACCGCGTTTAACCGTCATCGGGATATGACGAGAGTGCGGCCCACCGCCTGGGCGAAGTCACTAAGATTAAGGATCCGGCGTTTCCCGCGGAGAACAACGAGCGCGGTGATTCCAGCTCGGTGTTAACCGGTATCGCGTACCGTTCGAAAATAAACGTCTTATCGCATCAATTACACCGTACCCGCTGAGCTCCCGAATTTATTTATTTTATCCTGGTCTCGACCCTACCTGACCGATACCGCCTTCCGCATGCCCGCTACACCCCGCCCCTCTACCATTAGGGTCGCGAGCTAGCCCGTAGGCCAACGGTCCGTCCGAGGGTTCATCGGTCGTCTCGCGCATTTCGAATCCTTTGGTACTTTAGGGTCAAAAGTACCTGGCGCCCATCTGGCAATTATCGCGACTAATATCGAAAAGGACCGATAGACCCCCGGCCGAAGTTGTGGCGTAGCTTCTCTGTCGAGGACGAGAGAAAAGCCGTCACAAAATGGCGCCCAACGTGGGGCCCAGCAGGGGATTAAATGCGGAAATGGAAGGTAACTCTCGAATAAAATAACGGATGGGAATTCTGAGGACTCAGCGTGGGGAAATTTTTTTTTGTTCTTTTGATTGGTCGGATATGATTCGCTTCGTGTAATTTGTCACTAATTTCGTTAAATTTATTTGGTTGAGCAATTTATTGGGAAGACCGGTAATACGGGTGTAGTTTCGACCTTTTGTTTGTTTTTTTTCTCGCGCATATTTCGAACGGAACGACGACCGGGAGGACGTTAGTGTTGACGCGTAACGTCAACAAGTTCCGTCCGTACGCGAAGGGGTCGCGTACGAGCTGGCCGAATACGATATTACAAAGCGATGAAGAAATAATCGCGCGTACCGCGCGATACCGCGGAAAATTAAAAGCCGATACCCCACGCGCGAAAAACCGTAGGAGTTTCCGGAAAGCGTTCCGGCCCCACTCTCCGCTCCGAATTGTAGTTGTAATTGTACCGAGGGTTGTAAGGCCGCGGGGCAGCCCATAAATTGTTTGTACCGAATACCGTGATGCCGCAGGGCGGCAGATAGATTTTTTGTACCGAATGTTGGAATGCCGCAGGGCGGCCGATAGATTTGTTGTACCGAATGTTGGAATGCCGCAGGGCGGCCGATAATTTGTTTGTGCCGAATGTTGTAATGCCGCAGGGCGGCCGATAACCAGGAGAGACGAATTGTTGCGTTAATTGGGTTTCGTGAAATTTTTTTTTTGTATGTTGAGCGTTTTTCGGCGGAGAGGCGAGAGGCAGCGGCGACCGGGACGGTCTTTTACGGGGAGGGAGGAGTTGTGACGTTGCAGAATTGGCACGTCCCAAATTGGGTGACCCCCCCCCCCACGCTAGGGTAGAAACCTCGCGATACCGCTACCGAAGTCGTCGCGATACCGCGACTATTAGTTAACGCGATACCGTACAGAGAATATCCGCGATACCGGCATCATAGGAGCTACCGCCATAGGGACCGTCGCGATACCGCGATGAGTAGAATTGACGCGATACGGATAGGGAATCGCGTTCAAACGGGCATCGGCAGCTTACCGAAATTCAGAGTAGGGAAAGAGTAGGGGAGCCGCTAGCGAGCGGCTCCGAACTCGCGCGAATATTACCGATCGCGCCGCAGTCAGACGGCAAGACAGCCGATACCGAGCGGCCACGAGCTTAGGCGGACGTCGCCGATAATTTCTACGATGGCGACCGCCGCTCGAGCTGGGTCGAGCAGCGAGGAGATGCGCCGAGGTACGGCGCGCACCGGCAGACGCGAGGACCCCCGAACTGCTCCGTGAAGACCCGACGAGCCCTCGGAGAACGCACGGCACCAGGGGTGCCGCGCAACCTCGCGGCGAGGCGCCACATGGAGGGGAGACATCGCGGGCACCCACGCATCCACCGGCGTGGATCGGAGGGACGGCGAGGGGTCAGGGACCCACCTCCGGGGGAGACTCGCCGTGCCCTCCACGATTTCGCGGCCAGGGGCCGCCACGCCGGGCAGATGCCATCCCGAAGGAAGCAGGAAGACTCGAGGGGGGATCGTCCAGGCTCCCTTTCGCGGCGGGCAGGCGCATCCCGGGGGGATGCGGCCGTATACCTGCGGGGGAGGCCTGGAGATTCCGATTTCCGGAGGACGCCTGCTGCGGGACCACCAGCCACTATCCGGGGGATAGCAAGGGGCAGTCGGGGGGAAAATTCGAAAATGCCGGTGAAAATTCGCGGGGACCAGCCGGGGCGCCCGCAAGATGCGCCGCTGGTCCCACGACCAATTAGGCGACGTTCCGCTAGAAGTGAGGGAGCGAGGATGCGGAAGTAGGACCGCTCCTCACTTCGCCTAGGGCCGCCGTAGCGTGCGAGCGTTTTAGTTACTGTACCGTAGTCTGTTAGATTTTAACGTTGAATTGTAATATCGGGTCGCAAAGGACCATTATCGTTGTATCGTATCGGGATGGATTGTAAGGGATTGTTCGTAACTGCGCCGCCGAAAGTGTCCTGCGAGACCGAGGGCCAAGGGCCGATATCGTAACGGACCCTGTAAGAGAACCTCGCAAGGTAAGCTGCCGTTTAACCGCGTTTAACCGTCATCGGGATATGACGAGAGTGCGGCCCACCGCCTGGGCGAAGTCACTAAGATTAAGGATCCGGCGTTTCCCGCGGAGAACAACGAGCGCGGTGATTCCAGCTCGGTGTTAACCGGTATCGCGTACCGTTCGAAAATAAACGTCTTATCGCATCAATTACACCGTACCCGCTGAGCTCCCGAATTTATTTATTTTATCCTGGTCTCGACCCTACCTGACCGATACCGCCTTCCGCATGCCCGCTACACCCCGCCCCTCTACCATTAGGGTCGCGAGCTAGCCCGTAGGCCAACGGTCCGTCCGAGGGTTCATCGGTCGTCTCGCGCATTTCGAATCCTTTGGTACTTTAGGGTCAAAAGTACCTGGCGCCCATCTGGCAATTATCGCGACTAATATCGAAAAGGACCGATAGACCCCCGGCCGAAGTTGTGGCGTAGCTTCTCTGTCGAGGACGAGAGAAAAGCCGTCACAAAATGGCGCCCAACGTGGGGCCCAGCAGGGGATTAAATGCGGAAATGGAAGGTAACTCTCGAATAAAATAACGGATGGGAATTCTGAGGACTCAGCGTGGGGAAATTTTTTTTTGTTCTTTTGATTGGTCGGATATGATTCGCTTCGTGTAATTTGTCACTAATTTCGTTAAATTTATTTGGTTGAGCAATTTATTGGGAAGACCGGTAATACGGGTGTAGTTTCGACCTTTTGTTTGTTTTTTTTCTCGCGCATATTTCGAACGGAACGACGACCGGGAGGACGTTAGTGTTGACGCGTAACGTCAACAAGTTCCGTCCGTACGCGAAGGGGTCGCGTACGAGCTGGCCGAATACGATATTACAAAGCGATGAAGAAATAATCGCGCGTACCGCGCGATACCGCGGAAAATTAAAAGCCGATACCCCACGCGCGAAAAACCGTAGGAGTTTCCGGAAAGCGTTCCGGCCCCACTCTCCGCTCCGAATTGTAGTTGTAATTGTACCGAGGGTTGTAAGGCCGCGGGGCAGCCCATAAATTGTTTGTACCGAATACCGTGATGCCGCAGGGCGGCAGATAGATTTTTTGTACCGAATGTTGGAATGCCGCAGGGCGGCCGATAGATTTGTTGTACCGAATGTTGGAATGCCGCAGGGCGGCCGATAATTTGTTTGTGCCGAATGTTGTAATGCCGCAGGGCGGCCGATAACCAGGAGAGACGAATTGTTGCGTTAATTGGGTTTCGTGAAATTTTTTTTTTGTATGTTGAGCGTTTTTCGGCGGAGAGGCGAGAGGCAGCGGCGACCGGGACGGTCTTTTACGGGGAGGGAGGAGTTGTGACGTTGCAGAATTGGCACGTCCCAAATTGGGTGACCCCCCCCCCCACGCTAGGGTAGAAACCTCGCGATACCGCTACCGAAGTCGTCGCGATACCGCGACTATTAGTTAACGCGATACCGTACAGAGAATATCCGCGATACCGGCATCATAGGAGCTACCGCCATAGGGACCGTCGCGATACCGCGATGAGTAGAATTGACGCGATACGGATAGGGAATCGCGTTCAAACGGGCATCGGCAGCTTACCGAAATTCAGAGTAGGGAAAGAGTAGGGGAGCCGCTAGCGAGCGGCTCCGAACTCGCGCGAATATTACCGATCGCGCCGCAGTCAGACGGCAAGACAGCCGATACCGAGCGGCCACGAGCTTAGGCGGACGTCGCCGATAATTTCTACGATGGCGACCGCCGCTCGAGCTGGGTCGAGCAGCGAGGAGATGCGCCGAGGTACGGCGCGCACCGGCAGACGCGAGGACCCCCGAACTGCTCCGTGAAGACCCGACGAGCCCTCGGAGAACGCACGGCACCAGGGGTGCCGCGCAACCTCGCGGCGAGGCGCCACATGGAGGGGAGACATCGCGGGCACCCACGCATCCACCGGCGTGGATCGGAGGGACGGCGAGGGGTCAGGGACCCACCTCCGGGGGAGACTCGCCGTGCCCTCCACGATTTCGCGGCCAGGGGCCGCCACGCCGGGCAGATGCCATCCCGAAGGAAGCAGGAAGACTCGAGGGGGGATCGTCCAGGCTCCCTTTCGCGGCGGGCAGGCGCATCCCGGGGGGATGCGGCCGTATACCTGCGGGGGAGGCCTGGAGATTCCGATTTCCGGAGGACGCCTGCTGCGGGACCACCAGCCACTATCCGGGGGATAGCAAGGGGCAGTCGGGGGGAAAATTCGAAAATGCCGGTGAAAATTCGCGGGGACCAGCCGGGGCGCCCGCAAGATGCGCCGCTGGTCCCACGACCAATTAGGCGACGTTCCGCTAGAAGTGAGGGAGCGAGGATGCGGAAGTAGGACCGCTCCTCACTTCGCCTAGGGCCGCCGTAGCGTGCGAGCGTTTTAGTTACTGTACCGTAGTCTGTTAGATTTTAACGTTGAATTGTAATATCGGGTCGCAAAGGACCATTATCGTTGTATCGTATCGGGATGGATTGTAAGGGATTGTTCGTAACTGCGCCGCCGAAAGTGTCCTGCGAGACCGAGGGCCAAGGGCCGATATCGTAACGGACCCTGTAAGAGAACCTCGCAAGGTAAGCTGCCGTTTAACCGCGTTTAACCGTCATCGGGATATGACGAGAGTGCGGCCCACCGCCTGGGCGAAGTCACTAAGATTAAGGATCCGGCGTTTCCCGCGGAGAACAACGAGCGCGGTGATTCCAGCTCGGTGTTAACCGGTATCGCGTACCGTTCGAAAATAAACGTCTTATCGCATCAATTACACCGTACCCGCTGAGCTCCCGAATTTATTTATTTTATCCTGGTCTCGACCCTACCTGACCGATACCGCCTTCCGCATGCCCGCTACACCCCGCCCCTCTACCATTAGGGTCGCGAGCTAGCCCGTAGGCCAACGGTCCGTCCGAGGGTTCATCGGTCGTCTCGCGCATTTCGAATCCTTTGGTACTTTAGGGTCAAAAGTACCTGGCGCCCATCTGGCAATTATCGCGACTAATATCGAAAAGGACCGATAGACCCCCGGCCGAAGTTGTGGCGTAGCTTCTCTGTCGAGGACGAGAGAAAAGCCGTCACACTATCGACTCGACTATCGACTCGACTATCGACTCGACTATCGACTCGACTATCGACTCGACTATCGACTCGACTATCGACTCGACTATCGACTCGACTATCGACTCGACTATCGACTCGACTATCGACTCGACTATCGACTCGACTATCGACTCGACTATCGACTCGACTATCGACTCGACTATCGACTCGACTATCGACTCGACTATCGACTCGACTATCGACTCGACTATCGACTCGACTATCGACTCGACTATCGACTCGACTATCGACTCGACTATCGACTCGACTATCGACTCGACTATCGACTCGACTATCGACTCGACTATCGACTCGACTATCGACTCGACTATCGACTCGACTATCGACTCGACTATCGACTCGACTATCGACTCGACTATCGACTCGACTATCGACTCGACTATCGACTCGACTATCGACTCGACTATCGACTCGACTATCGACTCGACTATCGACTCGACTATCGACTCGACTATCGACTCGACTCGACTGGACTATCGACTCGACTCGACTCGACTATCGACTCGACTATCGACTCGACTATCGACTCGACTATCGACTCGACTATCGACTCGACTATCGACTCGACTATCGACTCGACTATCGACTCGACTATCGACTCGACTATCGGCTCGACTATCGACTCGACTATCGACTCGACTATCGACTCGACTATCGACTCGACTATCGACTCGACTATCGACTCGACTATCGACCCGACTCGACTCGACTATCGACTCGACTCGACTCGACTCGACTATCGACTCGACTATCGACTCGACTATCGACTCGACTATCGACTCGACTATCGACTCGACTATCGACTCGACTATCGACCCGACTCGACTCGACTATCGACTCGACTATCGACTCGACTATCGACTCGACTCGACTCGACTATCGACTCGACTATCGACTCGACTATCGACTCGACTATCGACTCGACTATCGACTCGACTATCGACTCGACTATCGACTCGACTATCGACTCGACTATCGACTCGACTATCGACTCGACTATCGACTCGACTCGACTCGACTATCGACTCGACTCGACTCGACTATCGACTCGACTCGACTGGACTATCGACTCGACTATCGACTCGACTCGACTCGACTATCGACTCGACTATCGACTCGACTATCGACTCGACTATCGACTCGACTATCGACTCGACTATCGACTCGACTCGACTGGACTATCGACTCGACTCGACTATCGACTCGACTATCGACTCGACTATCGACTCGACTATCGACTCGACTCGACTGGACTATCGACTCGACTATCGACTCGACTCGACTCGACTATCGACTCGACTCGACTCGACTATCGACTCGACTATCGACTCGACTATCGACTCGACTATCGACTCGACTATCGACTCGACTATCGACCCGACTCGACTCGACTATCGACTCGACTATCGACTCGACTATCGACTCGACTATCGACTCGACTATCGACTCGACTATCGACTCGACTATCGACTCGACTATCGACTCGACTATCGACTCGACTCGACTGGACTATCGACTCGACTCGACTCGACTATCGACTCGACTATC
>OW121815.1:40443396-40469046 GCA_933228935.1 Pemphredon lugubris | reverse complement strand
GGGTCGATAGTCGAGTCGATAGTCGAGTCGATAGTCGAGTCGATAGTCGAGTCGATAGTCGAGTCGATAGTCGAGTCGATAGTCGAGTCGATAGTCGAGTCGATAGTCGAGTCGATAGTCGAGTCGATAGTCGAGTCGATAGTCGAGTCGATAGTCGAGTCGATAGTCGAGTCGATAGTCGAGTCGATAGTCGAGTCGATAGTCGAGTCGATAGTCGAGTCGATAGTCGAGTCGATAGTCGAGTCGATAGTCGAGTCGATAGTCGAGTCGATAGTCGAGTCGATAGTCGAGTCGATAGTCGAGTCGATAGTCGAGTCGATAGTCGAGTCGATAGTCGAGTCGATAGTCGAGTCGATAGTCGAGTCGATAGTCGAGTCGATAGTCGAGTCGATAGTCGAGTCGATAGTCGAGTCGATAGTCGAGTCGATAGTCGAGTCGATAGTCGAGTCGATAGTCGAGTCGATAGTCGAGTCGATAGTCGAGTCGATAGTCGAGTCGATAGTCGAGTCGATAGTCGAGTCGATAGTCGAGTCGATAGTCGAGTCGATAGTCGAGTCGATAGTCGAGTCGATAGTCGAGTCGATAGTCGAGTCGATAGTCGAGTCGATAGTCGAGTCGATAGTCGAGTCGATAGTCGAGTCGATAGTCGAGTCGATAGTCGAGTCGATAGTCGAGTCGATAGTCGAGTCGATAGTCGAGTCGATAGTCGAGTCGATAGTCGAGTCGATAGTCGAGTCGATAGTCGAGTCGATAGTCGAGTCGATAGTCGAGTCGATAGTCGAGTCGATAGTCGAGTCGATAGTCGAGTCGATAGTCGAGTCGATAGTCGAGTCGATAGTCGAGTCGATAGTCGAGTCGATAGTCGAGTCGATAGTCGAGTCGATAGTCGAGTCGATAGTCGAGTCGATAGTCGAGTCGATAGTCGAGTCGATAGTCGAGTCGATAGTCGAGTCGATAGTCGAGTCGATAGTCGAGTCGATAGTCGAGTCGATAGTCGAGTCGATAGTCGAGTCGATAGTCGAGTCGATAGTCGAGTCGATAGTCGAGTCGATAGTCGAGTCGATAGTCGAGTCGATAGTCGAGTCGATAGTCGAGTCGTTAGTCGAGTCGATAGTCGAGTCGATAGTCGAGTCGATAGTCGAGTCGATAGTCGAGTCGATAGTCGAGTCGATAGTCGAGTCGATAGTCGAGTCGATAGTCGAGTCGATAGTCGAGTCGATAGTCGAGTCGATAGTCGAGTCGATAGTCGAGTCGATAGTCGAGTCGATAGTCGAGTCGATAGTCGAGTCGATAGTCGAGTCGATAGTCGAGTCGATAGTCGAGTCGATAGTCGAGTCGATAGTCGAGTCGATAGTCGAGTCGATAGTCGAGTCGATAGTCGAGTCGATAGTCGAGTCGATAGTCGAGTCGATAGTCGAGTCGATAGTCGAGTCGATAGTCGAGTCGAGTCGAGTCGATAGTCGAGTCGAGTCGAGTCGATAGTCGAGTCGATAGTCGAGTCGATAGTCGAGTCGATAGTCGAGTCGATAGTCGAGTCGATAGTCGAGTCGATAGTCGAGTCGAGTCGAGTCGATAGTCGAGTCGAGTCGAGTCGATAGTCGAGTCGATAGTCGAGTCGATAGTCGAGTCGATAGTCGAGTCGATAGTCGAGTCGATAGTCGAGTCGATAGTCGAGTCGATAGTCGAGTCGATAGTCGAGTCCGATAGTCGAGTCGATAGTCGAGTCGATAGTCGAGTCGATAGTCGAGTCGATAGTCGAGTCGATAGTCGAGTCGATAGTCGAGTCGAGTCGAGTCGATAGTCGAGTCGAGTCGAGTCGATAGTCGAGTCGATAGTCGAGTCGATAGTCGAGTCGAGTCGAGTCGATAGTCGAGTCGATAGTCGAGTCGATAGTCGAGTCGAAAGTCGAGTCGATAGTCGAGTCGATAGTCGAGTCGATAGTCGAGTCGATAGTCGAGTCGATAGTCGAGTCGAGTCGGGTCGATAGTCGAGTCGATAGTCGAGTCGATAGTCGAGTCGATAGTCGAGTCGATAGTCGAGTCGATAGTCGAGTCGATAGTCGAGTCGAGTCGAGTCGAGTCGATAGTCGAGTCGAGTCGGGTCGATAGTCGAGTCGATAGTCGAGTCGATAGTCGAGTCGATAGTCGAGTCGATAGTCGAGTCGATAGTCGAGTCGATAGTCGAGTCGATAGTCGAGTCGATAGTCGAGTCGATAGTCGAGTCGATAGTCGAGTCGATAGTCGAGTCGATAGTCGAGTCGATAGTCGAGTCGATAGTCGAGTCGATAGTCGAGTCGATAGTCGAGTCGATAGTCGAGTCGATAGTCGAGTCGATAGTCGAGTCGATAGTCGAGTCGATAGTCGAGTCGATAGTCGAGTCGATAGTCGAGTCGATAGTCGAGTCGATAGTCGAGTCGATAGTCGAGTCGATAGTCGAGTCGATAGTCGAGTCGATAGTCGAGTCGATAGTCGAGTCGATAGTCGAGTCGATAGTCGAGTCGATAGTCGAGTCGATAGTCGAGTCGATAGTCGAGTCGATAGTCGAGTCGATAGTCGAGTCGATAGTCGAGTCGATAGTCGAGTCGATAGTCGAGTCGATAGTCGAGTCGATAGTCGAGTCGATAGTCGAGTCGATAGTCGAGTCGATAGTCGAGTCGATAGTCGAGTCGATAGTCGAGTCGATAGTCGAGTCGATAGTCGAGTCGATAGTCGAGTCGATAGTCGAGTCGATAGTCGAGTCGATAGTCGAGTCGATAGTCGAGTCGATAGTCGAGTCGATAGTCGAGTCGATAGTCGAGTCGATAGTCGAGTCGATAGTCGAGTCGATAGTCGAGTCGATAGTCCGAGTCGATAGTCGAGTCGATAGTCGAGTCGATAGTCGAGTCGATAGTCGAGTCGATAGTCGCGTCGATAGTCGAGTCGATAGTCGAGTCGATAGTCGAGTCGATAGTCGAGTCGATAGTCGAGTCGATAGTCGAGTCGATAGTCGAGTCGATAGTCGAGTCGATAGTCGAGTCGATAGTCGAGTCGATAGTCGAGTCGATAGTCGAGTCGATAGTCGAGTCGATAGTCGAGTCGATAGTCGAGTCGATAGTCGAGTCGATAGTCGAGTCGATAGTCGAGTCGATAGTCGAGTCGATAGTCGAGTCGATAGTCGAGTCGATAGTCGAGTCGATAGTCGAGTCGATAGTCGAGTCGATAGTCGAGTCGATAGTCGAGTCGATAGTCGAGTCGATAGTCGAGTCGATAGTCGAGTCGATAGTCGAGTCGATAGTCGAGTCGATAGTCGAGTCGATAGTCGAGTCGATAGTCGAGTCGATAGTCGAGTCGATAGTCGAGTCGATAGTCGAGTCGATAGTCGAGTCGATAGTCGAGTCGATAGTCGAGTCGATAGTCGAGTCGATAGTCGAGTCGATAGTCGAGTCGATAGTCGAGTCGATAGTCGAGTCGATAGTCGAGTCGATAGTCGAGTCGATAGTCGAGTCGATAGTCGAGTCGATAGTCGAGTCGATAGTCGAGTCGAGTCGGGTCGATAGTCGAGTCGATAGTCGAGTCGATAGTCGAGTCGATAGTCGAGTCGATAGTCGAGTCGAGTCGAGTCGATAGTCGAGTCGAGTCGAGTCGATAGTCGAGTCGATAGTCCAGTCGAGTCGAGTCGATAGTCGAGTCGATAGTCGAGTCGATAGTCGAGTCGATAGTCGAGTCGATAGTCGAGTCGAGTCGAGTCGATAGTCCAGTCGAGTCGAGTCGATAGTCGAGTCGATAGTCGAGTCGATAGTCGAGTCGATAGTCGAGTCGATAGTCGAGTCGATAGTCGAGTCGATAGTCGAGTCGATAGTCGAGTCGAGTCGAGTCGATAGTCGAGTCGATAGTCCAGTCGAGTCGAGTCGATAGTCGAGTCGAGTCGAGTCGATAGTCGAGTCGAGTCGAGTCGATAGTCGAGTCGATAGTCGAGTCGATAGTCGAGTCGATAGTCGAGTCGATAGTCGAGTCGATAGTCGAGTCGATAGTCGAGTCGATAGTCGAGTCGATAGTCGAGTCGAGTCGAGTCGATAGTCGAGTCGATAGTCCAGTCGAGTCGAGTCGATAGTCGAGTCGAGTCGAGTCGATAGTCGAGTCGAGTCGAGTCGATAGTCGAGTCGATAGTCGAGTCGATAGTCGAGTCGATAGTCGAGTCGATAGTCGAGTCGATAGTCGAGTCGATAGTCGAGTCGATAGTCGAGTCGATAGTCGAGTCGATAGTCGAGTCGATAGTCGAGTCGAGTCGGGTCGATAGTCGAGTCGATAGTCGAGTCGATAGTCGAGTCCGATAGTCGAGTCGATAGTCGAGTCGATAGTCGAGTCGATAGTCGAGTCGAGTCGAGTCGAGTCGAGTCGATAGTCGAGTCGAGTCGGGTCGATAGTCGAGTCGATAGTCGAGTCGATAGTCGAGTCGATAGTCGAGTCGATAGTCGAGTCGATAGTCGAGTCGATAGTCGAGCCGATAGTCGAGTCGATAGTCGAGACGATAGTCGAGTCGATAGTCGAGTCGATAGTCGAGTCGATAGTCGGTCGAGTCGATAGTCGAGTCGATAGTCGAGTCGATAGTCGAGTCGATAGTCGAGTCGAGTCGAGTCGATAGTCCAGTCGAGTCGAGTCGATAGTCGAGTCGATAGTCGAGTCGATAGTCGAGTCGATAGTCGAGTCGATAGTCGAGTCGATAGTCGAGTCGATAGTCGAGTCGATAGTCGAGTCGATAGTCGAGTCGATAGTCGAGTCGATAGTCGAGTCGATAGTCGAGTCGATAGTCGAGTCGATAGTCGAGTCGATAGTCGAGTCGATAGTCGAGTCGATAGTCGAGTCGATAGTCGAGTCGATAGTCGAGTCGATAGTCGAGTCGATAGTCGAGTCGATAGTCGAGTCGATAGTCGAGTCGATAGTCGAGTCGATAGTCGAGTCGATAGTCGAGTCGATAGTCGAGTCGATAGTCGAGTCGATAGTCGAGTCGATAGTCGAGTCGATAGTCGAGTCGATAGTCGAGTCGATAGTCGAGTCGATAGTCGAGTCGATAGTCGAGTCGATAGTCGAGTCGATAGTCGAGTCGATAGTCGAGTCGATAGTCGAGTCGATAGTCGAGTCGATAGTCGAGTCGATAGTCGAGTCGATAGTCGAGTCGATAGTCGAGTCGATAGTCGAGTCGATAGTCGAGTCGATAGTCGAGTCGATAGTCGAGTCGATAGTCGAGTCGATAGTCGAGTCGATAGTCGAGTCGATAGTCGAGTCGATAGTCGAGTCGATAGTCGAGTCGATAGTCGAGTCGATAGTCGAGTCGATAGTCGAGTCGATAGTCGAGTCGATAGTCGAGTCGATAGTCGAGTCGATAGTCGAGTCGATAGTCGAGTCGATAGTCGAGTCGATAGTCGAGTCGATAGTCGAGTCGATAGTCGAGTCGATAGTCGAGTCGATAGTCGAGTCGATAGTCGAGTCGATAGTCGAGTCGATAGTCGAGTCGATAGTCGAGTCGATAGTCGAGTCGATAGTCGAGTCGATAGTCGAGTCGAGTCGGGTCGATAGTCGAGTCGATAGTCGAGTCGATAGTCGAGTCGATAGTCGAGTCGATAGTCGAGTCGATAGTCGAGTCGATAGTCGAGTCGATAGTCGAGTCGATAGTCGAGTCGATAGTCGAGTCGATAGTCGAGTCGATAGTCGAGTCGATAGTCGAGTCGATAGTCGAGTCGATAGTCGAGTCGATAGTCGAGTCGATAGTCGAGTCGAGTCGGGTCGATAGTCGAGTCGATAGTCGAGTCGATAGTCGAGTCGATAGTCGAGTCGATAGTCGAGTCGATAGTCGAGTCGATAGTCGAGTCGATAGTCGAGTCGATAGTCGAGTCGATAGTCGAGTCGATAGTCGAGTCGATAGTCGAGTCGATAGTCGAGTCGATAGTCGAGTCGAGTCGGGTCGATAGTCGAGTCGATAGTCGAGTCGATAGTCGAGTCGATAGTCGAGTCGATAGTCGAGTCGATAGTCGAGTCGATAGTCGAGTCGATAGTCGAGTCGATAGTCGAGTCGATAGTCGAGTCGATAGTCGAGTCGATAGTCGAGTCGATAGTCGAGTCGATAGTCGAGTCGATAGTCGAGTCGATAGTCGAGTCGATAGTCGAGTCGATAGTCGAGTCGATAGTCGAGTCGATAGTCGAGTCGATAGTCGAGTCGATAGTCGAGTCGAGTCGGGTCGATAGTCGAGTCGATAGTCGAGTCGATAGTCGAGTCGATAGTCGAGTCGATAGTCGAGTCGATAGTCGAGTCGATAGTCGAGTCGATAGTCGAGTCGATAGTCGAGTGGATAGTCGAGTCGATAGTCGAGTCGATAGTCGAGTCGATAGTCGAGTCGATAGTCGAGTCGATAGTCGAGTCGATAGTCGAGTCGATAGTCGAGTCGATAGTCGAGTCGATAGTCGAGTCGATAGTCGAGTCGATAGTCGAGTCGATAGTCGAGTCGATAGTCGAGTCGATAGTCGAGTCGATAGTCGAGTCGATAGTCGAGTCGATAGTCGAGTCGATAGTCGAGTCGATAGTCGAGTCGATAGTCGAGTCGATAGTCGAGTCGATAGTCGAGTCGATAGTCGAGTCGATAGTCGAGTCGATAGTCGAGTCGATAGTCGAGTCGATAGTCGAGTCGAGTCGAGTCGATAGTCGAGTCGATAGTCCAGTCGAGTCGAGTCGATAGTCGAGTCGATAGTCGAGTCGATAGTCGAGTCGATAGTCGAGTCGATAGTCGAGTCGATAGTCGAGTCGATAGTCGAGTCGATAGTCGAGTCGATAGTCGAGTCGATAGTCGAGTCGATAGTCGAGTCGATAGTCGAGTCGATAGTCGAGTCGATAGTCGAGTCGAGTCGAGTCGATAGTCGAGTCGAGTCGAGTCGATAGTCGAGTCGATAGTCCAGTCGAGTCGAGTCGATAGTCGAGTCGATAGTCGAGTCGATAGTCGAGTCGATAGTCGAGTCGAGTCGAGTCGATAGTCCAGTCGAGTCGAGTCGATAGTCGAGTCGATAGTCGAGTCGATAGTCGAGTCGATAGTCGAGTCGATAGTCGAGTCGATAGTCGAGTCGATAGTCGAGTCGAGTCGAGTCGATAGTCGAGTCGATAGTCCAGTCGAGTCGAGTCAATAGTCGAGTCGAGTCGAGTCGATAGTCGAGTCGAGTCGAGTCGATAGTCGAGTCGATAGTCGAGTCGATAGTCGAGTCGATAGTCGAGTCGATAGTCGAGTCGATAGTCGAGTCGATAGTCGAGTCGATAGTCGAGTCGATAGTCGAGTCGATAGTCGAGTCGATAGTCGAGTCGATAGTCGAGTCGAGTCGGGTCGATAGTCGAGTCGATAGTCGAGTCGATAGTCGAGTCGATAGTCGAGTCGATAGTCGAGTCGATAGTCGAGTCGATAGTCGAGTCGAGTCGATAGTCGAGTCGAGTCGGGTCGATAGTCGAGTCGATAGTCGAGTCGATAGTCGAGTCGATAGTCGAGTCGATAGTCGAGTCGATAGTCGAGCCAATAGTCGAGTCGATAGTCGAGTCGATAGTCGAGTCGATAGTCGAGTCGATAGTCGAGTCGATAGTCGAGTCGATAGTCGAGTCGATAGTCGAGTCGATAGTCGAGTCGATAGTCGAGTCGATAGTCGAGTCGATAGTCGAGTCGATAGTCGAGTCGATAGTCGAGTCGATAGTCGAGTCGATAGTCGAGTCGATAGTCGAGTCGATAGTCGAGTCGATAGTCGAGTCGATAGTCGAGTCGATAGTCGAGTCGATAGTCGAGTCGATAGTCGAGTCGATAGTCGAGTCGATAGTCGAGTCGATAGTCGAGTCGATAGTCGAGTCGATAGTCGAGTCGATAGTCGAGTCGATAGTCGAGTCGATAGTCGAGTCGATAGTCGAGTCGATAGTCGAGTCGATAGTCGAGTCGATAGTCGAGTCGATAGTCGAGTCGATAGTCGAGTCGATAGTCGAGTCGATAGTCGAGTCGATAGTCGAGTCGAGTCGGGTCGATAGTCGAGTCGATAGTCGAGTCGATAGTCGAGTCGATAGTCGAGTCGATAGTCGAGTCGATAGTCGAGTCGAGTCGATAGTCGAGTCGAGTCGGGTCGATAGTCGAGTCGATAGTCGAGTCGATAGTCGAGTCGATAGTCGAGTCGATAGTCGAGTCGATAGTCGAGTCGATAGTCGAGCCGATAGTCGAGTCGATAGTCGAGTCGATAGTCGAGTCGATAGTCGAGTCGATAGTCGAGTCGATAGTCGAGTCGATAGTCGAGTCGATAGTCGAGTCGATAGTCGAGTCGATAGTCGAGTCGATAGTCGAGTCGATAGTCGAGTCGATAGTCGAGTCGATAGTCGAGTCGATAGTCGAGTCGATAGTCGAGTCGATAGTCGAGTCGATAGTCGAGTCGATAGTCGAGTCGATAGTCGAGTCGATAGTCGAGTCGATAGTCGAGTCGATAGTCGAGTCGATAGTCGAGTCGATAGTCGAGTCGATAGTCGAGTCGATAGTCGAGTCGATAGTCGAGTCGATAGTCGAGTCGATAGTCGAGTCGATAGTCGAGTCGATAGTCGAGTCGATAGTCGAGTCGATAGTCGAGTCGATAGTCGAGTCGATAGTCGAGTCGATAGTCGAGTCGATAGTCGAGTCGATAGTCGAGTCGATAGTCGAGTCGATAGTCGAGTCGATAGTCGAGTCGATAGTCGAGTCGATAGTCGAGTCGATAGTCGAGTCGATAGTCGAGTCGATAGTCGAGTCGATAGTCGAGTCGATAGTCGAGTCGATAGTCGAGTCGATAGTCGAGTCGATAGTCGAGTCGATAGTCGAGTCGATAGTCGAGGTCGATAGTCGAGTCGATAGTCGAGTCGATAGTCGAGTCGATAGTCGAGTCGATAGTCGAGTCGATAGTAGAGTCGATAGTCGAGTCGATAGTCGAGTCGATAGTCGAGTCGATAGTCGAGTCGATAGTCGAGTCGATAGTCGAGTCGATAGTCGAGTCGATAGTCGAGTCGATAGTCGAGTCGATAGTCGAGTCGATAGTCGAGTCGAGTCGGGTCGATAGTCGAGTCGATAGTCGAGTCGATAGTCGAGTCGATAGTCGAGTCGATAGTCGAGTCGATAGTCGAGTCGAGTCGAGTCGATAGTCGAGTCGAGTCGATAGTCGAGTCGATAGTCCAGTCGAGTCGAGTCGATAGTCGAGTCGATAGTCGAGTCGATAGTCGAGTCGATAGTCGAGTCGAGTCGAGTCGATAGTCCAGTCGAGTCGAGTCGATAGTCGAGTCGATAGTCGAGTCGATAGTCGAGTCGATAGTCGAGTCGATAGTCGAGTCGATAGTCGAGTCGATAGTCGAGTCGATAGTCGAGTCGAGTCGGGTCGATAGTCGAGTCGATAGTCGAGTCGATAGTCGAGTCGATAGTCGAGTCGATAGTCGAGTCGATAGTCGAGTCGATAGTCGAGTCGATAGTCGAGTCGATAGTCGAGTCGATAGTCGAGTCGATAGTCGAGTCGATAGTCGAGTCGATAGTCGAGTCGATAGTCGAGTCGATAGTCGAGTCGATAGTCGAGTCGATAGTCGAGTCGATAGTCGAGTCGATAGTCGAGTCGATAGTCGAGTCGATAGTCGAGTCGATAGTCGAGTCGATAGTCGAGTCGATAGTCGAGTCGATAGTCGAGTCGATAGCCGGTCGAGTCGGGTCGATAGTCGAGTCGATAGTCGAGTCGATAGTCGAGTCGATAGTCGAGTCGATAGTCGAGTCGAGTCGAGTCGATAGTCGAGTCGAGTCGAGTCGATAGTCGAGTCGATAGTCCAGTCGAGTCGAGTCGATAGTCGAGTCGATAGTCGAGTCGATAGTCGAGTCGATAGGTCGAGTCGAGTCGAGTCGATAGTCCAGTCGAGTCGAGTCGATAGTCGAGTCGATAGTCGAGTCGATAGTCGAGTCGATAGTCGAGTCGATAGTCGAGTCGATAGTCGAGTCGATAGTCGAGTCGATAGTCGAGTCGATAGTCGAGTCGATAGTCGAGTCGAGTCGGGTCGATAGTCGAGTCGATAGTCGAGTCGATAGTCGAGTCGATAGTCGAGTCGATAGTCGAGTCGATAGTCGAGTCGAGTCGAGTCGATAGTCGAGTCGAGTCGAGTCGATAGTCGAGTCGATAGTCCAGTCGAGTCGAGTCGATAGTCGAGTCGATGGTCGAGTCGATAGTCGAGTCGATAGTCGAGTCGAGTCGAGTCGATAGTCCAGTCGAGTCGAGTCGATAGTCGAGTCGATAGTCGAGTCGATAGTCGAGTCGATAGTCGAGTCGATAGTCGAGTCGATAGTCGAGTCGATAGTCGAGTCGATAGTCGAGTCGATAGTCGAGTCGATAGTCGAGTCGATAGTCGAGTCGATAGTCGAGTCGATAGTCGAGTCGAGTCGGGTCGATAGTCGAGTCGATAGTCGAGTCGATAGTCGAGTCGATAGTCGAGTCGATAGTCGAGTCGATAGTCGAGTCGATAGTCGAGTCGATAGTCGAGTCGATAGTCGAGTCGATAGTCGAGTCGATAGTCGAGTCGATAGTCGAGTCGATAGTCGAGTCGATAGTCGAGTCGATAGTCGAGTCGATAGTCGAGTCGATAGTCGAGTCGATAGTCGAGTCGATAGTCGAGTCGATAGTCGAGTCGATAGTCGAGTCGATAGTCGAGTCGATAGTCGAGTCGATAGTCGAGTCGATAGTCGAGTCGATAGTCGAGTCGATAGTCGAGTCGATAGTCGAGTCGATAGTCGAGTCGATAGTCGAGTCGATAGTCGAGTCGATAGTCGAGTCGATAGTCGAGTCGATAGTCGAGTCGATAGTCGAGTCGATAGTCGAGTCGATAGGCGAGTCGATAGTCGAGTCGATAGTCGAGTCGATAGGCGAGTCGAGAGTCGAGTCGATAGTCCGAGTCGAGTCGGGTCGATAGTCGAGTCGATAGTCGAGTCGATAGTCGAGTCGATAGTCGAGTCGATAGTCGAGTCGATAGTCGAGTCGATAGTCGAGTCGATAGTCGAGTCGATAGTCGAGTCGATAGTCGAGTCGATAGTCGAGTCGATAGTCGAGTCGATAGTCGAGTCGATAGTCGAGTCGATAGTCGAGTCGATAGTCGAGTCGATAGTCGAGTCGATAGTCGAGTCGATAGTCGAGTCGATAGTCGAGTCGATAGTCGAGTCGAGTCGAGTCGATAGTCGAGTCGATAGTCCAGTCGAGTCGAGTTCGATAGTCGAGTCGATAGTCGAGTCGATAGTCGAGTCGATAGTCGAGTCGATAGTCGAGTGGATAGTCGAGTCGATAGTCGAGTCGATAGTCGAGTCGATAGTCGAGTCGATAGTCGAGTCGATAGTCGAGTCGATAGTCGAGTCGATAGTCGAGTCGATAGTCGAGTCGATAGTCGAGTCGATAGTCGAGTCGATAGTCGAGTAGTCGAGTCGATAGTCGAGTCGATAGTCGAGTCGATAGTCGAGTCGATAGTCGAGTCGATAGTCGAGTCGATAGTCGAGTCGATAGTCGAGTCGATAGTCGAGTCGATAGTCGAGTCGATAGTCGAGTCGATAGTCGAGTCGATAGTCGAGTCGATAGTCGAGTCGATAGTCGAGTCGATAGTCGAGTCGATAGTCGAGTCGATAGTCGAGTCGATAGTCGAGTCGATAGTCGAGTCGATAGTCGAGTCGATAGTCGAGTCGATAGTCGAGTCGATAGTCGAGTCGATAGTCGAGTCGATAGTCGAGTCGATAGTCGAGTCGATAGTCGAGTCGATAGTCGAGTCGATAGTCGAGTCGATAGTCGAGTCGATAGTCGAGTCGATAGTCGAGTCGATAGTCGAGTCGATAGTCGAGTCGATAGTCGAGTCGATAGTCGAGTCGATAGTCGAGTCGATAGTCGAGTCGATAGTCGAGTCGATAGTCGAGTCGATAGTCGAGTCGATAGTCGAGTCGATAGTCGAGTCGATAGTCGAGTCGATAGTCGAGTCGATAGTCGAGTCGATAGTCGAGTCGATAGTCGAGTCGATAGTCGAGTCGATAGTCGAGTCGATAGTCGAGTCGATAGTCGAGTCGATAGTCGAGTCGATAGTCGAGTCGAGTCGGGTCGATAGTCGAGTCGATAGTCGAGTCGATAGTCGAGTCGATAGTCGAGTCGATAGTCGAGTCGATAGTCGAGTCGATAGTCTAGTCGATAGTCGAGTCGATAGTCGAGTCGATAGTCGAGTCGATAGTCGAGTCGATAGTCGAGTCGATAGTCGAGTCGATAGTCGAGTCGATAGTCGAGTCGATAGTCGAGTCGATAGTCGAGTCGATAGTCGAGTCGATAGTCGAGTCGATAGTCGAGTCGATAGTCGAGTCGAGTCGGGTCGATAGTCGAGTCGATAGTCGAGTCGATAGTCGAGTCGATAGTCGAGTCGATAGTCGAGTCGATAGTCGAGTCGAGTCGAGTCGATAGTCGAGTCGAGTCGAGTCGATAGTCGAGTCGATAGTCCAGTCGAGTCGAGTCGATAGTCGAGTCGATAGTCGAGTCGATAGTCGAGTCGATAGTCGAGTCGAGTCGAGTCGATAGTCCAGTCGAGTCGAGTCGATAGTCGAGTCGATAGTCGAGTCGATAGTCGAGTCGATAGTCGAGTCGATAGTCGAGTCGATAGTCGAGTCGATAGTCGAGTCGATAGTCGAGTCGATAGTCGAGTCGATAGTCGAGTCGAGTCGGGTCGATAGTCGAGTCGATAGTCGAGTCGATAGTCGAGTCGATAGTCGAGTCGATAGTCGAGTCGATAGTCGAGTCGAGTCGAGTCGATAGTCGAGTCGAGTCGAGTCGATAGTCGAGTCGATAGTCCAGTCGAGTCGAGTCGATAGTCGAGTCGATAGTCGAGTCGATAGTCGAGTCGATAGTCGAGTCGAGTCGAGTCGATAGTCCAGTCGAGTCGAGTCGATAGTCGAGTCGATAGTCGAGTCGATAGTCGAGTCGATAGTCGAGTCGATAGTCGAGTCGATAGTCGAGTCGATAGTCGAGTCGATAGTCGAGTCGATAGTCGAGTCGATAGTCGAGTCGATAGTCGAGTCGATAGTCGAGTCGATAGTCGAGTCGATAGTCGAGTCGATAGTCGAGTCGATAGTCGAGTCGATAGTCGAGTCGATAGTCGAGTCGATAGTCGAGTCGATAGTCGAGTCGATAGTCGAGTCGATAGTCGAGTCGATAGTCGAGTCGATAGTCGAGTCGATAGTCGAGTCGATAGTCGAGTCGATAGTCGAGTCGATAGTCGAGTCGAGTCGGGTCGATAGTCGAGTCGATAGTCGAGTCGATAGTCGAGTCGATAGTCGAGTCGATAGTCGAGTCGATAGTCGAGTCGATAGTCGAGTCGATAGTCGAGTCGATAGTCGAGTCGATAGTCGAGTCGATAGTCGAGTCGATAGTCGAGTCGATAGTCGAGTCGATAGTCGAGTCGATAGTCGAGTCGATAGTCGAGTCGATAGTCGAGTCGATAGTCGAGTCGATAGTCGAGTCGATAGTCGAGTCGATAGTCGAGTCGATAGTCGAGTCGATAGTCGAGTCGATAGTCGAGTCGATAGTCGAGGTCGATAGTCGAGTCGATAGTCGAGTCGATAGTCGAGTCGATAGTCGAGTCGATAGTCGAGTCGATAGTCGAGTCGATAGTCGAGTCGATAGTCGAGTCGATAGTCGAGTCGATAGTCGAGTCGATAGTCGAGTCGATAGTCGAGTCGATAGTCGAGTCGATAGTCGAGTCGATAGTCGAGTCGATAGTCGAGTCGATAGTCGAGTCGATAGTCGAGTCGATAGTCGAGTCGATAGTCGAGTCGATAGTCGAGTCGATAGTCGAGTCGATAGTCGAGTCGATAGTCGAGTCGATAGTCGAGTCGATAGTCGAGTCGATAGTCGAGTCGAGTCGGGTCGCTAGTCGAGTCGATAGTCGAGTCGATAGTCGAGTCGATAGTCGAGTCGATAGTCGAGTCGATAGTCGAGTCGATAGTCGAGTCGATAGTCGAGTCGATAGTCGAGTCGATAGTCGAGTCGATAGTCGAGTCGATAGTCGAGTCGATAGTCGAGTCGATAGTCGAGTCGATAGTCGAGTCGATAGTCGAGTCGATAGTCGAGTCGATAGTCGAGTCGATAGTCGAGTCGATAGTCGAGTCGATAGTCGAGTCGATAGTCGAGTCGATAGTCGAGTCGATAGTCGAGTCGATAGTCGAGTCGATAGTCGAGTCGATAGTCGAGTCGATAGTCGAGTCGATAGTCGAGTCGATAGTCGAGTCGATAGTCGAGTCGATAGTCGAGTCGATAGTCGAGTAGATAGTCGAGTCGATAGTCGAGGTCGATAGTCGAGTCGATAGTCGAGTCGATAGTCGAGTCGATAGTCGAGTCGATAGTCGAGTCGATAGTCGAGTCGATAGTCGAGTCGATAGTCGAGTCGATAGTCGAGTCGATAGTCGAGTCGATAGTCGAGTCGATAGTCGAGTCGATAGTCGAGTCGATAGACCGAGTCGATAGTCGAGTCGATAGTCGAGTCGATAGTCGAGTCGATAGTCGAGTCGATAGTCGAGTCGATAGTCGAGTCGATAGTCGAGTCGATAGTCGAGTCGATAGTCGAGTCGATAGTCGAGTCGATAGTCGAGTCGATAGTCGAGTCGAGTCGGGTCGATAGTCGAGTCGATAGTCGAGTCGATAGTCGAGTCGATAGTCGAGTCGATAGTCGAGTCGATAGTCGAGTCGAGTCGAGTCGATAGTCGAGTCGAGTCGAGTCGATAGTCGAGTCGATAGTCCAGTCGAGTCGAGTCGATAGTCGAGTCGATAGTCGAGTCGATAGTCGAGTCGATAGTCGAGTCGAGTCGAGTCGATAGTCCAGTCGAGTCGAGTCGATAGTCGAGTCGATAGTCGAGTCGATAGTCGAGTCGATAGTCGAGTCGATAGTCGAGTCGATAGTCGAGTCGATAGTCGAGTCGATAGTCGAGTCGATAGTCGAGTCGATAGTCGAGTCGAGTCGGGTCGATAGTCGAGTCGATAGTCGAGTCGATAGTCGAGTCGATAGTCGAGTCGATAGTCGAGTCGATAGTCGAGTCGAGTCGAGTCGATAGTCGAGTCGAGTCGAGTCGATAGTCGAGTCGATAGTCCAGTCGAGTCGAGTCGATAGTCGAGTCGATAGTCGAGTCGATAGTCGAGTCGATAGTCGAGTCGAGTCGAGTCGATAGTCCAGTCGAGTCGAGTCGATAGTCGAGTCGATAGTCGAGTCGATAGTCGAGTCGATAGTCGAGTCGATAGTCGAGTCGATAGTCGAGTCGATAGTCGAGTCGATAGTCGAGTCGATAGTCGAGTCGATAGTCGAGTCGATAGTCGAGTCGATAGTCGAGTCGATAGTCGAGTCGATAGTCGAGTCGATAGTCGAGTCGAGTCGAGTCGATAGTCGAGTCGATAGTCGAGTCGATAGTCGAGTCGATAGTCGAGTCGATAGTCGAGTCGATAGTCGAGTCGATAGTCGAGTCGATAGTCGAGTCGATAGTCGAGTCGATAGTCGAGTCGATAGTCGAGTCGATAGTCGAGTCGATAGTCGAGTCGATAGTCGAGTCGATAGTCGAGTCGATAGTCGAGTCGATAGTCGAGTCGATAGTCGAGTCGATAGTCGAGTCGATAGTCGAGTCGATAGTCGAGTCGATAGTCGAGTCGATAGTCGAGTCGATAGTCGAGTCGATAGTCGAGTCGATAGTCGAGTCGATAGTCGAGTCGATAGTCGAGTCGATAGTCGAGTCGATAGTCGAGTCGATAGTCGAGTCGATAGTCGAGTCGATAGTCGAGTCGATAGTCGAGTCGATAGTCGAGTCGATAGTCGAGTCGATAGTCGAGTCGATAGTCGAGTCGATAGTCGAGTCGATAGTCGAGTCGAGTCGGGTCGATAGTCGAGTCGATAGTCGAGTCGATAGTCGAGTCGATAGTCGAGTCGATAGTCGAGTCGATAGTCGAGTCGATAGTCGAGTCGATAGTCGAGTCGATAGTCGAGTCGATAGTCGAGTCGATAGTCGAGTCGATAGTCGAGTCGATAGTCGAGTCGATAGTCGAGTCGATAGTCGAGTCGATAGTCGAGTCGATAGTCGAGTCGATAGTCGAGTCGATAGTCGAGTCGAGTCGAGTCGATAGTCGAGTCGATAGTCCAGTCGAGTCGAGTCGATAGTCGAGTCGATAGTCGAGTCGATAGTCGAGTCGATAGTCGAGTCGATAGTCGAGTCGATAGTCGAGTCGATAGTCGAGTCGATAGTCGAGTGGATAGTCGAGTCGATAGTCGAGTCGATAGTCGAGTCGATAGTCGAGTCGATAGTCGAGTCGATAGTCGAGTCGATAGTCGAGTCGATAGTCGAGTCGATAGTCGAGTCGATAGTCGAGTCGATAGTCGAGTCGATAGTCGAGTCGATAGTCGAGTCGATAGTCGAGTCGATAGTCGAGTCGATAGTCGAGTCGATAGTCGAGTCGATAGTCGAGTCGATAGTCGAGTCGATAGTCGAGTCGATAGTCGAGTCGATAGTCGAGTCGATAGTCGAGTCGATAGTCGAGTCGATAGTCGAGTCGATAGTCGAGTCGATAGTCGAGTCGATAGTCGAGTCGATAGTCGAGTCGATAGTCGAGTCGATAGTCGAGTCGATAGTCGAGTCGATAGTCGAGTCGATAGTCGAGTCGATAGTCGAGTCGATAGTCGAGTCGATAGTCGAGTCGATAGTCGAGTCGATAGTCGAGCCGATAGTCGAGTCGATAGTCGAGTCGATAGTCGAGTCGATAGTCGAGTCGATAGTCGAGTCGATAGTCGAGTCGATAGTCGAGTCGATAGTCGAGTCGATAGTCGAGTCGATAGTCGAGTCGATAGTCGAGTCGATAGTCGAGTCGATAGTCGAGTCGATAGTCGAGTCGATAGTCGAGTCGATAGTCGAGTCGATAGTCGAGTCGATAGTCGAGTCGATAGTCGAGTCGATAGTCGAGTCGATAGTCGAGTCGATAGTCGAGTCGATAGTCGAGTCGATAGTCGAGTCGATAGTCGAGTCGATAGTCGAGTCGATAGTCGAGTCGATAGTCGAGTCGATAGTCGAGTCGATAGTCGAGTCGATAGTCGAGTCGATAGTCGAGTCGATAGTCGAGTCGATAGTCGAGTCGATAGTCGAGTCGATAGTCGAGTCGATAGTCGAGTCGATAGTCGAGTCGATAGTCGAGTCGATAGTCGAGTCGATAGTCGAGTCGATAGTCGAGTCGATAGTCGAGTCGATAGTCGAGTCGATAGTCGAGTCGATAGTCGAGTCGATAGTCGAGTCGATAGTCGAGTCGATAGTCGAGTCGATAGTCGAGTCGATAGTCGAGTCGATAGTCGAGTCGATAGTCGAGTCGATAGTCGAGTCGATAGTCGAGTCGATAGTCGAGTCGATAGTCGAGTCGATAGTCGAGTCGAGTCGGGTCGATAGTCGAGTCGATAGTCGAGTCGATAGTCGAGTCGATAGTCGAGTCGATAGTCGAGTCGAGTCGAGTCGATAGTCGAGTCGAGTCGAGTCGATAGTCGAGTCGATAGTCCAGTCGAGTCGAGTCGATAGTCGAGTCGATAGTCGAGTCGATAGTCGAGTCGATAGTCGAGTCGAGTCGAGTCGATAGTCGAGTCGATAGTCGAGTCGATAGTCGAGTCGATAGTCGAGTCGATAGTCGAGTCGATAGTCGAGTCGATAGTCGAGTCGATAGTCGAGTCGATAGTCGAGTCGATAGTCGAGTCGATAGTCGAGTCGAGTCGGGTCGATAGTCGAGTCGATAGTCGAGTCGATAGTCGAGTCGATAGTCGAGTCGATAGTCGAGTCGATAGTCGAGTCGATAGTCGAGTCGATAGTCGAGTCGATAGTCGAGTCGATAGTCGAGTCGATAGTCGAGTCGATAGTCGAGTCGATAGTCGAGTCGATAGTCGAGTCGATAGTCGAGTCGATAGTCGAGTCGATAGTCGAGTCGATAGTCGAGTCGATAGTCGAGTCGATAGTCGAGTCGATAGTCGAGTCGATAGTCGAGTCGATAGTCGAGTCGATAGTCGAGTCGATAGTCGAGTCGATAGTCGAGTCGATAGTCGAGTCGAGAGTCGGGGTCGATAGTCGAGTCGATAGTCGAGTCGATAGTCGAGTCGATAGTCGAGTCGATAGTCGAGTCGATAGTCGAGTCGAGTCGAGTCGATAGTCGAGTCGAGTCGAGTCGATAGTCCAGTCGAGTCGAGTCGATAGTCGAGTCGATAGTCGAGTCGATAGTCGAGTCGATAGTCGAGTCGATAGTCGAGTCGATAGTCGAGTCGATAGTCGAGTCGAGTCGGGTCGATAGTCGAGTCGATAGTCGAGTCGATAGTCGAGTCGATAGTCGAGTCGATAGTCGAGTCGATAGTCGAGTCGATAGTCGAGTCGATAGTCGAGTCGATAGTCGAGTCGATAGTCGAGTCGATAGTCGAGTCGATAGTCGAGTCGATAGTCGAGTCGATAGTCGAGTCGATAGTCGAGTCGATAGTCGAGTCGATAGTCGAGTCGATAGTCGAGTCGATAGTCGAGTCGATAGTCGAGTCGATAGTCGAGTCGATAGTCGAGTCGATAGTCGAGTCGATAGTCGAGTCGATAGTCGAGTCGATAGTCGAGTCGATAGTCGAGTCGATAGTCGAGTCGATAGTCGAGTCGATAGTCGAGTCGATAGTCGAGTCGATAGTCGAGTCGATAGTCGAGTCGATAGTCGAGTCGATAGTCGAGTCGATAGTCGAGTCGATAGTCGAGTCGATAGTCGAGTCGATAGTCGAGTCGATAGTCGAGTCGATAGTCGAGTCGATAGTCGAGTCGATAGTCGAGTCGATAGTCGAGTCGATAGTCGAGTCGATAGTCGAGTCGATAGTCGAGTCGATAGTCGAGTCGATAGTCGAGTCGATAGTCGAGTCGATAGTCGAGTCGATAGTCGAGTCGATAGTCGAGTCGATAGTCGAGTCGATAGTCGAGTCGATAGTCGAGTCGATAGTCGAGTCGATAGTCGAGTCGATAGTCGAGTCGATAGTCGAGTCGATAGTCGAGTCGATAGTCGAGTCGATAGTCGAGTCGATAGTCGAGTCGATAGTCGAGTCGATAGTCGAGTCGATAGTCGAGTCGATAGTCGAGTCGATAGTCGAGTCGATAGTCGAGTCGATAGTCGAGTCGATAGTCGAGTCGATAGTCGAGTCGATAGTCGAGTCGATAGTCGAGTCGATAGTCGAGTCGATAGTCGAGTCGATAGTCGAGTCGATAGTCGAGTCGATAGTCGAGTCGATAGTCGAGTCGATAGTCGAGTCGATAGTCGAGTCGATAGTCGAGTCGATAGTCGAGTCGATAGTCGAGTCGATAGTCGAGTCGATAGTCGAGTCGATAGTCGAGTCGATAGTCGAGTCGATAGTCGAGTCGATAGTCGAGTCGATAGTCGAGTCGATAGTCGAGTCGATAGTCGAGTCGATAGTCGAGTCGATAGTCGAGTCGATAGTCGAGTCGATAGTCGAGTCGATAGTCGAGTCGATAGTCGAGTCGATAGTCGAGTCGATAGTCGAGTCGATAGTCGAGTCGATAGTCGAGTCGATAGTCGAGTCGATAGTCGAGTCGATAGTCGAGTCGATAGTCGAGTCGATAGTCGAGTCGATAGTCGAGTCGATAGTCGAGTCGATAGTCGAGTCGATAGTCGAGTCGATAGTCGAGTCGATAGTCGAGTCGATAGTCGAGTCGATAGTGTCGATAGTCGAGTCGATAGTCGAGTCGATAGTCGAGTCGATAGTCGAGTCGATAGTCGAGTCGATAGTCGAGTCGATAGTCGAGTCGATAGTCGAGTCGATAGTCGAGTCGATAGTCGAGTCGATAGTCGAGTCGATAGTCGAGTCGATAGTCGAGTCGATAGTCGAGTCGATAGTCGAGTCGATAGTCGAGTCGATAGTCGAGTCGATAGTCGAGTCGATAGTCGAGTCGATAGTCGAGTCGATAGTCGAGTCGATAGTCGAGTCGATAGTCGAGTCGATAGTCGAGTCGATAGTCGAGTCGATAGTCGAGTCGATAGTCGAGTCGATAGTCGAGTCGATAGTCGAGTCGATAGTCGAGTCGATAGTCGAGTCGATAGTCGAGCCGATAGTCGAGCCGATAGTCGAGCCGATAGTCGAGTCGATAGTCGAGTCGATAGTCGAGTCGATAGTCGAGTCGATAGTCGAGTCGATAGTCGAGTCGATAGTCGAGTCGATAGTCGAGTCGATAGTCGAGTCGATAGTCGAGTCGATAGTCGAGTCGATAGTCGAGTCGATAGTCGAGTCGATAGTCGAGTCGATAGTCGAGTCGATAGTCGAGTCGATAGTCGAGTCGATAGTCGAGTCGATAGTCGAGTCGATAGTCGAGTCGATAGTCGAGTCGATAGTCGAGTCGATAGTCGAGTCGATAGTCGAGTCGATAGTCGAGTCGATAGTCGAGTCGATAGTCGAGTCGATAGTCGAGTCGATAGTCGAGTCGATAGTCGAGTCGATAGTCGAGTCGATAGTCGAGTCGATAGTCGAGTCGATAGTCGAGTCGATAGTCGAGTCGATAGTCGAGTCGATAGTCGAGTCGATAGTCGAGTCGATAGTCGAGTCGATAGTCGAGTCGATAGTCGAGTCGATAGTCGAGTCGATAGTCGAGTCGATAGTCGAGTCGATAGTCGAGTCGATAGTCGAGTCGATAGTCGAGTCGATAGTCGAGTCGATAGTCGAGTCGATAGTCGAGTCGATAGTCGAGTCGATAGTCGAGTCGATAGTCGAGTCGATAGTCGAGTCGATAGTCGAGTCGATAGTCGAGTCGATAGTCGAGTCGATAGTCGAGTCGATAGTCGAGTCGATAGTCGAGTCGATAGTCGAATCGATAGTCGAGTCGATAGTCGAGTCGATAGTCGAGTCGATAGTCGAGTCGATAGTCGAGTCGATAGTCGAGTCGATAGTCGAGTCGATAGTCGAGTCGATAGTCGAGTCGATAGTCGAGTCGATAGTCGAGTCGATAGTCGAGTCGATAGTCGAGTCGATAGTCGAGTCGATAGTCGAGTCGATAGTCGAGTCGATAGTCGAGTCGATAGTCGAGTCGAGTCGGTCGATAGTCGAGTCGATAGTCGAGTCGATAGTCGAGTCGATAGTCGAGTCGATAGTCGAGTCGATAGTCGAGTCGATAGTCGAGTCGATAGTCGAGTCGATAGTCGAGTCGATAGTCGAGTCGATAGTCGAGTCGATAGTCGAGTCGATAGTCGAGTCGATAGTCGAGTCGATAGTCGAGTCGAGTCGATAGTCGAGTCGAGTCGAGTCGATAGTCGAGTCGAGTCGAGTCGATAGTCGAGTCGATAGTCGAGTCGAGTCGAGTCGATAGTCGAGTCGAGTCGAGTCGATAGTCGAGTCGATAGTCGAGTCGATAGTCGAGTCGAGTCGAGTCGATAGTCGAGTCGAGTCGAGTCGATAGTCGAGTCGAGTCGAGTCGATAGTCGAGTCGATAGTCGAGTCGATAGTCGAGTCGATAGTCGAGTCGATAGTCGAGTCGATAGTCGAGTCGATAGTCGAGTCGATAGTCGAGTCGATAGTCGAGTCGATAGTCGAGTCGATAGTCGAGTCGATAGTCTAGTCGATAGTCGAGTCGATAGTCGAGTCGATAGTCGAGTCGATAGTCGAGTCGATAGTCGAGTCGATAGTCGAGTCGATAGTCGAGTCGATAGTCGAGTCGATAGTCGAGTCGATAGTCGAGTCGATAGTCGAGTCGATAGTCGAGTCGATAGTCGAGTCGATAGTCGAGTCGATAGTCGAGTCGATAGTCGAGTCGATAGTCGAGTCGATAGTCGAGTCGATAGGCGAGTCGATAGTCGAGTCGATAGTCGAGTCGATAGTCGAGTCGATAGTCGAGTCGATAGTCGAGTCGATAGTCGAGTCGATAGTCGAGTCGATAGTCGAGTCGATAGTCGAGTCGATAGTCGAGTCGATAGTCGAGTCGATAGTCGAGTCGATAGTCGAGTCGATAGTCGAGTCGATAGTCGAGTCGATAGTCGAGTCGATAGTCGAGTCGATAGTCGAGTCGATAGTCGAGTCGATAGTCGAGTCGATAGTCGAGTCGATAGTCGAGTCGATAGTCGAGTCGATAGTCGAGTCGATAGTCGAGTCGATAGTCGAGTCGATAGTCGAGTCGATAGTCGAGTCGATAGTCGAGTCGATAGTCGAGTCGATAGTCGAGTCGATAGTCGAGTCGATAGTCGAGCCGATAGTCGAGTCGATAGTCGAGTCGATAGTCGAGTCGATAGTCGAGTCGATAGTCGAGTCGATAGTCGAGTCGAGTCGAGTCGATAGTCGAGTCGAGTCGAGTCGATAGTCGAGTCGATAGTCGAGTCGAGTCGAGTCGATAGTCGAGTCGAGTCGAGTCGATAGTCGAGTCGATAGTCCAGTCGAGTCGAGTCGATAGTCGAGTCGAGTCGAGTCGATAGTCGAGTCGATAGTCGAGTCGAGTCGAGTCGATAGTCGAGTCGAGTCGGTCGATAGTCGAGTCGATAGTCGAGTCGATAGTCGAGTCGATAGTCGAGTCGATAGTCGAGTCGATAGTCGAGTCGATAGTCGAGTCGATAGTCGAGTCGATAGTCGAGTCGATAGTCGAGTCGAGTCGAGTCGATAGTCGAGTCGATAGTCGAGTCGAGTCGAGTCGATAGTCGAGTCGAGTCGAGTCGAGTCGATAGTCGAGTCGAGTCGGGTCGATAGTCGAGTCGATAGTCGAGTCGATAGTCGAGTCGATAGTCGAGTCGATAGTCGAGTCGATAGTCGAGTCGATAGTCGAGTCGATAGTCGAGTCGATAGTCGAGTCGATAGTCGAGTCGATAGTCGAGTCGATAGTCGAGTCGATAGTCGAGTCGATAGTCGAGTCGATAGTCGAGTCGATAGTCGAGTCGATAGTCGAGTCGATAGTCGAGTCGATAGTCGAGTCGATAGTCGAGTCGATAGTCGAGTCGATAGTCGAGTCGAGTCGATAGTCGAGTCGATAGTCGAGTCGATAGTCGAGTCGATAGTCCAGTCGAGTCGAGTCGATAGTCGAGTCGAGTCGAGTCGAGTCGAGTCGATAGTCGAGTCGATAGTCGAGTCGATAGTCGAGTCGATAGTCGAGTCGATAGTCGAGTCGATAGTCGAGTCGAGTCGAGTCAATAGTCGAGTCGAGTCGAGTCGATAGTCGAGTCGAGTCGAGTCGAGTCGATAGTCGAGTCGAGTCGGGTCGATAGTCGAGTCGAGTCGATAGTCCAGTCGAGTCGGGTCGATAGTCGAGTCGATAGTCGGGTCGATAGTCGAGTCGATAGTCGGGTCGATAGTCGAGTCGATAGTCGAGTCGATAGTCGAGTCGATAGTCGAGTCGATAGTCGAGTCGAGTCGAGTCGATAGTCGAGTCGATAGTCGAGTCGATAGTCGAGTCGATAGTCGAGTCGATAGTCGAGTCGATAGTCGAGTCGATAGTCGAGTCGATAGTCGAGTCGATAGTCGAGTCGATAGTCGAGTCGATAGTCGAGTCGATAGTCGAGTCGATAGTCGAGTCGATAGTCGAGTCGATAGTCGAGTCGATAGTCGAGTCGATAGTCGAGTCGATAGTCGAGTCGATAGTCGAGTCGATAGTCGAGTCGATAGTCGAGTCGATAGTCGAGTCGATAGTCCAGTCGAGTCGAGTCGAGTCGAGTCGAGTCGATAGTCGAGTCGAGTCGAGTCGATAGTCGAGTCGAGTCGATAGTCCAGTCGAGTCGGGTCGATAGTCGAGTCGATAGTCGGGTCGATAGTCGAGTCGATAGTCGGGTCGATAGTCGAGTCGATAGTCGAGTCGATAGTCGAGTCGATAGTCGAGTCGATAGTCGAGTCGAGTCGAGTCGATAGTCGAGTCGATAGTCGAGTCGATAGTCGAGTCGATAGTCGAGTCGATAGTCGAGTCGATAGTCGAGTCGATAGTCGAGTCGATAGTCGAGTCGATAGTCGAGTCGATAGTCGAGTCGATAGTCGAGTCGATAGTCGAGTCGATAGTCGAGTCGATAGTCGAGTCGATAGTCGAGTCGATAGTCGAGTCGATAGTCGAGTCGATAGTCGAGTCGATAGTTGTGTCGATAGTCGTGTCGATAGTCGGGTCGATAGTCGGGTCGATAGTCGGGTCGATAGTCGGTCGATAGTCGAGTCGATAGTCGGGTCGATAGTCGAGTCGATAGTCGAGTCGATAGTCGAGTCGATAGTCGAGTCGATAGTCGAGTCGATAGTCGAGTCGATAGTCGAGTCGATAGTCGAGTCGATAGTCGAGTCGATAGTCGAGTCGATAGTCGAGTCGATAGTCGAGTCGATAGTCGAGTCGATAGTCGAGTCGATAGTCGAGTCGATAGTCGAGTCGATAGTCGAGTCGATAGTCGAGTCGATAGTCGAGTCGATAGTCGAGTCGATAGTCGAGTCGATAGTCGAGTCGATAGTCGAGTCGATAGTCGAGTCGATAGTCGAGTCGATAGTCGAGTCGATAGTCGAGTCGATAGTCGAGTCGATAGTCGAGTCGATAGTCGAGTCGATAGTCGAGTCGATAGTCCAGTCGAGTCGAGTCGATAGTCGAGTCGAGTCGAGTCGATAGTCGAGTCGATAGTCGAGTCGATAGTCGAGTCGATAGTCGAGTCGATAGTCGAGTCGATAGTCGAGTCGATAGTCGAGTCGATAGTCGAGTCGATAGTCGAGTCGATAGTCGAGTCGATAGTCGAGTCGATAGTCGAGTCGATAGTCGAGTCGATAGTCGAGTCGATAGTCGAGTCGATAGTCGAGTCGATAGTCGAGTCGATAGTCGAGTCGATAGTCGAGTCGATAGTCGAGTCGATAGTCGAGTCGATAGTCGAGTCGATAGTCGAGTCGATAGTCGAGTCGATAGTCGAGTCGATAGTCGAGTCGATAGTCGAGTCGATAGTCGAGTCGATAGTCGAGTCGATAGTCGAGTCGATAGTCGAGTCGATAGTCGAGTCGATAGTCGAGTCGATAGTCGAGTCGATAGTCGAGTCGATAGTCGAGTCGATAGTCGAGTCGATAGTCGAGTCGATAGTCGAGTCGATAGTCGAGTCGATAGTCGAGTCGATAGTCGAGTCGATAGTCGAGTCGATAGTCGAGTCGATAGTCGAGTCGATAGTCGAGCCGATAGTCGAGTCGATAGTCGAGTCGATAGTCGAGTCGATAGTCGAGTCGATAGTCGAGTCGATAGTCCAGTCGAGTCGAGTCGATAGTCGAGTCGAGTCGAGTCGATAGTCGAGTCGATAGTCGAGTCGAGTCGAGTCGATAGTCGAGTCGAGTCGAGTCGATAGTCGAGTCGATAGTCCAGTCGAGTCGAGTCGATAGTCGAGTCGAGTCGAGTCGATAGTCGAGTCGATAGTCGAGTCGAGTCGAGTCGATAGTCGAGTCGAGTCGAGTCGATAGTCGAGTCGATAGTCGAGTCGAGTCGAGTCGATAGTCGAGTCGAGTCGAGTCGATAGTCGAGTCGATAGTCGAGTCGATAGTCGAGTCGAGTCGAGTCGATAGTCGAGTCGAGTCGAGTCGATAGTCGAGTCGATAGTCGAGTCGATAGTCGAGTCGATAGTCGAGTCGATAGTCGAGTCGATAGTCGAGTCGATAGTCGAGTCGATAGTCGAG
>OW121815.1:40422540-40443196 GCA_933228935.1 Pemphredon lugubris | reverse complement strand
CGCGCGCACCGCACCGCGTTCGTGTTCGTCCGACGTTCCACGGATGATTTACCCACGTTAATCATTACATCGTACGCCGCTCGTAAAATTTCCAAACGTACTCATCGGTCGAACGGCGATTCGAACCGAGGTTCCCGGTCGAACGATTCCGCTCGTCCACTCGTCGTCGGCGGTGCTCCACGGACTCTGAACATTTCTCGCCCAGTTCGCTCCGAAACGACGAATTCGAGCGACCGCGCGCACCGCACCGCGTTCGTGTTCGTCCGACGTTCCACGGATGATTTATCCACGTTAATCATTACATCGTACGCCGCTCGTAAAATTTCCAAACGTACTCGTCGGTCGAACGGCGATTCGAACCGAGGTTCCCGGTCGAACGATTCCGCTCGTCCACTCGTCGTCGGCGGTGCTCCACGGACTCTGAATATTTCTCGCCTAGTTCGCTCCGAAACGACGAATTCGAGCGACCGCGCGCACCGCACCGCGTTCGTGTTCGTCCGACGTTCCACGGATGATTTACCCACGTTAATCATTACATCGTACGCCGCTCGTAAAATTTCCAAACGTACTCGTCGGTCGAACGGCGATTCGAACCGAGGTTCCCGGTCGAACGATTCCGCTCGTCCACTCGTCGTCGGCGGTGCTCCACGGACTCTGAATATTTCTCGCCCAGTTCGCTCCGAAACGACGAATTCGAGCGACCGCGCGCACCGCACCGCGTTCGTGTTCGTCCGACGTTCCACGGATGATTTACCCACGTTAATCATTACATCGTACGCCGCTCGTAAAATTTCCAAACGTACTCGTCGGTCGAACGGCGATTCGAACCGAGGTTCCCGGTCGAACGATTCCGCTCGTCCACTCGTCGTCGGCGGTGCTCCACGGACTCTGAACATTTCTCGCCCAGTTCGCTCCGAAACGACGAATTCGAGCGACCGCGCGCACCGCACCGCGTTCGTGTTCGTCCGACGTTCCACGGATGATTTATCCACGTTAATCATTACATCGTACGCCGCTCGTAAAATTTCCAAACGTACTCGTCGGTCGAACGGCGATTCGAACCGAGGTTCCCGGTCGAACGATTCCGCTCGTCCACTCGTCGTCGGCGGTGCTCCACGGACTCTGAATATTTCTCGCCCAGTTCGCTCCGAAACGACGAATTCGAGCGACCGCGCGCACCGCACCGCGTTCGTGTTCGTCCGACGTTCCACGGATGATTTATCCACGTTAATCATTACATCGTACGCCGCTCGTAAAATTTCCAAACGTACTCGTCGGTCGAACGGCGATTCGAACCGAGGTTCCCGGTCGAACGATTCCGCTCGTCCACTCGTCGTCGGCGGTGCTCCACGGACTCTGAACATTTCTCGCCCAGTTCGCTCCGAAACGACGAATTCGAGCGACCGCGCGCACCGCACCGCGTTCGTGTTCGTCCGACGTTCCACGGATGATTTACCCACGTTAATCATTACATCGTACGCCGCTCGTAAAATTTCCAAACGTACTCATCGGTCGAACGGCGATTCGAACCGAGGTTCCCGGTCGAACGATTCCGCTCGTCCACTCGTCGTCGGCGGTGCTCCACGGACTCTGAACATTTCTCGCCCAGTTCGCTCCGAAACGACGAATTCGAGCGACCGCGCGCACCGCACCGCGTTCGTGTTCGTCCGACGTTCCACGGATGATTTATCCACGTTAATCATTACATCGTACGCCGCTCGTAAAATTTCCAAACGTACTCGTCGGTCGAACGGCGATTCGAACCGAGGTTCCCGGTCGAACGATTCCGCTCGTCCACTCGTCGTCGGCGGTGCTCCACGGACTCTGAATATTTCTCGCCTAGTTCGCTCCGAAACGACGAATTCGAGCGACCGCGCGCACCGCACCGCGTTCGTGTTCGTCCGACGTTCCACGGATGATTTACCCACGTTAATCATTACATCGTACGCCGCTCGTAAAATTTCCAAACGTACTCGTCGGTCGAACGGCGATTCGAACCGAGGTTCCCGGTCGAACGATTCCGCTCGTCCACTCGTCGTCGGCGGTGCTCCACGGACTCTGAATATTTCTCGCCCAGTTCGCTCCGAAACGACGAATTCGAGCGACCGCGCGCACCGCACCGCGTTCGTGTTCGTCCGACGTTCCACGGATGATTTACCCACGTTAATCATTACATCGTACGCCGCTCGTAAAATTTCCAAACGTACTCGTCGGTCGAACGGCGATTCGAACCGAGGTTCCCGGTCGAACGATTCCGCTCGTCCACTCGTCGTCGGCGGTGCTCCACGGACTCTGAACATTTCTCGCCCAGTTCGCTCCGAAACGACGAATTCGAGCGACCGCGCGCACCGCACCGCGTTCGTGTTCGTCCGACGTTCCACGGATGATTTATCCACGTTAATCATTACATCGTACGCCGCTCGTAAAATTTCCAAACGTACTCGTCGGTCGAACGGCGATTCGAACCGAGGTTCCCGGTCGAACGATTCCGCTCGTCCACTCGTCGTCGGCGGTGCTCCACGGACTCTGAATATTTCTCGCCCAGTTCGCTCCGAAACGACGAATTCGAGCGACCGCGCGCACCGCACCGCGTTCGTGTTCGTCCGACGTTCCACGGATGATTTATCCACGTTAATCATTACATCGTACGCCGCTCGTAAAATTTCCAAACGTACTCGTCGGTCGAACGGCGATTCGAACCGAGGTTCCCGGTCGAACGATTCCGCTCGTCCACTCGTCGTCGGCGGTGCTCCACGGACTCTGAACATTTCTCGCCCAGTTCGCTCCGAAACGACGAATTCGAGCGACCGCGCGCACCGCACCGCGTTCGTGTTCGTCCGACGTTCCACGGATGATTTATCCACGTTAATCATTACATCGTACGCCGCTCGTAAAATTTCCAAACGTACTCGTCGGTCGAACGGCGATTCGAACCGAGGTTCCCGGTCGAACGATTCCGCTCGTCCACTCGTCGTCGGCGGTGCTCCACGGACTCTGAATATTTCTCGCCCAGTTCGCTCCGAAACGACGAATTCGAGCGACCGCGCGCACCGCACCGCGTTCGTGTTCGTCCGACGTTCCACGGATGATTTATCCACGTTAATCATTACATCGTACGCCGCTCGTAAAATTTCCAACGTACTCGTCGGTCGAACGGCGATTCGAACCGAGGTTCCCGGTCGAACGATTCCGCTCGTCCACTCGTCGTCGGCGGTGCTCCACGGACTCTGAACATTTCTCGCCCAGTTCGCTCCGAAACGACGAATTCGAGCGACCGCGCGCACCGCACCGCGTTCGTGTTCGTCCGACGTTCCACGGATGATTTATCCACGTTAATCATTACATCGTACGCCGCTCGTAAAATTTCCAAACGTACTCGTCGGTCGAACGGCGATTCGAACCGAGGTTCCCGGTCGAACGATTCCGCTCGTCCACTCGTCGTCGGCGGTGCTCCACGGACTCTGAATATTTCTCGCCTAGTTCGCTCCGAAACGACGAATTCGAGCGACCGCGCGCACCGCACCGCGTTCGTGTTCGTCCGACGTTCCACGGATGATTTACCCACGTTAATCATTACATCGTACGCCGCTCGTAAAATTTCCAAACGTACTCGTCGGTCGAACGGCGATTCGAACCGAGGTTCCCGGTCGAACGATTCCGCTCGTCCACTCGTCGTCGGCGGTGCTCCACGGACTCTGAATATTTCTCGCCCAGTTCGCTCCGAAACGACGAATTCGAGCGACCGCGCGCACCGCACCGCGTTCGTGTTCGTCCGACGTTCCACGGATGATTTACCCACGTTAATCATTACATCGTACGCCGCTCGTAAAATTTCCAAACGTACTCGTCGGTCGAACGGCGATTCGAACCGAGGTTCCCGGTCGAACGATTCCGCTCGTCCACTCGTCGTCGGCGGTGCTCCACGGACTCTGAATATTTCTCGCCCAGTTCGCTCCGAAACGACGAATTCGAGCGACCGCGCGCACCGCACCGCGTTCGTGTTCGTCCGACGTTCCACGGATGATTTACCCACGTTAATCATTACATCGTACGCCGCTCGTAAAATTTCCAATCGTACTCGTCGGTCGAACGGCGATTCGAACCGAGGTTCCCGGTCGAACGATTCCGCTCGTCCACTCGTCGTCGGCGGTGCTCCACGGACTCTGAATATTTCTCGCCTAGTTCGCTCCGAACGACGAATTCGAGCGACCGCGCGCACCGCACCGCGTTCGTGTTCGTCCGACGTTCCACGGATGATTTACCCACGTTAATCATTACATCGTACGCCGCTCGTAAAATTTCCAATCGTACTCGTCGGTCGAACGGCGATTCGAACCGAGGTTCCCGGTCGAACGATTCCGCTCGTCCACTCGTCGTCGGCGGTGCTCCACGGACTCTGAAGATTTCTCGCCTAGTTCGCTCCGAAACGACGAATTCGAGCGACCGCGCGCACCGCACCGCGTTCGTGTTCGTCCGACGTTCCACGGATGATTTACCCACGTTAATCATTACATCGTACGCCGCTCGTAAAATTTCCAAACGTACTCGTCGGTCGAACGGCGATTCGAACCGAGGTTCCCGGTCGAACGATTCCGCTCGTCCACTCGTCGTCGGCGGTGCTCCACGGACTCTGAATATTTCTCGCCCAGTTCGCTCCGAAACGACGAATTCGAGCGACCGCGCGCACCGCACCGCGTTCGTGTTCGTCCGACGTTCCACGGATGATTTACCCACGTTAATCATTACATCGTACGCCGCTCGTAAAATTTCCAAACGTACTCGTCGGTCGAACGGCGATTCGAACCGAGGTTCCCGGTCGAACGATTCCGCTCGTCCACTCGTCGTCGGCGGTGCTCCACGGACTCTGAATATTTCTCGCCCAGTTCGCTCCGAAACGACGAATTCGAGCGACCGCGCGCACCGCACCGCGTTCGTGTTCGTCCGACGTTCCACGGATGATTTATCCACGTTAATCATTACATCGTACGCCGCTCGTAAAATTTCCAATCGTACTCGTCGGTCGAACGGCGATTCGAACCGAGGTTCCCGGTCGAACGATTCCGCTCGTCCACTCGTCGTCGGCGGTGCTCCACGGACTCTGAATATTTCTCGCCCAGTTCGCTCCGAAACGACGAATTCGAGCGACCGCGCGCACCGCACCGCGTTCGTGTTCGTCCGACGTTCCACGGATGATTTACCCACGTTAATCATTACATCGTACGCCGCTCGTAAAATTTCCAAACGTACTCGTCGGTCGAACGGCGATTCGAACCGAGGTTCCCGGTCGAACGATTCCGCTCGTCCACTCGTCGTCGGCGGTGCTCCACGGACTCTGAATATTTCTCGCCCAGTTCGCTCCGAAACGACGAATTCGAGCGACCGCGCGCACCGCACCGCGTTCGTGTTCGTCCGACGTTCCACGGATGATTTACCCACGTTAATCATTACATCGTACGCCGCTCGTAAAATTTCCAATCGTACTCGTCGGTCGAACGGCGATTCGAACCGAGGTTCCCGGTCGAACGATTCCGCTCGTCCACTCGTCGTCGGCGGTGCTCCACGGACTCTGAATATTTCTCGCCCAGTTCGCTCCGAAACGACGAATTCGAGCGACCGCGCGCACCGCACCGCGTTCGTGTTCGTCCGACGTTCCACGGATGATTTACCCACGTTAATCATTACATCGTACGCCGCTCGTAAAATTTCCAAACGTACTCGTCGGTCGAACGGCGATTCGAACCGAGGTTCCCGGTCGAACGATTCCGCTCGTCCACTCGTCGTCGGCGGTGCTCCACGGACTCTGAATATTTCTCGCCCAGTTCGCTCCGAAACGACGAATTCGAGCGACCGCGCGCACCGCACCGCGTTCGTGTTCGTCCGACGTTCCACGGATGATTTATCCACGTTAATCATTACATCGTACGCCGCTCGTAAAATTTCCAATCGTACTCGTCGGTCGAACGGCGATTCGAACCGAGGTTCCCGGTCGAACGATTCCGCTCGTCCACTCGTCGTCGGCGGTGCTCCACGGACTCTGAATATTTCTCGCCCAGTTCGCTCCGAAACGACGAATTCGAGCGACCGCGCGCACCGCACCGCGTTCGTGTTCGTCCGACGTTCCACGGATGATTTACCCACGTTAATCATTACATCGTACGCCGCTCGTAAAATTTCCAAACGTACTCGTCGGTCGAACGGCGATTCGAACCGAGGTTCCCGGTCGAACGATTCCGCTCGTCCACTCGTCGTCGGCGGTGCTCCACGGACTCTGAATATTTCTCGCCCAGTTCGCTCCGAAACGACGAATTCGAGCGACCGCGCGCACCGCACCGCGTTCGTGTTCGTCCGACGTTCCACGGATGATTTATCCACGTTAATCATTACATCGTACGCCGCTCGTAAAATTTCCAATCGTACTCGTCGGTCGAACGGCGATTCGAACCGAGGTTCCCGGTCGAACGATTCCGCTCGTCCACTCGTCGTCGGCGGTGCTCCACGGACTCTGAATATTTCTCGCCCAGTTCGCTCCGAAACGACGAATTCGAGCGACCGCGCGCACCGCACCGCGTTCGTGTTCGTCCGACGTTCAACGGATGATTTACCCACGTTAATCATTACATCGTACGCCGCTCGTAAAATTTCCAAACGTACTCGTCGGTCGAACGGCGAGTCGAAGCGACGCTCCCGGCTGCAGGATTCCGCTCGTCCACTTGTCGTCGGCGGAGCTCCTCGAACTTAGAATATTTTTCGCTTCGGTCGCTCGTAAGCAATACGTCCGGATGAAAAAAGTTACGCAACTGTTTTTGAGTGTGTTCCATAGCGTTGTCGTTCGTTTGTAGAGCATTGCGGGATAGTACACGCTTTTTATGATAATCACATTCGTTTATGTTGCCCTCTCGGCGGTCCAAAGCTATACGCTTGAAAGGGAAAACCTTTTCTATTTTATTGGAAAATTTTTTTTGGAAGTTAAATATATGTATATTTTTCGTTTTTTCTATCTCCATAATGTTACTGAAGTAATTTGTGAAGTAAAAAAATTTTTGAAATAAAATGTGGATTCTAAGTTTCACCGGGTCGGCCGGCCTACCTGCCGGTCGAGCGGTTCGCTGCCGTAAGCGCGCGGCTGTAACTCCGTGCGGCGCCGGCGTCCCGGCCGGTCGGCCGGTATCTTTAAGAGAGTCGGTCGGTCCGCTCGAGTCGAGCGAGGCGGCAAGTCGAGCGCGTACCCATTCTATGGCCTCGGCTGAGAAGCGGTGTACCGTTCGCGTCGTCTTTCGCTCAGTACTCTACTATAAGCGTGCCGATTCGGAAATTATAAACTTCTCTACACAGCATTACCACGGGTCGGTGTCTATGACCGAATGGCCCTTATGTGGTGAGCGTCCTTTGGGGCGTTGGTTACGAATTTATTCGTACCTACCGAGCATTCAACTCACTCCACTCCGAGCGAGAATATATTTTGAAACATTATTTTCGAAAAATTTAAGAAGAGGAAATTCCTCTAAGTTTAACGCGCCTCTTACGAGAGGGCCAGCGATACGGAGACAACTAAGTTGTCTCAATGAGAGCGAAAGGTGTGAAAGAAGTATGTCCCGTGGAGAAAATACGTGGTTTGGAAACAGACTTCGTATCTGCGGGAAGATTTTAATTTGACCAAACACTTGAATAGCGGGGAAGGCTCTAACACACGTGGCTGCCGTGAGGTTAGAGTTCTTGTTGCCGTTGACGAAGGAGAAATGAAACATAGAATGTAGTCGACCGGTCTTAAAAGACCGGCGGCGAAACGAGCAGCAACACTCTCGAACATAAACGAGCAGCGATGCACGAAGCTCCCTGGTTGATCCTGCCAGTAGTCATATGCTTGTCTCAAAGATTAAGCCATGCATGTCTCAGTACATGCCGAATTAAGGTGAAACCGCGAATGGCTCATTAAATCAGTTATGGTTCCTTAGATCGTACCCACATTTACTTGGATAACTGTGGTAATTCTAGAGCTAATACATGCAAACCAGAGTTCCGACCAGAGATGGAAGGAACGCATTTATTAGATCAAAACCAATCGGTGACGGCCGGCTTGTCCGGACGACCATCGTTTGCTTTGGTGACTCTGAATAACTTTTTGCTGATCGCACGGTCACATAGCGCCGGCGACGCATCTTTCAAATGTCTGCCTTATCAACTGTCGATGGTAGGTTCTGCGCCTACCATGGTTGTAACGGGTAACGGGGAATCAGGGTTCGATTCCGGAGAGGGAGCCTGAGAAACGGCTACCACATCCAAGGAAGGCAGCAGGCGCGCAAATTACCCACTCCCGGCACGGGGAGGTAGTGACGAAAAATAACGATACGGGACTCATCCGAGGCCCCGTAATCGGAATGAGTACACTTTAAATCCTTTAACGAGGATCCATTGGAGGGCAAGTCTGGTGCCAGCAGCCGCGGTAATTCCAGCTCCAATAGCGTATATTAAAGTTGTTGCGGTTAAAAAGCTCGTAGTTGAATCTGTGTACCACAGTGTCGGTTCACCGCTCGCGGTGCTTAACTGACATTATGTGGTACGTCCTACCGGTGGACTTAGCTCTTCACGGGGCGGTCCAACTAATATCCCATCGCGGTGCTCTTCACTGAGTGTCGAGATGGGCCGGTACGTTTACTTTGAACAAATTAGAGTGCTCAAAGCAGGCTACCTTCGCCTGAATACTGCGTGCATGGAATAATGGAATAGGACCTCGGTTCTATTTTGTTGGTTTTCGGAACCCCGAGGTAATGATTAATAGGGACAGATGGGGGCATTCGTATTGCGACGTTAGAGGTGAAATTCTTGGATCGTCGCAAGACGGACAGAAGCGAAAGCATTTGCCAAAAATGTTTTCATTAATCAAGAACGAAAGTTAGAGGTTCGAAGGCGATCAGATACCGCCCTAGTTCTAACCATAAACGATGCCAGCTAGCGATCCGCCGAAGTTCCTCCGATGACTCGGCGGGCAGCTTCCGGGAAACCAAAGCTTTTGGGTTCCGGGGGAAGTATGGTTGCAAAGCTGAAACTTAAAGGAATTGACGGAAGGGCACCACCAGGAGTGGAGCCTGCGGCTTAATTTGACTCAACACGGGAAACCTCACCAGGCCCGGACACCGGAAGGATTGACAGATTGATAGCTCTTTCTTGATTCGGTGGGTGGTGGTGCATGGCCGTTCTTAGTTGGTGGAGCGATTTGTCTGGTTAATTCCGATAACGAACGAGACTCTAGCCTGCTAAATAGGCGTATATTATGGTATCTCGAAGGCCCCCCGGCTTCGGTCGGTGGGTTTTTACTACCAACGTACCAACAAATCTTCTTAGAGGGACAGGCGGCTTCTAGCCGCACGAGATTGAGCAATAACAGGTCTGTGATGCCCTTAGATGTTCTGGGCCGCACGCGCGCTACACTGAAGGAATCAGCGTGTTTTCCCTGGCCGAAAGGCCCGGGTAACCCGCTGAACCTCCTTCGTGCTAGGGATTGGGGCTTGCAATTATTCCCCATGAACGAGGAATTCCCAGTAAGCGCGAGTCATAAGCTCGCGTTGATTACGTCCCTGCCCTTTGTACACACCGCCCGTCGCTACTACCGATTGAATGATTTAGTGAGGTCTTCGGACTAGTTCGCCGGCAGTGCCTCGGCGTTGCCGATGTTACAGGGAAGATGACCAAACTTGATCATTTAGAGGAAGTAAAAGTCGTAACAAGGTTTCCGTAGGTGAACCTGCGGAAGGATCATTAACGTTTGCAAAAACGAAAGACTTGAGAGAAGAAAGAAGGAGGAAACGAGCGTGTTTGCATTGCACGTTCGAACAAATACCAAAATTGTGAGACAAAATTCTGTGCGAGGCACACGGACGCCGGATGTGTTTGGGGACGATTCGAACGCGAAGGAAACTTTCGTTTCTCTCATTTCGTCCAACCGTCGATCCATCCGTCCAGTGTTGTTCGCTTTAGCGCAAAACATTGAAAATGGCTAGAACGTCCTGCTTCTCTGTACCACCGCCCCGGTGGGCGCGCGACTCCCGATCCTCTCTCTCTCTCTCTCGATCAATTCTCGTTTCTTCTCAGAATATTGTGGAATTGACTAGAACAGGGGAGGAGAAGAGAAGGGGAAGTTGTGAGGCCGTCGTCACACCATCGCGTGCTTGCGGTGTGTTAATAGAGTTGCAATGATTTCTTCGCCATTCGAACGAGCGCGACGACGTGTGTTTTACAGAGAATTCGAAGTCGGGAGGAACCGGGCTGCGAACCATCGGTGAGAATACCGATGGAAGAGAGACTGTGTTCTTCGTCCGCTTCTCGTCGTCGTCGTGCCTAGGAGTCAGCTTCGGCACATCCCCTTCCGGGGGGAATACCGGTGCAACCTATGATATATAATATTATATGGCTCGAATAGATGCGTCGTCGCTTTGATGAGGGCTGGCAGCTCTACTCGGAAAGGCCGCACGGGTTTGATACCACCACTCTCTCTCTAAACGTTTTTTTTCCTCTGGAGTCGAAACAAAACCCCCCCCCCCCTTTCACCTCGGCGTTACGAACGATGGTTGGATTGAGAAAATCCTAGCACGTTCGCCCGGGCGATTTGGAAAGGCGTGTGGGGTGGTCTCTGAGGAGGGAAAAATGGAGATACGTTTTAGTATGGGAGACGACGAGAGATATCTGACCCTTGCACCAAACGAGATTTGGGTTGTTGCCGTAGCGCGCGCGCATTGCCGTTTTAATATTGTAAGAAAGGGTGTGTTTGCGACCGAGATACAGAATCGGGGAGATTATATAGGCGGGGAAAGAGAGGGTGCTGTGCTGTTAACTATGCACGAAACCACCCTCTTGCCCTTCCTTTCACCCCGTCGACTCGATCCGATACCCCGTGGGTTGATTGAAAGTACTCTACGCCCGGCCGTTGCGCGCGCAAGCGTTGGAACGGACGCCGGCAGACTCCATTTATGTGCTGTTGCCATTACTCGTCTTAGGAGGAGAGAGAAATCTCACACCTTCGCGGGTTTGCGGCGGCTCCCGGATCACCGTCGCGCGCTGGACGATGATACGCCGGAACTTGGCTGTTTTTTTTTCTTTAAGAAAAACCCAAGAAACTAAGATTGATTTTATCGTCACGATATTTGTGCGTCTATTCGCTCTTTTCGAAGAGAGGAAGCGTACGAATAATAGTGCAAAGATTACCCTGAACGGTGGATCACTTGGCTCGTGGGTCGATGAAGAACGCAGCTAATTGCGCGTCAACGTGTGAACTGCAGGACACATGAACATCGACATTTCGAACGCACATTGCGGTCCACGGATACAATTCCCGGACCACGCCTGGCTGAGGGTCGTTTACGTACCAAAAGACTGCTTGCGCGTCTCGCTGCCCCGCCGTCGTTCTTATCAGACTCCTCCTCGTACGTAGTTCGAGGAGGCAGACTCTGACTGCGAGGACGTTTCGAGGATCGGTGGCTCAGGCGAGAATCCGCGTACGAGCGAATGTTGGGACTTTCGTCGGAGAATGTCGCGGGTAAAGAAATATGAAATTTGACGGTGCGAGACAAACCGTTGCTTGCTTCTTGCGTGGCTGTGTTTGCGGTGAGCGAGTCGCCGTAGCGTTGTGGGAGGGGTAAAACCCACCCGCCGACGGACGACCGCCCCGCGATCGCGCGTTCAGAAAAACACTCTGACGGTTTGCCCACTGTTATTATATATTCTTTCTCACGCGCCCGACGTAGCCCGAAACGAGTGAAAGAGGAGAAGTAATGTCGAATCGAACGGCGAAAAGCCGAGAGAGAGATTTTGGAGATCGAACATGGACGATTGGAGGAGATACGTTACATGAATGGTATGGCGTGTGCAGAGGGAGAACACGTTGTCACTTGCCAAAACTGTTATTTCCGAGGTAAAAGACCAAGACACTCGAATGGGAAGGCTTGTCGAAGTGGCACGCGGGGTCCGTCCGGTGTTGTGTAGAGCTTTAGACGGCTCACCACGCCGTTTCTTGTACCTCGTGTGAGAAGCCGAATCGAACGCTCGTCGCCGTCATATATGTATCCTATGAGAAATAGCCAGTCAGTCGAAAAGCGAAATAATTATGTTATTTCGAGGCATTATGAATGATCAAGTTCTCCAAGCACCACCGACAATCATGTTTCGCGCGTGTCTCTCGCCGCGAACAGAGCGCGTCCGGTCGTCGGGTCCCTGAGATAGCTTCGTGCAATTCTTTCCCAAAACTCCGCCGCCCTCACACCGCTGCTCGAAGTAAGAACGCAGTTTTTCCGTTTCGAACGTTTTTCATTTTCGGAACTTCTGCGTGTACAGCGGTTGTGGAAGGGAGAAAAAACGGTTGTTGTTTTTCGAAAGGGAGATTTGCCAAGCGAGGAAAAGGACAGACGTTAAAGTTACCGGATATAATGCGCATGTTGAACGTCGAGCGAGATGATATTTGTGCGCGCATTCCAAGTCGTTCCTCCGTCTCTCTCGCAGAGTATTTTTTCGCCGTTATCATTGCACACTCTCTCTTTCTTGTTTAACGGCGTGCCCGCGCAGAAAACGAGGTTGTGGGGAAAAAGGAGACCGTGTCAGGAAACTAACCGGCCGGTCCGTTTCCGCCCACTCGAGCCGCGCGGGGATACGCTCGTGAATACGTGCTTTTACGACGACCTCAGAGTAGGCGAGATTACCCGCTGAATTTAAGCATATTATTAAGCGGAGGAAAAGAAACTAACAAGGATTTCCTTAGTAGCGGCGAGCGAACAGGAATTAGCCCAGCACTGAATCCCGCGGTTAAGCCGCTGGGAAATGTAGTGTTCGGGAGGGTCCGTTTATCCCGAGACGTCGTTTTACTGCGTCCAAGTCCATCTTGAATGGGGCCACTTACCCATAGAGGGTGCCAGGCCCGTAGAGACCGGTACGCGTTTCGGGAGGATCTCTCCTTAGAGTCGGGTTGCTTGAGAGTGCAGCTCTAAGTGGGTGGTAAACTCCATCTAAGGCTAAATACGACCACGAGACCGATAGCGAACAAGTACCGTGAGGGAAAGTTGAAAAGAACTTTGAAGAGAGAGTTCAAGAGTACGTGAAACCGTTCAGGGGTAAACCTGAGAAACCCAAAAGATCGAATGGGGAGATTCATCGTCAGCGGCGTTGACCTCCTGTTGGCGCGCGATGCTCCGAATGGTTACCCTCGCGGTTCCATTGCGCGGGCACGTCGTCTTCGGCGAAAGTTCAGCGTCGTAGTCGTGCACTTCTCCCCTAGTAGAACGTCGCGACCCGTTGGGTGTCGGTCTACGGCCCGAGTGGGCGTGTGCCGCGTCGTCTTTGGCGCACGCGGCAGACCCTCGGACGCCCGGCCGGCTGCTCGGCGGTACTCTTACGGTATCGGGCCGCAACCAATCCATTTTTTGTTTGCGTCGGGCCCGCCGCAAGCTCGGTCACGGTATACCCGGAGGCACGGACCTAGAGCCGTCCCCGGGCCTGGCCAGCTGTTGGCAGGCGGTGTCCTCGGACTGGCCAAGCTTCGAATTACCGGTCGGCGACGCTACACTGCTTTGGGTACTCTCAGGACCCGTCTTGAAACACGGACCAAGGAGTCTAACATGTGCGCGAGTCATTGGGATTGCAAAGCCTAAAGGCGAAATGAAAGTGAAGGTCGGTGCTTAGCGCCGACCGAGGGAGGATGAGCGGCATTACGATGCTTCTCCGCACTCCCGGGGCGTCTCACTCTCATTGCGAGAAGAGGCGCACCCAGAGCGTACACGTTGGGACCCGAAAGATGGTGAACTATGCCTGGTCAGGACGAAGTCAGGGGAAACCCTGATGGAGGTCCGTAGCGATTCTGACGTGCAAATCGATCGTCGGAACTGGGTATAGGGGCGAAAGACTAATCGAACCATCTAGTAGCTGGTTCCCTCCGAAGTTTCCCTCAGGATAGCTGGCACTCGATCGTTCCTACGTGAACGCGTACGAGTCTCATCTGGTAAAGCGAATGATTAGAGGCCTTGGGGCCGAAACGACCTCAACCTATTCTCAAACTTTAAATGGGTGAGATCTCTGGCTTGCTTGAACTATGAAGCCACGAGATTTCGGATCAGAGTGCCAAGTGGGCCAATTTTGGTAAGCAGAACTGGCGCTGTGGGATGAACCAAACGCAGAGTTAAGGCGCCTAAGTCGACGCTTATGGGATACCATGAAAGGCGTTGGTTGCTTAAGACAGCAGGACGGTGGCCATGGAAGTCGGAATCCGCTAAGGAGTGTGTAACAACTCACCTGCCGAAGCAACTAGCCCTGAAAATGGATGGCGCTGAAGCGTCGCGCCTATACTCTGCCGTCAGCGGCAAGTGGGGCGGGACGTTCTCCTTTTTTGGGGAGCGTCCTCCATGAAGCCCTGACGAGTAGGAGGGTCGCGGCGGTGTGCGCAGAAGGGTCTGGGCGTGAGCCTGCCTGGAGCCGCCGTCGGTGCAGATCTTGGTGGTAGTAGCAAATACTCCAGCGAGGCCCTGGAGGACTGACGTGGAGAAGGGTTTCGTGTGAACAGCCGTTGCACACGAGTCAGTCGATCCTAAGCCCTAGGAGAAATCCTATGTCGATGAGGTGTCGTGCCATAAAAGCTGCTTCTTAATACATGCAATTGATATGAGAAAGACACACACCCGTCGGGCGAAAGGGAATCCGGTTCCTATTCCGGAACCCGGCAGCGGAACCGCTTACCATTCGGGCCCTCGTAAGAGTGTTCGTCGGGGTAACCCAAAATGACCTGGAGACGCCGTCGGGAGATCCGGGAAGAGTTTTCTTTTCTGTATAAGCGTTCGAGTTCCCTGGAAACCTCTAGCAGGGAGATAGGGTTTGGAACGCGAAGAGCACCGCAGTTGCGGCGGTGTCCGGATCTTCCCCTCGGACCTTGAAAATCCAGGAGAGGGCCACGTGGAGGTGTCGCGCCGGTTCGTACCCATATCCGCAGCAGGTCTCCAAGGTAAAGAGCCTCTAGTCGATAGACTAATGTAGGTAAGGGAAGTCGGCAAATTGGATCCGTAACTTCGGAATAAGGATTGGCTCTGAGGAGCGGGGCGTGTCGGGCTTGGGAGGGAAGCGGGTTTGGCTGACGTGCCGGGCCTGGGCGAGGTGAACTAGCTTTAGGGATCCGAGCTCGGTCCCGTGCCTTGGCCTCCCGCGGATCTTCCTTGCTGCGAGGCTTCCGTGACGGCAACGTCGCGGTTGTCATCTTCGGCCGCCATTCAACGCTCAGCTCAGAACTGGCACGGACTAGGGGAATCCGACTGTCTAATTAAAACAAAGCATTGCGATGGCCCTCGCGGGTGTTGACGCAATGTGATTTCTGCCCAGTGCTCTGAATGTCAACGTGAAGAAATTCAAGTAAGCGCGGGTAAACGGCGGGAGTAACTATGACTCTCTTAAGGTAGCCAAATGCCTCGTCATCTAATTAGTGACGCGCATGAATGGATTAACGAGATTCCCTCTGTCCCTATCTACTCCCCCTCAAGGTCTGTTGCCTTGACGGTGGCGAGGGGGCTTAAGGCGCAGGCGGGGTCCTAACGGACCCTCCGGCCGAACTAAATACAGACCTCCCCTGGAGGTGTATCATGGGCGTGGTGTACTTAGCGCTACTTGATCGCGATATTCCAGATAGAGTATGGGCAGCAGCGCCCGCTAGATTTCTATTATTGTGATTGTGGAATTTTTAGTAATCACATGGTGTCTTCTAGTACAGTGTGAGCAGCGAGGGTCAGTGAGGTTGGCGATGCCCAAGCCAGCCTCTAAACCCTCTACTCACGAGAGTATGATGTAGATGAGATATGCGGAGGGTTGCGTCTCTATGGCTGCCCTCCCTTCTCGTACTCACATACCGAAGGCGCGGGATCGGGCGGACCCGGGGCAGGCCTCCACGTGGTTCCCTGCGGGCACGGTGTGTACCTATGGTAACACCGTGGCTAAACTGCACCTATGTGACGCCTCACATTCGCCTAGGGGTTTTCTCCACTGACTTGGGCCCCTGGCGTGGCGGAGCTATCGAGAGGCTCACAACATCTTGCTTGCCGAACAATTGTCGATATGGCCTCAGGCTAGGTGCGACGCGTCCTTGTGACTTTAATGGCTGTAGAACGTTCCTGTCCCTATCTACTTTCTAGCGAAACCACTGCCAAGGGAACGGGCTTGGAAAAATCAGCGGGGAAAGAAGACCCTGTTGAGCTTGACTCTAGTCTGGCATTGTAAGGAGACATGAGAGGTGTAGCATAAGTGGGAGATGGCAACATCGCCGGTGAAATACCACTACTTTCATCGTTTCTTTACTTACTCGGTTAGGCGGAGCGCGTGCACCGAGGTCGAAAGGCCAGTGTCACGGTGTTCTAGAGCCAAGCGTGTAAGAGTGGCGTGAAGCCGGTAAGGCGGATCGTCGACAATACTCCCGTGTTTGCGAATAGTTGGGAAAAGGGACACGCGGTGGCAGCACCTCCTGGGCGTCTTTCCAACAGGCCCTTCTGCCTGCGCGCAAAGCCACCCGTTTTGGCGCATACAGACAAAGGCGCTAGTTCTGGCGCATGCGCGTCATTCACACCGTTCGTAGACAAAGCGTGTTCAAACTCGTCGCGAATAGACAAAGCCGTTAGAGTCAGTCGTTGAAAAACCGTTCCTTCGGTCGAGTGCGTTTCCTTTTTTTGGAAAATCGTCATCTCTATCGGTATTAGAAACGCTTAAGTTCGTGTATCTCTTGGTCAACTCAGCCGCGCAGCTCAAAGTATTCAGTTAATCCGGTAATTATCAATAAAATAATTATCGGGAGTTGCGAGGCCCACGTGGCCATCGACCGGTGGCGAGAGCCGCGTGTTCTTTGTATATAGTCGCGAGTTCTGTACATATTGTATATATAGACACCTGTTTGTGAAATATAAGACATCTCAAAGTAGTTTATTAGTTAAATAAATCGCCTGTGATAATAATGTCCAACTAAAAACCACAGTGTTGCCAATTTCTCACCCACGCCAGATCCCGATCGACAACTCAAAGACATTTCTCGAACATTTGGTCCTTCGAGCCGGATCGGGTGAATTTTGGACAGAGTTGGACATCGTGCAGTGTTCTCGTGCAGCGCAGATAGACACCTTTGTGCGTGGTTAGCGTGGTCGCGTGCAACAAGTGGCCATCTTGGCGACAAGGCCCTGTTGGTCCGCCATCTTGGGCATCTCCTCGACATCTCGGTCGGCGCCTGACCTTCCGCAAGGATGCCAGGCAGCGACACGGAGACGAGGGCGAAGTCACCTCAGGGCGGCGCAAAAGGCGCGGTTTTAGGCACCTCGGCCCATGGCGGCTCTACACAGAGCCTCAAGGACACGCGTCAGGGCAAACCGGAGGCACTGCGCAAGACGGAGAGTGCGGAGCTCCGTCTTGAGGTACCCACAGGCACCTCGACACAGCGGGAAACACGCCAGAGCCCGCTAAAAGACACCTCGATTGACGAGCTGGTCAGAAGGGCCCTCGACCAAGAAGCTCGCCTGGAGGAGATGGAGCTCCTCCTCGAAGAGCACGAGCTCGCTGGCGACGAGATCGTGCTACTGGAGGTGCAGGACTCCATCGACCAGGCGAAGGAACTGCATAAGCAGTTCCAAGCAGAACACCTCGGTCTGATCTCCAGGTGGCCAGCGGCGCTCTCGGAACACGAGTACGTCCGTTCCGACATGCTCAGGCGTGAGCAGTCCACCTACCGGAAGGCGATGCGGGCATTCCGAAGAACGCAGTCCCAACTGCAGCCGACAACTCCCGTGGCGGTGACCGAGACACCTCAGCCACAGCCATCTCAAGAGAGAGCTCGTCTTCCGGAGATCATTCTCCCAGTGTTCGACGGAGACTACCTGCGCTGGCCCGAGTTTCGAGCTTGCTTCGAGGACGTTGTACAACGTCGTAAAGACCTGACGTCCTCGAGCAAGTTCCACTACTTGAAGGGTTCGTTGAGGGGCACAGCAGCGGGCCTCGTTAGCCATCTCCCTCCCGCTGACGAGTCCTTGGACGCTGCGTGGACACTTCTAATCAGGCGCTTTGAGAACAAGCGTCTGATAGTCACCTCGCACCTCGAGCGGCTCTACAGTCTCCAGCCCATGCGAACGCGCAGCGCAGAGCAGCTGTTAAAGGTGCACAGCACCATCACCGAGACACTGGCTGCCGTACGACTCCTCAACGGCGAAGACACCTCGACACCCTCAAAGCCGAACGTATTCGAGCAGTTCGCGACTCTTCGAATGGCGAGGCTCTTAGACAACGACACTCGAGAGCGCTGGGAACAGACCATCAGCGACTCTAACGAGTTCCCGAGCTTAGAGGCACTGCTCCAGTTTCTCAGCTCGCGTGCTCGCGCTTTAGAGGGGATCGAGAGCGCTGTTACAGCCAACTCAGACAACTCGCAGACAAGGTCATTCGCCAAGGCAGTCACCGTGGCCAAAAAGACACCTCCCACTTCCATCGGCCAGAGGATTGTGTGCCACCACGCATCTCCAGCCACCTCAGCCACCGTCACCTCGAGCGCTGCTCGCACATGGACATGCGACGCATGTGGAGGCGACCACTACATCGCCTCCTGCGAGAAATTTCGACAACTCGCAGCGAACAGGCGCATGGAGGTGGTCCGAGACAAGGTGCTTTGCATCTACTGCCTTGGCCGTCACAGCGCCAAGAACTGCCGCTCGCAGGGCAAGAAGTGCAAGGTGTGTGGTGCGAGTCACCACACCATGCTCCACGGGGGGGACTTGAACATCGTGTTCCCCCAGACACCTCGCCCTCAGTCATCTTCGGCCCAACCATCGACATCTCGTTGAAGTCTCGGTGCAATTGTCGAGCCAGACATCTCATCGCACCAAGACAGCTCCATAGTTTCCACGCCGCCATCTCCAGCCATCTCTACAATAGTCTCCACGCAGCCATCCATAACCAACTCTACGCAGCCATCTGAAGTCATCTCTCCGCAGTCATCTACAGCCTACTCCACTCCGTCATCTCACCAGGCATCTCATGCCACAGGTTATTCAGTATTGCTGGCCACAGCGCTGGCAGATGTCATCACAGACACGCAAAGTTACTCCATTCGTATGTTAATAGACACTGGTTCAGAGTTGACATTCGTTTGCGAGTCACTTATGCAGCAGTTGAAACTTAAGAGGTTAAAGTCATCTATTGACATTATTGGCATCGGAGGCAAGGTAGCTACTCAGACAAAAGGTAAAGTGACTCTCCATTTACAATCTCATTACAGACAATTCAGAGTCAGTATTGACGCTTACGTTCTTCAGTCAATAACCACTGTCATTCCCACAGAAGACATTGATCGTAATCTTTACCATTGGCCACATTTGTCGAAGCTTAACCTTGCCGATCCACAATTCCATCAGTCTAGATCAATTGACCTGATCATCGGAGCTGACTGTTATGGGAGAATTATCAAGTCAAACATAATCAAAGGCTTGGAAGACACTCCGATTGCCCAGCTGTCAATCTTTGGAGGGTTAGTCCTGGGTCCGACACAACCACAAGTCACTTCGCAGTCATTTTGTTACCACGCAAGATCAATAATATCTGGCAGGCAACTCGATGATTTGCTGAGACAATTCTGGGAGCAAGAAGAACCGCCCATTGACACTTCGAGTTCACTCAGCCACGAAGAACAGGAATGCGAGAGACATTTCCAGACAACGCATAGTCGTGATTCGAGTGGACGATACATAGTACGTATTCCTCTGAAAGAATCTGCAGACACCTTGGGAAGTACTTACAACACTGCCCATCAGTGCTTGCAGCGAATGGTCGGACGTTTCAACAAAAACAGTGAGTATCGCACACTTTACGTCCAATTTTTAGAGGAATATGAGCGACTCGGGCATATGAAGAAAATCCCCACAGACTCAATAATTAGTCAAGGCAGCTGTTATCTGCCGCACCACGGGGTTTTGAAGCCAGATAGTACCACTACCAAACTAAGAGTCGTTTTCAATGGTTCCAATGTCACCTCGTCGAATAAGTCACTCAATGACATAATGTACCCAGGACAAAATCTGTTACTCAATATTGTAGACGTTTTGACATGGATCAGGACATTTAAATACCTCTTTTCAACTGACATTACGAAAATGTTTAGACAGATCAAGGTACATCCAGACGATTGGAATCTACAACGGATACTGTGGATTGACCAGAAGGGAAATGAGCAGCATTATCATCTCACTACAGTCACCTATGGCACGAAAGCTGCTCCGTTTTTGGCAGTAAGGACACTGATACAACTCGCCGAAGACGAAGGAGAAAATTTTCCTCTGGCAGTACCTTCGATTCTGCAAGGCAGATACGTAGATGACATTTTTGGTGGAGCAGACACAGTGGAGCAGTTAAAGGAAATCGCTACGCAGTTGAGTCAACTCTGCATGGCGGGCGGTTTTCCTCTAGCAAAATGGCACTCTACGTCATCTGAAGTGGAAACCGAAACTGCAAGTCAAGATGCGGAAAAGCAGACAATATCGTTCGACAATTGCGATACCAAAATTCTCGGAATTAACTGGTCGCCTCAAGAAGACACCTTTACTTTTTCGACACTGTCAACGGCATCTCTAGGCAAGTACACAAAACGCCTCATTTTGTCAGAAATCGCTACCATTTTCGATCCATT
>OW121815.1:40391682-40417340 GCA_933228935.1 Pemphredon lugubris | reverse complement strand
GACTATCGACTATCGACTATCGACTATCGACTATCGACTATCGACTATCGACTATCGACTATCGACTATCGACTATCGACTATCGACTATCGACTATCGACTATCGACTATCGACTATCGACTATCGACTATCGACTATCGACTATCGACTATCGACTATCGACTATCGACTATCGACTATCGACTATCGACTATCGACTATCGACTCGACTATCGACTATCGACTATCGACTATCGACTATCGACTCGACTATCGACTCGACTATCGACTCGACTATCGACTCGACTATCGACTCGACTATCGACTCGACTATCGACTCGACTATCGACTCGACTATCGATTCGACTATCGACTATCGACTCGACTATCGACTCGACTATCGACTCGACTATCGACTCGACTATCGACTCGACTATCGACTCGACTATCGACTCGACTATCGACTCGACTATCGACTCGACTATCGACTCGACTATCGACTCGACTATCGACTCGACTATCGACTCGACTATCGATTCGACTATCGACTATCGACTCGACTATCGACTCGACTATCGACTCGACTAACGACTCGACTCGACTATCGACTCGACTATCGACTCGACTCGACTATCGACTCGACTCGACTATCGACTCGACTATCGACTCGACTCGACTATCGACTCGACTATCGACTCGACTCGACTATCGACTCGACTCGACTATCGACTCGACTATCGACTCGACTCGACTATCGACTCGACTATCGACTCGACTATCGACTCGACTCGACTCGACTATCGACTCGACTATCGACTCGACTATCGACTCGACTATCGACTCGACTATCGACTCGACTATCGACTCGACTATCGACTCGACTATCGACTCGACTCGACTATCGACTCGACTATCGACTCGACTCGACTATCGACTCGACTATCGACTCGACTCGACTCGACTATCGACTCGACTATCGACTCGACTATCGACTCGACTCGACTCGACTATCGACTCGACTATCGACTCGACTCGACTATCGACTCGACTATCGACTCGACTATCGACTCGACTATCGACTCGACTCCACTATCGACTCGACTATCGACTCGACTCGACTATCGACTCGACTATCGACTCGACTATCGACTCGACTCGACTATCGACTCGACTCGACTATCGACTCGACTCGACTATCGACTCGACTATCGACTCGACTCGACTATCGACTCGACTATCGACTCGACTCGACTATCGACTCGACTATCGACTATAGACTATCGACTATCGACTATCGACTATCGACTATCGACTCGACCATCGACTATCGACTATCGACTATCGACTATCGACTATCGACTATCGACTATCGACTCGACTATCGACTATCGACTATCGACTATCGACTATCGACTATCGACTATCGACTATCGACTATCGACTATCGACTATCGACTATCGACTATCGACTATCGACTATCGACTATCGACTATCGACTATCGACTATCGACTATCGACTATCGACTATCGACTCGACTATCGACTCGACTCGACTATCGACTCAACTATCGACTATCGACTATCGACTCGACTATCGACTCGACTATCGACTCGACTATCGACTCGACTCGACTATCGACTCGACTATCGACTCGACTCGACTATCGACTCGACTATCGACTCGACTCGACTATCGACTCGACTATCGACTCGACTATCGACTCGACTATCGACTCGACTATCGACTCGACTATCGACTCGACTATCGACTCGACTATCGACTCGACTATCGACTCGACTATCGACTCGACTATCGACTCGACTCGACTATCGACTCGACTATCGACTCGACTCGACTATCGACTCGACTCGACTATCGACTCGACTATCGACTCGACTATCGACTCGACTCGACTATCGACTCGACTATCGACTCGACTCGACTATCGACTCGACTCGACTATCGACTCGAATATCCACTCGACTATCGACTCAACTATCGACTCGACTATCGACTCGACTCGACTATCGACTCGACTCGACTATCGACTCGACTGGACTATCGACTCGTCTACCGACTCGACTTGACTATCGACTCGACTATCGACTCGACCATCGACTATCGACTATCGACTATCGACTATCGACTATCGACTATCGACTCGACTATCGACTATCGACTATCGACTATCGACTATCGACTATCGACTATCGACTATCGACTATCGACTATCGACTATCGACTATCGACTATCGACTATCGACTATCGACTATCGACTATCGACTATCGACTATCGACTATCGACTATCGACTATCGACTATCGACTATCGACTATCGACTATCGACTATCGACTATCGACTATCGACTATCGACTATCGACTATCGACTATCGACTATCGACTATCGACTATCGACTATCGACTATCGACTATCGACTATCGACTATCGACTATCGACTATCGACTATCGACTATCGACTATCGACTATCGACTATCGACTATCGACTATCGACTATCGACTATCGACTATCGACTATCGACTATCGACTATCGACTATCGACTATCGACTATCGACTATCGACTATCGACTATCGACTATCGACTATCGACTATCGACTATCGACTATCGACTATCGACTATCGACTATCGACTATCGACTATCGACTATCGACTATCGACTATCGACTATCGACTCGACTATCGACTATCGACTATCGACTATCGACTATCGACTCGACTATCGACTCGACTATCGACTCGACTATCGACTCGACTATCGACTCGACTATCGACTCGACTATCGACTCGACTATCGACTCGACTATCGATTCGACTATCGACTATCGACTCGACTATCGACTCGACTATCGACTCGACTATCGACTCGACTATCGACTCGACTATCGACTCGACTATCGACTCGACTATCGACTCGACTATCGACTCGACTATCGACTCGACTATCGACTCGACTATCGACTCGACTATCGACTCGACTATCGACTCGACTATCGATTCGACTATCGACTATCGACTCGACTATCGACTCTACTATCGACTCGACTAACGACTCGACTCGACTATCGACTCGACTATCGACTCGACTCGACTATCGACTCGACTCGACTATCGACTCGACTATCGACTCGACTCGACTATCGACTCGACTATCGACTCGACTCGACTATCGACTCGACTCGACTATCGACTCGACTATCGACTCGACTCGACTATCGACTCGACTATCGACTCGACTATCGACTCGACTATCGACTCGACTCGACTCGACTATCGACTCGACTATCGACTCGACTATCGACTCGACTATCGACTCGACTATCGACTCGACTATCGACTCGACTATCGACTCGACTATCGACTCGACTCGACTATCGACTCGACTATCGACTCGACTCGACTATCGACTCGACTATCGACTCGACTCGACTCGACTATCGACTCGACTATCGACTCGACTATCGACTCGACTCGACTCGACTATCGACTCGACTATCGACTCGACTCGACTATCGACTCGACTATCGACTCGACTATCGACTCGACTATCGACTCGACTCCACTATCGACTCGACTATCGACTCGACTCGACTATCGACTCGACTATCGACTCGACTATCGACTCGACTCGACTATCGACTCGACTCGACTATCGACTCGACTCGACTATCGACTCGACTATCGACTCGACTCGACTATCGACTCGACTATCGACTCGACTCGACTATCGACTCGACTATCGACTCGACTCGACTATCGACTCGACTATCGACTCGACTCGACTATCGACTCGACTATCGACTCGACTATCGACTCGACTCGACTATCGACTCGACTCGACTATCGACTCGACTATCGACTCGACTCGACTATCGACTCGACTATCGACTCGACTATCGACTCGACTATCGACTCGACTCGACTATCGACTCGACTATCGACTCGACTCGACTATCGACTCGACTATCGACTCGACTATCGACTCGACTATCGACTCGACTCGACTATCGACTCGACTATCGACTCGACTCGACTATCGACTCGACTATCGACTCTACTCGACTATCGACTCGACTATCGACTCGACTCGACTATCGACTCGACTATCGACTCGACTCGACTATCGACTCGACTATCGACTCGACTCGACTATCGACTCGACTCGACTATCGACTCGACTATCGACTCGACTATCGACTCGACTATCGAATCGACTATCGACTCGACTATCGACTCGACTCGACTATCGACTCGACTCGACTATCGACTCGACTCGACTATCGACTCGACTCGACTATCGACTCGACTATCGACTTGACTCGACTCGACTATCGACTCGACTATCGACTCGACTATCGACTCGACTCGACTATCGACTCGACTATCGACTCGACTCTACTATCGACTCGACTATCGACTCGACTATCGACTCGACTATCGACTCGACTATCGACTCGACTATCGACTCGACTATCGACTCGACTATCCACTCGACTCGACTATCGACTCGACTATCGACTCGACTGGACTATCGACTCGTCTATCAACTCGACTCGACTATCGACTCGACTATCGACTCGACTCGACTATCGACTCGACTCGACTATCGACTATCGACTATCGACTATCGACTATCGACTATCGACTATCGACTATCGACTATCGACTATCGACTCGACTATCGACTATCGACTATCGACTATCGACTATCGACTATCGACTCGACTATCGACTATCGACTATCGACTATCGACTATCGACTATCGACTATCGACTCGACTATCGACAATCGACTATCGACTATCGACTATCGACTATCGACTATCGACTATCGACTATCGACTATCGACTATCGACTATCGACTATCGACTATCGACTATCGACTATCGACAATCGACTATCGACTATCGACTATCGACTATCGACTATCGACTATCGACTATCGACTATCGACTATCGACTATCGACTATCGACTATCGACTATCGACTATCGACTATCGACTATCGACTATCGACTATCGACTATCGACTATCGACTATCGACTATCGACTATCGACTATCGACTATCGACTATCGACTATCGACTATCGACTATCGACTATCGACTATCGACTATCGACTATCGACTATCGACTATCGACTATCGACTATCGACTATCGACTATCGACTATCGACTATCGACTATCGACTATCGACTATCGACTATCGACTATCGACTATCGACTATCGACTATCGACTATCGACTATCGACTATCGACTATCGACTATCGACTATCGACTATCGACTATCGACTATCGACTATCGACTATCGACTATCGACTATCGACTATCGACTATCGACTATCGACTATCGACTATCGACTATCGACTATCGACTATCGACTATCGACTATCGACTATCGACTATCGACTATCGAATATCGACTATCGACTATCGACTATCGACTATCGACTATCGACTATCGACTATCGACTATCGACTATCGACTATCGACTATCGACTATCGACTATCGACTATCGACTATCGACTATCGACTATCGACTATCGACTATCGACTATCGACTATCGACTATCGACTATCGACTATCGACTATCGACTATCGACTATCGACTATCGACTATCGACTATCGACTATCGACTATCGACTATCGACTATCGACTATCGACTATCGACTATCGACTATCGACTATCGACTATCGACTATCGACTATCGACTATCGACTATCGACTATCGACTATCGACTATCGACTATCGACTATCGACTATCGACTATCGACTATCGACTATCGACTATCGACTATCGACTATCGACTATCGACTATCGACTATCGACTATCGACTATCGACTATCGACTATCGACTATCGACTCGACTATCGACTCGACTATCGACTCGACTCGACTATCGACTCGACTATCGACTCGACTCGACTATCGACTCGACTATCGACTCGACTCGACTCGACTATCGACTCGACTATCGACTCGACTCGACTATCGACTCGACTATCGACTCGACTCGACTATCGACTCGACTATCGACTCGACTCGACTATGGACTCGACTATCGACTCGACTCGACTATCGACTCGACTATCGACTCGACTCGACTATCGACTCGACTATCGACTCGACTCGACTATCGACTCGACTATCGACTCGACTATCGACTCGACTCGACTATCGACTCGACTATCGACTCGACTGGACTATCGACTCGTCTATCGACTCGACTCGACTATCGACTATCGACTATCGACTATCGACTATCGACTATCGACTATCGACTATCGACTATCGACTATCGACTCGACTATCGACTATCGACTATCGACTATCGACTATCGACTATCGACTATCGACTATCGACTCGACTATCGACTATCGACTATCGACTATCGACTATCGACTATCGACTCGACTATCGACTATCGACTATCGACTATCGACTATCGACTATCGACTATCGACTATCGACTATCGACTATCGACTATCGACTATCGACTATCGACTATCGACTATCGACTATCGACTATCGACTATCGACTATCGACTATCGACTATCGACTATCGACTATCGACTATCGACTATCGACTATCGACTATCGACTATCGACTATCGACTATCGACTATCGACTATCGACTATCGACTATCGACTATCGACTATCGACTATCGACTCGACTATCGACTCGACTATCGACTCGACTATCGACTCGACTATCGACTCGACTATCGACTCGACTATCGACTCGACTATCGACTCGACTATCGACTCGACTCGACTATCGACTCAACTATCGACTATCGACTATCGACTATCGACTATCGACTATCGACTATCGACTATCGACTATCGACTATCGACTATCGACTCGACTATCGACTCGACTATCGACTCGACTATCGACTCGACTCGACTATCGACTCGACTCGACTATCGACTCAACTATCGACTATCGACTATCGACTATCGACTATCGACTATCGACTATCGACTATCGACTATCGACTATCGACTATCGACTATCGACTATCGACTATCGACTATCGACTATCGACTATCGACTACCGACTATCGACTATCGACTATCGACTCGACTATCGACTCGACTCGACTATCGACTCGACTCGACTATCGACTCGACTCGACTATCGACTCGACTCGACTATCGACTCGACTCGACTATCGACTCGACTATCGACTCGACTATCGACTCAACTATCGACTCGACTATCGACTCGACTATCGATTCGACTATCGACTATCGACTCGACTATCGACTCGACTATCGACTCGACTATCGACTCGACTCGACTATCGACTCGACTATCGACTCGACTCGACTATCGACTGGACTCGACTATCGACTCGACTATCGACTCGACTCGACTATCGACTCGACTATCGACTCGACTCGACTATCGACTCGACTATCGACTCGACTATCGACTCGACTCGACTATCGACTCGACTCGACTATCGACTCGACTATCGACTCGACTCGACTATCGACTCGACTATCGACTCGACTCGACTATCGACTCGAATATCCACTCGACTATCGACTCAACTATCGACTCGACTATCGACTCGACTCGACTATCGACTCGACTATCGACTATCGACTATCGACTATCGACTATCGACTCGACTATCGACTATCGACTATCGACTATCGACTATCGACTATCGACTATCGACTATCGACTATCGACTATCGACTATCGACTATCGACTATAGACTATCGACTATCGACTATCGACTATCGACTATCGACTATCGACTATCGACTATCGACTATCGACTATCGACTATCGACTATCGACTATCGACTATCGACTATCGACTATCGACTATCGACTATCGACTATCGACTATCGACTATCGACTATCGACTATCGACTATCGACTATCGACTATCGACTATCGACTATCGACTATCGACTATCGACTATCGACTATCGACTATCGACTATCGACTATCGACTATCGACTATCGACTATCGACTATCGACTATCGACTATCGACTATCGACTATCGACTATCGACTATCGACTATCGACTATCGACTATCGACTATCGACTATCGACTATCGACTATCGACTATCGACTATCGACTATCGACTATCGACTATCGACTATCGACTATCGACTATCGACTATCGACTATCGACTATCGACTATCGACTATCGACTATCGACTATCGACTATCGACTATCGACTATCGACTATCGACTATCGACTATCGACTATCGACTATCGACTCGACTATCGACTCGACTATCGACTCGACTATCGACTCGACTATCGACTCGACTATCGACTCGACTATCGATTCGACTATCGACTATCGACTCGACTATCGACTCGACTATCGACTCGACTATCGACTCGACTCGACTATCGACTCGACTCGACTATCGACTCGACTATCGACTCGACTCGACTATCGACTCGACTATCGACTCGACTCGACTATCGACTCGACTCGACTATCGACTCGACTATCGACTACCGACTATCGACTATCGACTATCGACTCGACTATCGACTCGACTCGACTATCGACTCGACTCGACTATCGACTCGACTATCGACTCGACTATCGACTCGACTATCGACTCAACTATCGACTCGACTATCGACTCGAATATCGATTCGACTATCGACTATCGACTCGACTATCGACTCGACTATCGACTCGACTATCGACTCGACTCGACTATCGACTCGACTATCGACTCGACTCGACTATCGACTCGACTATCGACTCGACTCGACTATAGACTCGACTATCGACTCGACTATCGACTCGACTCGACTATCGACTCGACTCGACTCGACTATCGACTCGACTATCGACTCGACTATCGACTCGACTATCGACTCGACTATCGACTCGACTATCGACTCGACTATCGACTCGACTATCGACTCGACTATCGACTCGACTATCGATTCGACTATCGACTATCGACTCGACTATCGACTCGACTATCGACTCGACTAACGACTCGACTCGACTATCGACTCGACTATCGACTCGACTCGACTATCGACTCGACTCGACTATCGACTCGACTCGACTATCGACTCGACTCGACTATCGACTCGACTATCGACTCGACTATCGACTCGACTCCACTATCGACTCGACTATCGACTCGACTCGACTATCGACTCGACTATCGACTCGACTATCGACTCGACTCGACTATCGACTCGACTCGACTATCGACTCGACTCGACTATCGACTCGACTATCGACTCGACTCGACTATCGACTCGACTATCGACTCGACTCGACTATCGACTCGACTATCGACTCGACTCGACTATCGACTCGACTCTCGACTCGACTCGACTATCGACTCGACTATCGACTCGACTATCGACTCGACTCGACTATCGACTCGACTCGACTATCGACTCGACTATCGACTCGACTCGACTATCGACTCGACTATCGACTCGACTATCGACTCGACTATCGACTCGACTCGACAATCGACTCGACTATCGACTCGACTCGACTATCGACTCGACTATCGACTCGACTATCGACTCGACTATCGACTCGACTCGACTATCGACTCGACTATCGACTCGACTCGACTATCGACTCGACTATCGAATCTACTCGACTATCGACTCGACTATCGACTCGACTCGACTATCGACTCGACTATCGACTCGACTCGACTATCGACTCGACTATCGACTCGACTCGACTATCGACTCGACTCGACTATCGACTCGACTATCGACTCGACTATCGACTCGACTATCGAATCGACTATCGACTCGACTATCGACTCGACTCGACTATCGACTCGACTCGACTATCGACTCGACTCGACTATCGACTCGACTCGACTATCGACTCGACTATCGACTTGACTCGACTCGACTATCGACTCGACTATCGACTCGACTATCGACTCGACTCGACTATCGACTCGACTATCGACTCGACTCGACTATCGACTCGACTATCGACTCGACTATCGACTCGACTATCGACTCGACTATCGACTCGACTATCGACTCGACTATCGACTCGACTATCCACTCGACTCGACTATCGACTCGACTATCGACTCGACTGGACTATCGACTCGTCTATCAACTCGACTCGACTATCGACTCGACTATCGACTCGACTCGACTATCGACTCGAATCGACTATCGACTATCGACTATCGACTATCGACTATCGACTATCGACTATCGACTATCGACTATCGACTCGACTATCGACTATCGACTATCGAATATCGACTATCGACTATCGACTCGACTATCGACTATCGACTATCGACTATCGACTATCGACTATCGACTATCGACTCGACTATCGACAATCGACTATCGACTATCGACTATCGACTATCGACTATCGACTATCGACTATCGACTATCGACTATCGACTATCGACTATCGACTATCGACTATCGACTATCGACTATCGACTATCGACTATCGACTATCGACTATCGACTATCGACTATCGACTATCGACTATCGACTATCGACTATCGACTATCGACTATCGACTATCGACTATCGACTATCGACTATCGACTATCGACTATCGACTATCGACTATCGACTATCGACTATCGACTATCGACTATCGACTATCGACTATCGACTATCGACTATCGACTATCGACTATCGACTATCGACTATCGACTATCGACTATCGACTATCGACTATCGACTATCGACTATCGACTATCGACTATCGACTATCGACTATCGACTATCGACTATCGACTATCGACTATCGACTATCGACTATCGACTATCGACTATCGACTATCGACTATCGACTATCGACTATCGACTATCGACTATCGACTATCGACTATCGACTATCGACTATCGACTATCGACTATCGACTATCGACTATCGACTATCGACTATCGACTATCGACTATCGACTATCGACTATCGACTATCGACTATCGACTATCGACTATCGACTATCGACTATCGACTATCGACTATCGACTATCGACTATCGACTATCGACTATCGACTATCGACTATCGACTATCGACTATCGACTATCGACTATCGACTATCGACTATCGACTATCGACTATCGACTATCGACTATCGACTATCGACTATCGACTATCGACTATCGACTATCGACTATCGACTATCGACTATCGACTATCGACTATCGACTATCGACTATCGACTATCGACTATCGACTATCGACTATCGACTATCGACTATCGACTATCGACTATCGACTATCGACTATCGACTATCGACTATCGACTATCGACTATCGACTATCGACTATCGACTATCGACTATCGACTATCGACTATCGACTATCGACTATCGACTATCGACTATCGACTATCGACTATCGACTATCGACTATCGACTATCGACTATCGACTATCGACTATCGACTATCGACTCGACTATCGACTCGACTATCGACTCGACTATCGACTCGACTCGACTATCGACTCGACTATCGACTCGACTCGACTATCGACTCGACTATCGACTCGACTCGACTCGACTATCGACTCGACTATCGACTCGACTCGACTATCGACTCGACTATCGACTCGACTCGACTATCGACTCGACTATCGACTCGACTCGACTATGGACTCGACTATCGACTCGACTCGACTATCGACTCGACTATCGACTCGACTCGACTATCGACTCGACTATCGACTCGACTCGACTATCGACTCGACTATCGACTCGACTATCGACTCGACTCGACTATCGACTCGACTATCGACTCGACTGGACTATCGACTCGTCTATCGACTCGACTCGACTATCGACTATCGACTATCGACTATCGACTATCGACTATCGACTATCGACTATCGACTATCGACTATCGACTCGACTATCGACTATCGACTATCGACTATCGACTATCGACTATCGACTATCGACTATCGACTATCGACTCGACTATCGACTATCGACTATCGACTATCGACTATCGACTATCGACTCGACTATCGACTATCGACTATCGACTATCGACTATCGACTATCGACTATCGACTATCGACTATCGACTATCGACTATCGACTATCGACTATCGACTATCGACTATCGACTATCGACTATCGACTATCGACTATCGACTATCGACTATCGACTATCGACTATCGACTATCGACTATCGACTATCGACTATCGACTATCGACTATCGACTATCGACTATCGACTATCGACTATCGACTATCGACTCGACTATCGACTCGACTATCGACTCGACTATCGACTCGACTATCGACTCGACTATCGACTCGACTATCGACTCGACTATCGATTCGACTATCGACTATCGACTCGACTATCGACTCGACTATCGACTCGACTATCGACTCGACTCGACTATCGACTCGACTCGACTATCGACTCAACTATCGACTATCGACTATCGACTATCGACTATCGACTATCGACTATCGACTATCGACTATCGACTATCGACTATCGACTATCGACTATCGACTATCGACTATCGACTATCGACTATCGACTATCGACTACCGACTATCGACTATCGACTATCGACTCGACTATCGACTCGACTCGACTATCGACTCGACTCGACTATCGACTCGACTCGACTATCGACTCGACTCGACTATCGACTCGACTCGACTATCGACTCGACTATCGACTCGACTATCGACTCAACTATCGACTCGACTATCGACTCGACTATCGATTCGACTATCGACTATCGACTCGACTATCGACTCGACTATCGACTCGACTATCGACTCGACTCGACTATCGACTCGACTATCGACTCGACTCGACTATCGACTGGACTCGACTATCGACTCGACTATCGACTCGACTATCGACTCGACTCGACTATCGACTCGACTATCGACTCGACTATCGACTCGACTCGACTATCGACTCGACTCGACTATCGACTCGACTATCGACTCGACTCGACTATCGACTCGACTATCGACTCGACTCGACTATCGACTCGAATATCCACTCGACTATCGACTCAACTATCGACTCGACTATCGACTCGACTCGACTATCGACTCGACTATCGACTATCGACTATCGACTATCGACTATCGACTCGACTATCGACTATCGACTATCGACTATCGACTATCGACTATCGACTATCGACTATCGACTATCGACTATCGACTATCGACTATCGACTATAGACTATCGACTATCGACTATCGACTATCGACTATCGACTATCGACTATCGACTATCGACTATCGACTATCGACTATCGACTATCGACTATCGACTATCGACTATCGACTATCGACTATCGACTATCGACTATCGACTATCGACTATCGACTATCGACTATCGACTATCGACTATCGACTATCGACTATCGACTATCGACTATCGACTATCGACTATCGACTATCGACTATCGACTATCGACTATCGACTATCGACTATCGACTATCGACTATCGACTATCGACTATCGACTATCGACTATCGACTATCGACTATCGACTATCGACTATCGACTATCGACTATCGACTGTCGACTATCGACTATCGACTATCGACTATCGACTATCGACTATCGACTATCGACTATCGACTATCGACTATCGACTATCGACTATCGACTATCGACTATCGACTATCGACTATCGACTATCGACTATCGACTATCGACTATCGACTATCGACTATCGACTCGACTATCGACTCGACTATCGACTCGACTATCGACTCGACTATCGACTCGACTATCGACTCGACTATCGATTCGACTATCGACTATCGACTCGACTATCGACTCGACTATCGACTCGACTATCGACTCGACTCGACTATCGACTCGACTCGACTATCGACTCGACTATCGACTCGACTCGACTATCGACTCGACTATCGACTCTACTCGACTATCGACTCGACTCGACTATCGACTCGACTATCGACTACCGACTATCGACTATCGACTATCGACTCGACTATCGACTCGACTCGACTATCGACTCGACTCGACTATCGACTCGACTCGACTATCGACTCGACTATCGACTCGACTATCGACTCGACTATCGACTCAACTATCGACTCGACTATCGACTCGACTATCGACTCGACTATCGACTCGACTCGACTATCGACTCGACTATCGACTCGACTATCGACTCTACTCGACTATCGACTCGACTCGACTATCGACTCGACTCGACTATCGACTCGACTCGACTATCGACTCGACTATCGACTCGACTCGACTATCGACTCGACTATCGACTCGACTCGACTATCGACTCGACTATCGACTCGACTCGACTATCGACTCGACTATCGACTCGACTCGACTATCGACTCGACTATCGACTCGACTATCGACTCGACTATCGACTCAACTATCGACTCGACTATCGACTCGAATATCGATTCGACTATCGACTATCGACTCGACTATCGACTCGACTATCGACTCGACTATCGACTCGACTCGACTATCGACTCGACTATCGACTCGACTCGACTATCGACTCGACTATCGACTCGACTCGACTATAGACTCGACTATCGACTCGACTATCGACTCGACTCGACTATCGACTCGACTCGACTCGACTATCGACTCGACTATCGACTCGACTATCGACTCGACTATCGACTCGACTATCGACTCGACTATCGACTCGACTATCGACTCGACTATCGACTCGACTATCGACTCGACTATCGATTCGACTATCGACTATCGACTCGACTATCGACTCGACTATCGACTCGACTAACGACTCGACTCGACTATCGACTCGACTATCGACTCGACTCGACTATCGACTCGACTCGACTATCGACTCGACTCGACTATCGACTCGACTATCGACTCGACTCGACTATCGACTCGACTATCGACTCGACTCGACTATCGACTCGACTATCGACTCGACTCGACTCGACTATCGACTCGACTATCGACTCGACTATCGACTCGACTCGACTCGACTATCGACTCGACTATCGACTCGACTCGACTATCGACTCGACTATCGACTCGACTATCGACTCGACTATCGACTCGACTCCACTATCGACTCGACTATCGACTCGACTCGACTATCGACTCGACTATCGACTCGACTATCGACTCGACTCGACTATCGACTCGACTCGACTATCGACTCGACTATCGACTCGACTCGACTATCGACTCGACTATCGACTCGACTCGACTATCGACTCGACTATCGACTCGACTCGACTATCGACTCGACTATCGACTCGACTCGACTATCGACTCGACTATCGACTCGACTCGACTATCGACTCGACTATCGACTCGACTATCGACTCGACTATCGACTCGACTCGACTATCGACTCGACTATCGACTCGACTATCGACTCGACTATCGACTCGACTCGACTATCGACTCGACTATCGACTCGACTATCGACTCTACTCGACTATCGACTCGACTCGACTATCGACTCGACTATCGACTCGACTCGACTATCGACTCGACTATCGACTCGACTCGACTATCGACTCGACTATCGACTCGACTCGACTATCGACTCGACTCGACTATCGACTCGACTATCGACTCGACTATCGACTCGACTATCGACTCGACTATCGACTCGACTCGACTATCGACTCGACTATCGACTCGACTATCGACTCGACTATCGACTCGACTCCACTATCGACTCGACTATCGACTCGACTCGACTATCGACTCGACTCGACTATCGACTCGACTATCGACTCGACTCGACTATCGACTCGACTCGACTATCGACTCGACTATCGACTCGACTATCGACTCGACTATCGACTCGACTCGACTATCGACTCGACTCGACTATCGACTCGACTATCGACTCGACTCGACTCGACTATCGACTCGACTATCGACTCGACTCGACTATCGACTCGACTATCGACTATCGACTATCGACTCGACTATCGACTATCGACTATCGACTATCGACTATCGACTATCGACTCGACTATCGACTATCGACTATCGACTATCGACTATCGACTATCGACTATCGACTATCGACTATCGACTATCGACTATCGACTATCGACTATCGACTATCGACTATCGACTATCGACTATCGACTATCGACTCGACTATCGACTCGACTATCGACTCGACTATCGATTCGACTATCGACTATCGACTCGACTATCGACTCGACTATCGACTCGACTAACGACTCGACTCGACTATCGACTCGACTATCGACTCGACTCGACTATCGACTCGACTCGACTATCGACTCGACTCGACTATCGACTCGACTATCGACTCGACTCGACTATCGACTCGACTATCGACTCGACTCGACTCGACTATCGACTCGACTATCGACTCGACTATCGACTCGACTATCGACTCGACTATCGACTCGACTATCGACTCGACTATCGACTCGACTATCGACTCGACTATCGACTCGACTATCGATTCGACTATCGACTATCGACTCGACTATCGACTCGACTATCGACTCGACTAACGACTCGACTCGACTATCGACTCGACTATCGACTCGACTCGACTATCGACTCGACTCGACTATCGACTCAACTCGACTATCGACTCGACTATCGACTCGACTCGACTATCGACTCGACTATCGACTCGACTCGACTATCGACTCGACTATCGACTCGACTCGACTCGACTATCGACTCGACTATCGACTCGACTATCGACTCGACTCGACTCGACTATCGACTCGACTATCGACTCGACTCGACTATCGACTCGACTATCGACTCGACTATCGACTCGACTATCGACTCGACTCCACTATCGACTCGACTATCGACTCGACTCGACTATCGACTCGACTATCGACTCGACTATCGACTCGACTATCGACTCGACTCGACTATCGACTCGACTATCGACTCGACTATCGACTCGACTATCGACTCGACTCCACTATCGACTCGACTATCGACTCGACTCGACTATCGACTCGACTCGACTATCGACTCGACTATCGACTCGACTCGACTATCGACTCGACTCGACTATCGACTCGACTATCGACTCGACTATCGACTCGACTATCGACTCGACTCGACTATCGACTCGACTCGACTATCGACTCGACTATCGACTCGACTCGACTCGACTATCGACTCGACTATCGACTCGACTCGACTATCGACTCGACTATCGACTATCGACTATCGACTCGACTATCGACTATCGACTATCGACTATCGACTATCGACTATCGACTCGACTATCGACTATCGACTATCGACTATCGACTATCGACTATCGACTATCGACTATCGACTATCGACTATCGACTATCGACTATCGACTATCGACTATCGACTATCGACTATCGACTATCGACTATCGACTATCGACTATCGACTATCGACTATCGACTATCGACTATCGACTATCGACTATCGACTATCGACTATCGACTATCGACTATCGACTATCGACTATCGACTCGACTATCGACTCGACTATCGACTCGACTATCGACTCGACTATCGACTCGACTATCGACTCGACTATCGACTCGACTATCGACTCGACTATCGACTCGACTATCGACTCGACTATCGACTCAACTATCGACTCGACTATCGATTCGACTATCGACTATCGACTCGACTATCGACTCGACTATCGACTCGACTCGACTATCGACTCGACTATCGACTCGACTCGACTATCGACTCGACTCGACTATCGACTCGACTATCGACTATCGACTATCGACTATCGACTATCGACTATCGACTATCGACTATCGACTATCGACTATCGACTATCGACTATCGACTATGGACTATCGACTATCGACTATCGACTACCGACTATCGACTATCGACTATCGACTATCGACTATGGACTATCGACTATCGACTATCGACTACCGACTATCGACTATCGACTATCGACTCGACTATCGACTCGACTCGACTATCGACTCGACTCGACTATCGACTCGACTCGACTATCGACTCGACTCGACTATCGACTCGACTCGACTATCGACTCGACTCGACTATCGACTCGACTCGACTATCGACTCGACTATCGACTCGACTATCGACTCAACTATCGACTCGACTATCGACTCGACTATCGATTCGACTATCGACTATCGACTCGACTATCGACTCGACTATCGACTCGACTATCGACTCGACTCGACTATCGACTCGACTATCGACTCGACTCGACTATCGACTCGACTCGACTATCGACTCGACTCGACAATCGACTCGACTATCGACTCGACTCGACTATCGACTCGACTATCGACTCGACTATCGACTCCACTATCGACTCGACTATCGACTCGACTATCGACTCGACTATCGACTCGACTATCGACTCGACTCTCGACTCGACTCGACTATCGACTCGACTATCGACTCGACTCGACTATCGACTCGACTCGACTATCGACTCGACTATCGACTCGACTCGACTATCGACTCGACTATCGACTCGACTCGACTATCGACTCGAATATCCACTCGACTATCGACTCAACTATCGACTCGACTATCGACTCGACTCGACTATCGACTCGACTATCGACTATCGACTATCGACTATCGACTATCGACTATCGACTATCGACTATCGACTATCGACTATCGACTATCGACTATCGACTATCGACTATCGACTATCGACTATCGACTATCGACTATCGACTATCGACTATCGACTATCGACTATCGACTATCGACTATCGACTATCGACTATCGACTATCGACTATCGACTATCGACTATCGACTATCGACTATCGACTATCGACTATCGACTATCGACTATCGACTATCGACTATCGACTATCGACTATCGACTATCGACTATCGACTATCGACTATCGACTATCGACTATCGACTATCGACTATCGACTATCGACTATCGACTATCGACTATCGACTATCGACTATCGACTATCGACTATCGACTATCGACTATCGACTATCGACTATCGACTATCGACTATCGACTATCGACTATCGACTATCGACTATCGACTATCGACTATCGACTATCGACTATCGACTATCGACTATCGACTATCGACTATCGACTATCGACTATCGACTATCGACTATCGACTCGACTATCGACTCGACTATCGACTCGACTATCGACTCGACTATCGACTCGACTATCGACTCGACTATCGACTCGACTATCGACTCGACTATCGACTCAACTATCGACTCGACTATCGATTCGACTATCGACTATCGACTCGACTATCGACTCGACTATCGACTCGACTATCGACTCGACTCGACTATCGACTCGACTATCGACTCGACTCGACTATCGACTCGACTATCGACTATCGACTATCGACTATCGACTATCGACTATCGACTATCGACTATCGACTATGGACTATCGACTATCGACTATCGACTATCGACTATCGACTATCGACTATCGACTATCGACTATGGACTATCGACTATCGACTATCGACTACCGACTATCGACTATCGACTATCGACTCGACTATCGACTCGACTCGACTATCGACTCGACTCGACTATCGACTCGACTCGACTATCGACTCGACTCGACTATCGACTCGACTCGACTATCGACTCGACTCGACTATCGACTCGACTCGACTATCGACTCGACTCGACTCTCGACTCGACTCGACTATCGACTCGACTATCGACTCAACTATCGACTCGACTATCGACTCGACTATCGATTCGACTATCGACTATCGACTCGACTATCGACTCGACTATCGACTCGACTATCGACTCGACTCGACTATCGACTCGACTATCGACTCGACTATCGACTCGACTATCGACTCGACTATCGACTCGACTATCGACTCGACTATCGACTCGACTATCGACTCGACTATCGACTCGACTCGACTATCGACTCGACTATCGACTCGACTCGACTATCGACTCGACTCGACTATCGACTCGACTCGACTATCGACTCGACTATCGACTCGACTCGACTATCGACTCGACTATCCACTCGACTATCGACTCGACTATCGACTCGACTATCGACTCGACTCGACTATCGACTCGACTATCGACTATCGACTATCGACTATCGACTATCGACTATCGACTCGACTATCGACTATCGACTATCGACTATCGACTATCGACTATCGACTATCTACTATCGACTATCGACTATCGACTATCGACTATCGACTATCGACTATCGACTATCGACTATCGACTATCGACTATCGACTATCGACTATCGACTATCGACTATCGACTATCGACTATCGACTATCGACTATCGACTATCGACTATCGACTATCGACTATCGACTATCGACTATCGACTATCGACTATCGACTATCGACTATCGACTATCGACTATCGACTATCGACTATCGACTATCGACTATCGACTATCGACTATCGACTATCGACTATCGACTATCGACTATCGACTATCGACTATCGACTATCGACTATCGACTATCGACTATCGACTATCGACTATCGACTATCGACTATCGACTATCGACTATCGACTATCGACTCGACTATCGACTCGACTATCGACTCGACTATCGACTCGACTATCGACTCGACTATCGACTCGACTATCGATTCGACTATCGACTATCGACTCGACTATCGACTCGACTATCGACTCGACTATCGACTCGACTCGACTATCGACTCGACTATCGACTCGACTCGACTATCGACTCGACTCGACTATCGACTCGACTATCGACTATCGACTATCGACTATCGACTATCGACTATCGACTATCGACTATCGACTATCGACTATCGACTATCGACTATCGACTATCGACTATCGACTATCGACTACCGACTATCGACTATCGACTATCGACTCGACTATCGACTCGACTCGACTATCGACTCGACTCGACTATCGACTATCGACTCGACTATCGACTCGACTCGACTATCGACTCGACTCGACTATCGACTCGACTCGACTATCGACTCAACTATCGACTATCGACTATCGACTCGACTATCGACTCGACTATCGACTCGACTATCGACTCGACTCGACTATCGACTCGACTATCGACTCGACTCGACTATCGACTCGACTCGACTATCGACTCGACTATCGACTCGACTCGACTATCGACTCGACTATCGACTCGACTATCGACTCGACTATCGACTCGACTATCGACTCGACTATCGACTCGACTATCGACTCGACTATCGACTCGACTATCGACTCGACTATCGACTCGACTCGACTATCGACTCGACTATCGACTCGACTCGACTATCGACTCGACTCGACTATCGACTCGACTATCGACTCGACTATCGACTCGACTCGACTATCGACTCGACTATCGACTCGACTCGACTATCGACTCGACTCGACTATCGACTCGACTATCGACTCGACTATCGACTCGACTCGACTATCCACTCGACTATCGACTCGACTCGACTATCGACTCGAATATCCACTCGACTATCGACTCAACTATCGACTCGACTATCGACTCGACTCGACTATCGACTCGACTCGACTATCGACTCGACTGGACTATCGACTCGTCTACCGACTCGACTTGACTATCGACTCGACTATCGACTCGACTCGACTATCGACTCGACTCGACTATCGACTATCGACTATCGACTATCGACTATCGACTATCGACTATCGACTATCGACTATCGACTCGACCATCGACTATCGACTATCGACTATCGACTATCGACTATCGACTATCGACTCGACTATCGACTATCGACTATCGACTATCGACTATCGACTATCGACTATCGACTATCGACTATCGACTATCGACTATCGACTATCGACTATCGACTATCGACTATCGACTATCGACTATCGACTATCGACTATCGACTATCGACTATCGACTATCGACTATCGACTATCGACTATCGACTATCGACTATCGACTATCGACTATCGACTATCGACTATCGACTATCGACTATCGACTATCGACTATCGACTATCGACTATCGACTATCGACTATCGACTATCGACTATCGACTATCGACTATCGACTGTCGACTGTCGACTGTCGACTATCGACTATCGACTATCGACTATCGACTATCGACTATCGACTATCGACTATCGACTATCGACTATCGACTATCGACTCGACTATCGACTCGACTATCGACTCGACTATCGACTCGACTATCGACTCGACTATCGACTCGACTATCGACTCGACTATCGACTCGACTATCGACTCGACTCGACTATCGACTCGACTATCGACTCGACTCGACTATCGACTCGACTCGACTATCGACTCGACTATCGACTCGACTATCGACTCGACTCGACTATCGACTCGACTCGACTATCGACTCGACTATCGACTCGACTATCGACTCGACTCGACTATCCACTCGACTATCGACTCGACTCGACTATCGACTCGAATATCCACTCGACTATCGACTCAACTATCGACTCGACTATCGACTCGACTCGACTATCGACTCGACTCGACTATCGACTCGACTGGACTATCGACTCGTCTACCGACTCGACTTGACTATCGACTCGACTATCGACTCGACTCGACTATCGACTCGACTCGACTATCGACTATCGACTATCGACTATCGACTATCGACTATCGACTATCGACTATCGACTATCGACTCGACCATCGACTATCGACTATCGACTATCGACTATCGACTATCGACTATCGACTCGACTATCGACTATCGACTATCGACTATCGACTATCGACTATCGACTATCGACTATCGACTATCGACTATCGACTATCGACTATCGACTATCGACTATCGACTATCGACTATCGACTATCGACTATCGACTATCGACTATCGACTATCGACTATCGACTATCGACTATCGACTATCGACTATCGACTATCGACTATCGACTATCGACTATCGACTATCGACTATCGACTATCGACTATCGACTATCGACTATCGACTATCGACTATCGACTATCGACTATCGACTATCGACTATCGACTGTCGACTGTCGACAGTCGACTATCGACTATCGACTATCGACTATCGACTATCGACTATCGACTATCGACTATCGACTATCGACTATCGACTATCGACTATCGACTATCGACTATCGACTATCGACTATCGACTATCGACTCGACTCGACTATCGACTCGACTATCGACTATCGACTATCGACTATCGACTATCGACTATCGACTATCGACTATCGACTATCGACTATCGACTATCGACTATCGACTATCGACTATCGACTATCGACTATCGACTATCGACTATCGACTATCGACTATCGACTCGACTATCGACTCGACTCGACTATCGACTCGACTCGACTATCGACTATCGACTCGACTATCGACTCGACTCGACTATCGACTCTACTCGACTATCGACTCGACTCGACTATCGACTCGACTCGACTATCGACTCAACTATCGACTATCGACTATCGACTCGACTATCGACTCGACTATCGACTCGACTATCGACTCGACTCGACTATCGACTCGACTATCGACTCGACTCGACTATCGACTCGACTCGACTATCGACTCGACTATCGACTCGACTCGACTATCGACTCGACTATCGACTCGACTATCGACTCGACTATCGACTCGACTATCGACTCGACTATCGACTCGACTATCGACTCGACTATCGACTCGACTATCGACTCGACTCGACTATCGACTCGACTATCGACTCGACTCGACTATCGACTCGACTCGACTATCGACTCGACTCGACTATCGACTCGACTATCGACTCGACTATCGACTCGACTCGACTATCGACTCGACTATCGACTCGACTCGACTATCGACTCGACTCGACTATCGACTCGACTCGACTATCGACTCGACTATCGACTCGACTATCGACTCGACTCGACTATCGACTCGACTATCGACTCGACTCGACTATCGACTCGAATATCCACTCGACTATCGACTCAACTATCGACTCGACTATCGACTCGACTCGACTATCGACTCGACTCGACTATCGACTCGACTGGACTATCGACTCGTCTACCGACTCGACTTGACTATCGACTCGACTATCGACTCGACTCGACTATCGACTCGACTCGACTATCGACTATCGACTATCGACTATCGACTATCGACTATCGACTATCGACTATCGACTATCGACTCGACCATCGACTATCGACTATCGACTATCGACTATCGACTATCGACTATCGACTCGACTATCGACTATCGACTATCGACTATCGACTATCGACTATCGACTATCGACTATCGACTATCGACTATCGACTATCGACTATCGACTATCGACTATCGACTATCGACTATCGACTATCGACTATCGACTATCGACTATCGACTATCGACTATCGACTATCGACTATCGACTATCGACTATCGACTATCGACTATCGACTATCGACTATCGACTATCGACTATCGACTATCGACTATCGACTATCGACTATCGACTATCGACTATCGACTATCGACTATCGACTATCGACTATCGACTATCGACTATCGACTATCGACTATCGACTATCGACTATCGACTATCGACTATCGACTATCGACTATCGACTATCGACTATCGACTATCGACTATCGACTATCGACTATCGACTATCGACTATCGACTATCGACTATCGACTATCGACTATCGACTGTCGACTGTCGACTGTCGACTATCGACTATCGACTATCGACTATCGACTATCGACTATCGACTATCGCCTATCGACTATCGACTATCGACTATCGACTATCGACTATCGACTATCGACTATCGACTATCGACTCGACTATCGACTCGACTATCGACTCGACTATCGACTCGACTATCGACTCGACTATCGACTCGACTATCGACTCGACTATCGACTCGACTATCGACTCGACTATCGACTCGACTATCGACTCGACTATCGATTCGACTATCGACTATCGACTCGACTATCGACTCGACTATCGACTCGACTATCGACTCGACTATCGACTCGACTATCGACTCGACTATCGACTCGACTATCGACTCGACTATCGACTCGACTATCGACTCGACTATCGACTCGACTATCGACTCGACTATCGACTCGACTATCGACTATCGACTATCGACTATCGACTATCGACTATCGACTATCGACTATCGACTATCGACTATCGACTATCGACTATCGACTATCGACTATCGACTATCGACTATCGACTATCGACTATCGACTATCGACTATCGACTATCGACTATCGACTATCGACTATCGACTATCGACTATCGACTATCGACTATCGACTATCGACTATCGACTATCGACTATCGACTATCGACTATCGACTATCGACTATCGACTATCGACTATCGACTATCGACTATCGACTATCGACTATCGACTATCGACTATCGACTATCGACTATCGACTATCGACTATCGACTATCGACTATCGACTATCGACTATCGACTATCGACTATCGACTATCGACTATCGACTATCGACTATCGACTATCGACTATCGACTATCGACTATCGACTATCGACTATCGACTATC
>OW121815.1:40365735-40391482 GCA_933228935.1 Pemphredon lugubris | reverse complement strand
CTCTACTCGACTATCGACTCTATTCGACTATCGACTCGACTATCGACTCGACTATCGACTCGACTATCGACTCGACTATCGACTCGACTCGACTATCGACTCGACTATCGACTCGACTCGACTATCGACTCGACTATCGACTCGACTATCGACTCGACTATCGACTCGACTATCGACTATCGACTATCGACTATCGACTATCGACTATCGACTATCGACTATCGACTATCGACTATCGACTATCGACACGACTCGACTATCGACTCGACTATCGACTCGACTATCGACTCGACTATCGACTCGACTATCGACTCGACTATCGACTATCGACTCGACTATCGACTCGACTATCGACTCGACTATCGACTATCGACTATCGACTATCGACTATCGACTATCGACTATCGACTATCGACTATCGACTATCGACTATCGACTATCGACTCGACTATCGACTCGCCGCGACTATCGACTCGACTATCGACTCGACTATCGACTCGACTCGACTATCGACTCGACTATCGACTCTACTCGACTATCGACTCTATTCGACTATCGACTCGACTATCGACTCGACTATCGACTCGACTATCGACTCGACTATCGACTCGACTATCGACTCGACTATCGACTCGACTCGACTATCGACTCGACTATCGACTCGACTCGACTATCGACTCGACTATCGACTCGACTATCGACTCGACTATCGACTCGACTATCGACTATCGACTATCGACTATCGACTATCGACTATCGACTATCGACTATCGACTATCGACTATCGACTATCGACTATCGACTATCGACTACCGACTATCGACTATCGACTATCGACTATCGACTATCGACTATCGACTATCGACTATCGACTATCGACTATCGACTATCGACTATCGACTATCGACTATCGACTATCGACTATCGACTATCGACTATCGACTATCGACTGTCGACTATCGACTGTCGACTATCGACTATCGACTATCGACTATCGACTATCGACTATCGACTATCGACTATCGACTATCGACTATCGACTATCGACTATCGACTATCGACTATCGACTACCGACTATCGACTATCGACTATCGACTATCGACTATCGACTATCGACTATCGACTATCGACTATCGACTATCGACTATCGACTATCGACTATCGACTATCGACTATCGACTATCGACTATCGACTATCGACTATCGACTATCGACTATCGACTATCGACTATCGACTATCGACTATCGACTATCGACTATCGACTATCGACTATCGACTATCGACTATCGACTATCGACTATCGACTATCGACTATCGACTATCGACTATCGACTATCGACTATCGACTATCGACTATCGACTATCGACTATCGACTATCGACTATCGACTATCGACTATCGACTATCGACTATCGACTATCGACATTCGACTATCGACTATCGACTATCGACTATCGACTATCGACTATCGACTATCGACTATCGACTATCGACTATCGACTCGACTATCGACTATCGACTATCGACTATCGACTATCGACTATCGACTATCGACTATCGACTATCGACTATCGACTATCGACTATCGACTATCGACTATCGACTATCGACTATCGACTATCGACTATCGACTATCGACTATCGACTATCGACTATCGACTATCGACTATCGACTATCGACTATCGACTATCGACTATCGACTATCGACTATCGACTATCGACTATCGACTATCGACTATCGACTATCGACTATCGACTATCGACTATCGACTATCGACTATCGACTGTCGACTATCGACTATCGACTATCGACTATCGACTATCGACTATCGACTATCGACTATCGACTATCGACTATCGACTATCGACTATCGACTATCGACTATCGACTATCGACTATCGACTCGACTATCGACTCGACCCGACTATCGACTCGACTCGACTCGACTATCGACTCGACTCGACTATCGACTCGACTCGACTATCGACTCGACTCGACTATCGACTCGACTCGACTATCGACTATCGACTCGACTATCGACTCGACTATCGACTCGACTATCGACTCGACTATCGACTCGACTATCGACTCGACTATCGACTCGACTCGACTATCGACTCGACTCGACTATCGACTCGACTCGACTATCGACTCGACTCGACTATCGACTCGACTCGACTATCGACTCGACTCGACTATCGACTCGACTATCGACTCGACTGTCCACTCGACTATCGACTCGACTATCGACTCGACAATAGACTCGACTATCGACTAGACTATCGACTCGACTATCGACACGACTCGACTATCGACTCGACTATCGACTCGACTATCGACTCGACTATCGACTCGACTATCGACTCGACTATCGACTCGACTATCGACTCGACTATCGACTCGACTATCGACTCGACTATCGACTCGACTATCGACTCGACTATCGACTATCGACTCGACTATCGACTCGACTATCGACTCGACTATCGACTATCGACTATCGACTATCGACTATCGACTATCGACTATCGACTATCGACTATCGACTATCGACTCGACTATCGACTCGCCTCGACTATCGACTCGACTATCGACTCGACTATCGACTCGACTATCGACTCGACTATCGACTCGACTATCGACTCGACTCGACTATCGACTCGACTATCGACTCTACTCGACTATCGACTCTATTCGACTATCGACTCGACTATCGACTCGACTATCGACTCGACTATCGACTCGACTATCGACTCGACTCGACTATCGACTCGACTATCGACTCGACTCGACTATCGACTCGACTATCGACTCGACTATCGACTCGACTATCGACTATCGACTATCGACTATCGACTATCGACTATCGACTATCGACTATCGACTATCGACTATCGACTATCGACTATCGACTATCGACTATCGACTATCGACTATCGACTATCGACTATCGACTATCGACTATCGACTATCGACTATCGACTATCGACTATCGACTATCGACTATCGACTATCGACTATCGACTATCGACTATCGACTTTCGACTATCGACTATCGACTATCGACTATCGACTATCGACTATCGACTATCGACTATCGACTATCGACTATCGACTATCGACTATCGACTATCGACTATCGACTATCGACTATCGACTATCGACTATCGACTATCGACTATCGACTATCGACTATCGACTATCGACTATCGACTATCGACTATCGACTATCGACTATCGACTATCGACTATCGACTATCGACTATCGACTATCGACTATCGACTATCGACTATCGACTATCGACTATCGACTATCGACTATCGACTATCGACTATCGACTATCGACTATCGACTATCGACTATCGACTATCGACTATCGACTATCGACTATCGACTATCGACTATCGACTATCGACTATCGACTATCGACTATCGACTATCGACTTTCGACTTTCGACTATCGACTATCGACTATCGACTATCGACTATCGACTATCGACTATCGACTATCGACTATCGACTATCGACTATCGACTATCGACTATCGACTATCGACTATCGACTATCGACTATCGACTATCGACTATCGACTATCGACTATCGACTATCGACTATCGACTATCGACTATCGACTATCGACTATCGACTATCGACTATCGACTCGACTATCGACTCGACTCGACTATCGACTCGACTATCGACTCGACTCGACTATCGACTCGACTCGACTATCGACTCGACTCGACTATCGACTATCGACTCGACTATCGACTCGACTATCGACTCGACTATCGACTCGACTATCGACTCGACTCGACTATCGACTCGACTCGACTATCGACTCGACTATCGACTCGACTCGACTATCGACTCGACTATCGGCTCGACTATCGACTCGACTATCGACTATCGACTATCGACTATCGACTATCGACTATCGACTATCGACTATCGACTATCGACTATCGACTATCGACTATCGACTATCGACTATCGACTATCGACTATCGACTATCGACTATCGACTATCGACTATCGACTATCGACTATCGACTATCGACTATCGACTATCGACTACCGACTATCGACTATCGACTATCGACTATCGACTATCGACTATCGACTATCGACTATCGACTATCGACTATCGACAATCGACTATCGACTATCGACTATCGACTATCGACTATCGACTATCGACTATCGACTATCGACTATCGACTATCGACTATCGACTATCGACTATCGACTATCGACTATCGACTATCGACTATCGACTATCGACTATCGACTATCGACTATCGACTATCGACTCGACTATCGACTCGACTCGACTATCGACTCGACTATCGACTCGACTCGACTATCGACTCGACTATCGACTCGACTATCGACTCGACTATCGACTCGACTCGACTATCGACTCGACTCGACTATCGACTCGACTCGACTATCGACTCGACTCGACTATCGACTCGACTATCGACTCGACTGTCGACTCGACTATCGACTCTCGACTATCGACTATCGACTATCGACTATCGACTATCGACTATCGACTATCGACTATCGACTATCGACTATCGACTATCGACTATCGACTATCGACTATCGACTATCGACTATCGACTATCGACTATCGACTATCGACTATCGACTATCGACTATCGACTATCGACTATCGACTATCGACTATCGACTATCGACTATCGACTATCGACTATCGACTATCGACTATCGACTATCGACTATCGACTATCGACTATCGACTATCGACTATCGACTATCGACTATCGACTATCGACTATCGACTATCGACTATCGACTATCGACTCGACTATCGACTCGACTATCGACTATCGACTATCGACTATCGACTATCGACTATCGACTATCGACTATCGACTATCGACTATCGACTATCGACTATCGACTATCGACTATCGACTATCGACTATCGACTATCGACTATCGACTATCGACTATCGACTATCGACTATCGACTATCGACTATCGACTATCGACTATCGACTATCGACTATCGACTATCGACTATCGACTATCGACTATCGACTATCGACTATCGACTATCGACTATCGACTATCGACTATCGACTATCGACTATCGACTATCGACTATCGACTATCGACTATCGACTATCGACTATCGACTATCGACTATCGACTATCGACTATCGACTATCGACTATCGACTATCGACTATCGACTATCGACTATCGACTATCGACTATCGACTATCGACTATCGACTATCGACTATCGACTATCGACTATCGACTATCGACTATCGACTATCGACTATCGACTATCGACTATCGACTATCGACTATCGACTATCGACTATCGACATTCGACTATCGACTATCGACTATCGACTATCGACTATCGACTATCGACTATCGACTATCGACTATCGACTATCGACTCGACTATCGACTATCGACTATCGACTATCGACTATCGACTATCGACTATCGACTATCGACTATCGACTATCGACTATCGACTATCGACTATCGACTATCGACTATCGACTATCGACTATCGACTATCGACTATCGACTATCGACTATCGACTATCGACTATCGACTATCGACTATCGACTATCGACTATCGACTATCGACTATCGACTATCGACTATCGACTATCGACTATCGACTATCGACTATCGACTATCGACTATCGACTATCGACTATCGACTATCGACTATCGACTATCGACTATCGACTCGACTATCGACTATCGACTATCGACTATCGACTATCGACTATCGACTATCGACTATCGACTATCGACTATCGACTATCGACTATCGACTATCGACTATCGACTATCGACTATCGACACGACTCGACTATCGACTCGACTATCGACTCGACTATCGACTCGACTATCGACTCGACTATCGACTCGACTATCGACTATCGACTCGACTATCGACTCGACTATCGACTCGACTATCGACTATCGACTATCGACTATCGACTATCGACTATCGACTATCGACTATCGACTATCGACTATCGACTATCGACTCGACTATCGACTCGCCTCGACTATCGACTCGACTATCGACTCGACTATCGACTCGACTATCGACTCGACTATCGACTCTACTCGACTATCGACTCTATTCGACTATCGACTCGACTATCGACTCGACTATCGACTCGACTATCGACTCGACTATCGACTCGACTCGACTATCGACTCGACTATCGACTCTACTCGACTATTGACTCTATTCGACTATCGACTCGACTATCGACTCGACTATCGACTCGACTATCGACTCGACTATCGACTCGACTATCGACTCGACTCGACTATCGACTCGACTATCGACTCGACTCGACTATCGACTCGACTATCGACTCGACTATCGACTCGACTATCGACTATCGACTATCGACTATCGACTATCGACTATCGACTATCGACTATCGACTATCGACTATCGACTATCGACTATCGACTACCGACTATCGACTATCGACTATCGACTATCGACTATCGACTATCGACTATCGACTATCGACTATCGACTATCGACTATCGACTATCGACTATCGACTTTCGACTATCGACTATCGACTATCGACTATCGACTATCGACTATCGACTATCGACTATCGACTATCGACTATCGACTATCGACTATCGACTATCGACTATCGACTATCGACTATCGACTATCGACTATCGACTATCGACTATCGACTATCGACTATCGACTATCGACTATCGACTATCGACTATCGACTATCGACTATCGACTATCGACTATCGACTATCGACTATCGACTATCGACTATCGACTATCGACTATCGACTATCGACTATCGACTATCGACTATCGAGTATCGACTATCGACTATCGACTATCGACTATCGACTATCGACTCGACTATCGACTCGACTATCGACTCGACTCGACTATCGACTCGACTATCGACTCGACTCGACTATCGACTCGACTATCGACTCGACTATCGACTCGACTATCGACTATCGACTATCGACTATCGACTATCGACTATCGACTATCGACTATCGACTATCGACTATCGACTATCGACTATCGACTATCGACTATCGACTATCGACTATCGACTATCGACTATCGACTATCGACTATCGACTATCGACTTTCGACTATCGACTATCGACTATCGACTATCGACTATCGACTATCGACTATCGACTATCGACTATCGACTATCGACTATCGACTATCGACTATCGACTATCGACTATCGACTATCGACTATCGACTATCGACTACCGACTATCGACTATCGACTATCGACTATCGACTATCGACTATCGACTATCGACTATCGACTATCGACTATCGACTATCGACTATCGACTATCGACTATCGAGTATCGACTATCGACTATCGACTATCGACTATCGACTATCGACTCGACTATCGACTCGCCTCGACTATCGACTCGACTATCGACTCGACTATCGACTCGACTCGACTATCGACTCGACTATTGACTCTACTCGACTATCGACTCTACTCGACTATCGACTCGACTATCGACTCGACTATCGACTCGACTATCGACTCGACTATCGACTCGACTATCGACTCGACTCGACTATCGACTCGACTCGACTATCGACTCGACTCGACTATCGACTATCGACTCGACTATCGACTCGACTATCGACTCGACTATCGACTCGACTATCGACTCGACTATCGACTCGACTCGACTATCGACTCGACTCGACTATCGACTCGACTCGACTATCGACTCGACTCGACTATCGACTCGACTATCGACTCGACTGTCGACTCGACTATCGACTCGACTATCGACTCGACAATCGACTCGACTATCGACTAGACTATCGACTCGACTATCGACACGACTCGACTATCGACTATCGACTATCGACTATCGACTATCGACTATCGACTATCGACTATCGACTATCGACTATCGACTATCGACTATCGACTATCGACTATCGACTATCGACTATCGACTATCGACTATCGACTATCGACTATCGACTATCGACTATCGACTATCGACTATCGACTATCGACTATCGACTATCGACTATCGACTATCGACTATCGACTTTCGACTATCGACTATCGACTATCGACTATCGACTATCGACTATCGACTATCGACTATCGACTATCGACTATCGACTATCGACTATCGACTATCGACTATCGACTATCGACTATCGACTATCGACTATCGACTATCGACTATCGACTATCGACTATCGACTATCGACTATCGACTATCGACTATCGACTATCGACTATCGACTATCGACTATCGACTATCGACTATCGACTATCGACTATCGACTATCGACTATCGACTATCGACTATCGACTATCGACTATCGACTATCGACTATCGACTATCGACTATCGACTATCGACTATCGACTATCGACTATCGACTATCGACTATCGACTATCGACTATCGACTATCGACTATCGACTATCGACTATCGACTATCGACTATCGACTATCGACTATCGACTATCGACTATCGACTATCGACTATCGACTATCGACTATCGACTATCGACTATCGACTATCGACTATCGACTATCGACTATCGACTATCGACTATCGACACGACTCGACTATCGACTCGACTATCGACTCGACTATCGACTCGACTATCGACTCGACTATCGACTCGACTATCGACTATCGACTCGACTATCGACTCGACTATCGACTCGACTATCGACTATCGACTATCGACTATCGACTATCGACTATCGACTATCGACTATCGACTATCGACTATCGACTATCGACTATCGACTCGACTATCGACTCGCCGCGACTATCGACTCGACTATCGACTCGACTATCGACTCGACTATCGACTCGACTATCGACTCGACTATCGACTCGACTCGACTATCGACTCGACTATCGACTCTACTCGACTATCGACTCTATTCGACTATCGACTCGACTATCGACTCGACTATCGACTCGACTATCGACTCGACTATCGACTCGACTATCGACTCGACTCGACTATCGACTCGACTATCGACTCGACTATCGACTCGACTATCGACTCGACTATCGACTCGACTATCGACTATCGACTATCGACTATCGACTATCGACTATCGACTATCGACTATCGACTATCGACTATCGACTATCGACTATCGACTATCGACTATCGACTACCGACTATCGACTATCGACTATCGACTATCGACTATCGACTATCGACTATCGACTATCGACTATCGACTATCGACTATCGACTATCGACTATCGACTATCGACTATCGACTATCGACTATCGACTATCGACTATCGACTGTCGACTATCGACTGTCGACTATCGACTATCGACTATCGACTATCGACTATCGACTATCGACTATCGACTATCGACTATCGACTATCGACTATCGACTATCGACTATCGACTATCGACTACCGACTATCGACTATCGACTATCGACTATCGACTATCGACTATCGACTATCGACTATCGACTATCGACTATCGACTATCGACTATCGACTATCGACTATCGACTATCGACTATCGACTATCGACTATCGACTATCGACTATCGACTATCGACTATCGACTATCGACTATCGACTATCGACATTCGACTATCGACTATCGACTATCGACTATCGACTATCGACTATCGACTATCGATTATCGAATATCGACTATCGACTATCGACTCGACTATCGACTATCGACTATCGACTATCGACTATCGACTATCGACTATCGACTATCGACTATCGACTATCGACTATCGACTATCGACTATCGACTATCGACTATCGACTATCGACTATCGACTATCGACTATCGACTATCGACTATCGACTATCGACTATCGACTATCGACTATCGACTATCGACTATCGACTATCGACTATCGACTATCGACTATCGACTATCGACTATCGACTATCGACTATCGACTATCGACTATCGACTATCGACTATCGACTATCGACTATCGACTATCGACTATCGACTATCGACTATCGACTATCGACTATCGACTATCGACTATCGACTATCGACTATCGACTATCGACTATCGACTATCGACTATCGACTATCGACTCGACTATCGACTCGACTCGACTATCGACTCGACTATCGACTCGACTCGACTCGACTATCGACTCGACTCGACTATCGACTCGACTCGACTATCGACTCGACTCGACTATCGACTCGACTCGACTATCGACTCGACTCGACTATCGACTCGACTCGACTATCGACTATCGACTCGACTATCGACTCGACTATGGACTCGACTATCGACTCGACTATCGACTCGACTATCGACTCGACTATCGACTCGACTCGACTATCGACTCGACTCGACTATCGACTCGACTCGACTATCGACTCGACTCGACTATCGACTCGACTCGACTATCGACTCGACTCGACTATCGACTCGACTCGACTATCGACTCGACTCGACTATCGACTCGACTATCGACTCGACTGTCCACTCGACTATCGACTCGACTATCGACTCGACAATAGACTCGACTATCGACTAGACTATCGACTCGACTATCGACACGACTCGACTATCGACTCGACTATCGACTCGACTATCGACTCGACTATCGACTCGACTATCGACTCGACTATCGACTCGACTATCGACTCGACTATCGACTCGACTATCGACTCGACTATCGACTCGACTATCGACTCGACTATCGACTATCGACTCGACTATCGACTCGACTATCGACTCGACTATCGACTATCGACTATCGACTATCGACTATCGACTATCGACTATCGACTATCGACTATCGACTATCGACTATCGACTATCGACTATCGACTATCGACTATCGACTATCGACTATCGACTATCGACTATCGACTATCGACTATCGACTATCGACTATCGACTATCGAGTATCGACTATCGACTATCGACTATCGACTATCGACTATCGACTCGACTATCGACTCGACTCGACTATCGACTCGACTATCGACTCGACTATCGACTCGACTCGACTATCGACTCGACTATTGACTCTACTCGACTATCGACTCTACTCGACTATCGACTCGACTATCGACTCGACTATCGACTCGACTATCGACTCGACTATCGACTCGACTATCGACTCGACTCGACTATCGACTCGACTCGACTATCGACTCGACTCGACTATCGACTATCGACTCGACTATCGACTCGACTATCGACTCGACTATCGACTCGACTATCGACTCGACTATCGACTCGACTCGACTATCGACTCGACTCGACTATCGACTCGACACGACTATCGACTCGACTCGACTATCGACTCGACTATCGACTCGACTGTCGACTCGACTATCGACTCGACTATCGACTCGACAATCGACTCGACTATCGACTAGACTATCGACTCGACTATCGACACGACTCGACTATCGACTATCGACTATCGACTATCGACTATCGACTATCGACTATCGACTATCGACTATCGACTATCGACTATCGACTATCGACTATCGACTATCGACTATCGACTATCGACTATCGACTATCGACTATCGACTATCGACTATCGACTATCGACTATCGACTATCGACTATCGACTATCGACTATCGACTATCGACTATCGACTTTCGACTATCGACTATCGACTATCGACTATCGACTATCGACTATCGACTATCGACTATCGACTATCGACTATCGACTATCGACTATCGACTATCGACTATCGACTATCGACTATCGACTATCGACTATCGACTATCGACTATCGACTATCGACTATCGACTATCGACTATCGACTATCGACTATCGACTATCGACTATCGACTATCGACTATCGACTATCGACTATCGACTATCGACTATCGACTATCGACTATCGACTATCGACTATCGACTATCGACTATCGACTATCGACTATCGACTATCGACTATCGACTATCGACTATCGACTATCGACTATCGACTATCGACTATCGACTATCGACTATCGACTATCGACTATCGACTATCGACTATCGACTATCGACTATCGACTATCGACTATCGACTATCGACTATCGACTATCGACTATCGACTATCGACTATCGACTATCGACTATCGACTATCGACTATCGACTATCGACTATCGACACGACTCGACTATCGACTCGACTATCGACTCGACTATCGACTCGACTATCGACTCGACTATCGACTATCGACTCGACTATCGACTCGACTATCGACTCGACTATCGACTATCGACTATCGACTATCGACTATCGACTATCGACTATCGACTATCGACTATCGACTATCGACTATCGACTATCGACTCGACTATCGACTCGCCGCGACTATCGACTCGACTATCGACTCGACTATCGACTCGACTATCGACTCGACTCGACTATCGACTCGACTATCGACTCTACTCGACTATCGACTCTATTCGACTATCGACTCGACTATCGACTCGACTATCGACTCGACTATCGACTCGACTATCGACTCGACTATCGACTCGACTCGACTATCGACTCGACTCGACTATCGACTCGACTATCGACTCGACTATCGACTCGACTATCGACTCGACTATCGACTATCGACTATCGACTATCGACTATCGACTATCGACTATCGACTATCGACTATCGACTATCGACTATCGACTATCGACTATCGACTATCGACTACCGACTATCGACTATCGACTATCGACTATCGACTATCGACTATCGACTATCGACTATCGACTATCGACTATCGACTATCGACTATCGACTATCGACTATCGACTATCGACTATCGACTATCGACTATCGACTATCGACTATCGACTGTCGACTATCGACTGTCGACTATCGACTATCGACTATCGACTATCGACTATCGACTATCGACTATCGACTATCGACTATCGACTATCGACTATCGACTATCGACTATCGACTATCGACTACCGACTATCGACTATCGACTATCGACTATCGACTATCGACTATCGACTATCGACTATCGACTATCGACTATCGACTATCGACTATCGACTATCGACTATCGACTATCGACTATCGACTATCGACTATCGACTATCGACTATCGACTATCGACTATCGACTATCGACTATCGACTATCGACTATCGACTATCGACTATCGACTATCGACTATCGACTATCGACTATCGACTATCGACTATCGACTATCGACTATCGACTATCGACTATCGACTATCGACTATCGACTATCGACTATCGACTATCGACTATCGACTATCGACATTCGACTATCGACTATCGACTATCGACTATCGACTATCGACTATCGACTATCGACTATCGACTTTCGACTATCGACTATCGACTATCGACTATCGACTATCGACTATCGACTATCGACTATCGACTATCGACTATCGACTATCGACTATCGACTATCGACTATCGACTATCGACTATCGACTATCGACTATCGACTATCGACTATCGACTATCGACTATCGACTATCGACTATCGACTATCGACTATCGACTATCGACTATCGACTATCGACTATCGACTATCGACTATCGACTATCGACTATCGACTATCGACTATCGACTATCGACTATCGACTATCGACTATCGACTATCGACTATCGACTATCGACTATCGACTATCGACTATCGACTATCGACTATCGACTATCGACTATCGACTATCGACTATCGACTATCGACTATCGACTATCGACTATCGACTATCGACTATCGACTATCGACTATCGACTATCGACTATCGACTATCGACTATCGACTATCGACTATCGACTATCGACTATCGACTATCGACTATCGACTATCGACTATCGACACGACTCGACTATCGACTCGACTATCGACTCGACTATCGACTCGACTATCGACTCGACTATCGACTCTACTATCGACTCGACTATCGACTATCGACTCGACTATCGACTCGACTATCGACTCGACTATCGACTATCGACTATCGACTATCGACTATCGACTATCGACTATCGACTATCGACTATCGACTTTCGACTATCGACTATCGACTATCGACTATCGACTATCGACTATCGACTATCGACTATCGACTATCGACTATCGACTATCGACTATCGACTATCGACTATCGACTATCGACTATCGACTATCGACTATCGACTATCGACTATCGACTATCGACTATCGACTATCGACTATCGACTATCGACTATCGACTATCGACTATCGACTATCGACTATCGACTATCGACTATCGACTATCGACTATCGACTATCGACTATCGACTATCGACTATCGACTATCGACTATCGACTATCGACTCGACTATCGACTCGACTATCGACTCGACTCGACTATCGACTCGACTATCGACTCGACTCGACTATCGACTCGACTATCGACTCGACTATCGACTCGACTATCGACTATCGACTATCGACTATCGACTATCGACTATCGACTATCGACTATCGACTATCGACTATCGACTATCGACTATCGACTATCGACTATCGACTATCGACTATCGACTATCGACTATCGACTATCGACTATCGACTATCGACTATCGACTATCGACTATCGACTTTCGACTATCGACTATCGACTATCGACTATCGACTATCGACTATCGACTATCGACTATCGACTATCGACTATCGACTATCGACTATCGACTATCGACTATCGACTATCGACTATCGACTATCGACTATCGACTATCGACTATCGACTATCGACTATCGACTATCGACTATCGACTATCGACTATCGACTATCGACTATCGACTATCGACTATCGACTATCGACTATCGACTATCGACTATCGACTATAGACTATCGACTATCGACTATCGACTATCGACTATCGACTATCGACTATCGACTATCGAGTATCGACTATCGACTATCGACTATCGACTATCGACTATCGACTCGACTATCGACTCGCCTCGACTATCGACTCGACTATCGACTCGACTATCGACTCGACTCGACTATCGACTCGACTATTGACTCTACTCGACTATCGACTCTACTCGACTATCGACTCGACTATCGACTCGACTATCGACTCGACTATCGACTCGACTATCGACTCGACTATCGACTCGACTATCGACTCGACTCGACTATCGACTCGACTCGACTATCGACTCGACTCGACTATCGACTATCGACTCGACTATCGACTCGACTATCGACTCGACTATCGACTCGACTATCGACTCGACTATCGACTCGACTCGACTATCGACTCGACTCGACTATCGACTCGACACGACTATCGACTCGACTCGACTATCGACACGACTATCGACTCGACTGTCGACTCGACTATCGACTCGACTATCGACTCGACAATCGACTCGACTATCGACTAGACTATCGACTCGACTATCGACACGACTCGACTATCGACTATCGACTATCGACTATCGACTATCGACTATCGACTATCGACTATCGACTATCGACTATCGACTATCGACTATCGACTATCGACTATCGACTATCGACTATCGACTATCGACTATCGACTATCGACTATCGACTATCGACTATCGACTATCGACTATCGACTATCGACTATCGACTATCGACTATCGACTATCGACTATCGACTTTCGACTATCGACTATCGACTATCGACTATCGACTATCGACTATCGACTATCGACTATCGACTATCGACTATCGACTATCGACTATCGACTATCGACTATCGACTATCGACTATCGACTATCGACTATCGACTATCGACTATCGACTATCGACTATCGACTATCGACTATCGACTATCGACTATCGACTATCGACTATCGACTATCGACTATCGACTATCGACTATCGACTATCGACTATCGACTATCGACTATCGACTATCGACTATCGACTATCGACTATCGACTATCGACTATCGACTATCGACTATCGACTATCGACTATCGACTATCGACTATCGACTATCGACTATCGACTATCGACTATCGACTATCGACTATCGACTATCGACTATCGACTATCGACTATCGACTATCGACTATCGACTATCGACTATCGACTATCGACTATCGACTATCGACTATCGACTATCGACACGACTCGACTATCGACTCGACTATCGACTCGACTATCGACTCGACTATCGACTCGACTATCGACTCGACTATCGACTATCGACTCGACTATCGACTCGACTATCGACTCGACTATCGACTATCGACTATCGACTATCGACTATCGACTATCGACTATCGACTATCGACTATCGACTATCGACTATCGACTATCGACTCGACTATCGACTCGCCGCGACTATCGACTCGACTATCGACTCGACTATCGACTCGACTATCGACTCGACTCGACTATCGACTCGACTATCGACTCTACTCGACTATCGACTCTATTCGACTATCGACTCGACTATCGACTCGACTATCGACTCGACTATCGACTCGACTATCGACTCGACTATCGACTCGACTCGACTATCGACTCGACTCGACTATCGACTCGACTATCGACTCGACTATCGACTCGACTATCGACTCGACTATCGACTATCGACTATCGACTATCGACTATCGACTATCGACTATCGACTATCGACTATCGACTATCGACTATCGACTATCGACTATCGACTATCGACTACCGACTATCGACTATCGACTATCGACTATCGACTATCGACTATCGACTATCGACTATCGACTATCGACTATCGACTATCGACTATCGACTATCGACTATCGACTATCGACTATCGACTATCGACTATCGACTATCGACTATCGACTGTCGACTATCGACTGTCGACTATCGACTATCGACTATCGACTATCGACTATCGACTATCGACTATCGACTATCGACTATCGACTATCGACTATCGACTATCGACTATCGACTATCGACTACCGACTATCGACTATCGACTATCGACTATCGACTATCGACTATCGACTATCGACTATCGACTATCGACTATCGACTATCGACTATCGACTATCGACTATCGACTATCGACTATCGACTATCGACTATCGACTATCGACTATCGACTATCGACTATCGACTATCGACTATCGACTATCGACTATCGACTATCGACTATCGACTATCGACTATCGACTATCGACTATCGACTATCGACTATCGACTATCGACTATCGACTATCGACTATCGACTATCGACTATCGACTATCGACTATCGACTATCGACTATCGACTATCGACATTCGACTATCGACTATCGACTATCGACTATCGACTATCGACTATCGACTATCGACTATCGACTATCGACTATCGACTCGACTATCGACTATCGACTATCGACTATCGACTATCGACTATCGACTATCGACTATCGACTATCGACTATCGACTATCGACTATCGACTATCGACTATCGACTATCGACTATCGACTATCGACTATCGACTATCGACTATCGACTATCGACTATCGACTATCGACTATCGACTATCGACTATCGACTATCGACTATCGACTATCGACTATCGACTATCGACTATCGACTATCGACTATCGACTATCGACTATCGACTATCGACTATCGACTATCGACTATCGACTATCGACTATCGACTATCGACTATCGACTATCGACTATCGACTATCGACTATCGACTATCGACTATCGACTATCGACTATCGACTATCGACTATCGACTATCGACTCGACTATCGACTCGACTCGACTATCGACTCGACTATCGACTCGACTCGACTCGACTATCGACTCGACTCGACTATCGACTCGACTCGACTATCGACTCGACTCGACTATCGACTCGACTCGACTATCGACTCGACTCGACTATCGACTATCGACTCGACTATCGACTCGACTATCGACTCGACTATCGACTCGACTATCGACTCGACTATCGACTCGACTATCGACTCGACTCGACTATCGACTCGACTCGACTATCGACTCGACTCGACTATCGACTCGACTCGACTATCGACTCGACTCGACTATCGACTCGACTCGACTATCGACTCGACTCGACTATCGACTCGACTCGACTATCGACTCGACTCGACTATCGACTCGACTATCGACTCGACTGTCCACTCGACTATCGACTCGACTATCGACTCGACAATAGACTCGACTATCGACTAGACTATCGACTCGACTATCGACACGACTCGACTATCGACTCGACTATCGACTCGACTATCGACTCGACTATCGACTCGACTATCGACTCGACTATCGACTCGACTATCGACTCGACTATCGACTCGACTATCGACTCGACTATCGACTCGACTATCGACTCGACTATCGACTATCGACTCGACTATCGACTATCGACTCGACTATCGACTCGACTATCGACTATCGACTATCGACTATCGACTATCGACTATCGACTATCGACTATCGACTATCGACTATCGACTATCGACTATCGACTCGACTATCGACTCGCCTCGACTATCGACTCGACTATCGACTCGACTATCGACTCGACTATCGACTCGACTATCGACTCGACTCGACTATCGACTCGACTATCGACTCTACTCGACTATCGACTCTATTCGACTATCGACTCGACTATCGACTCGACTATCGACTCGACTATCGACTCGACTCGACTATCGACTCGACTATCGACTCGACTCGACTATCGACTCGACTATCGACTCGACTATCGACTCGACTATCGACTCGACTATCGACTATCGACTATCGACTATCGACTATCGACTATCGACTATCGACTATCGACTATCGACTATCGACTATCGACTATCGACTATCGACTATCGACTATCGACTATCGACTATCGACTATCGACTATCGACTATCGACTATCGACTATCGACTATCGACTATCGACTATCGACTTTCGACTATCGACTATCGACTATCGACTATCGACTATCGACTATCGACTATCGACTATCGACTATCGACTATCGACTATCGACTATCGACTATCGACTATCGACTATCGACTATCGACTATCGACTATCGACTATCGACTATCGACTATCGACTATCGACTATCGACTATCGACTATCGACTATCGACTATCGACTATCGACTATCGACTATCGACTATCGACTATCGACTATCGACTATCGACTATCGACTATCGACTATCGACTATCGACTATCGACTATCGACTATCGACTATCGACTATCGACTATCGACTATCGACTATCGACTATCGACTATCGACTATCGACTATCGACTATCGACTATCGACTATCGACTATCGACTATCGACTATCGACTATCGACTATCGACTATCGACTATCGACTATCGACTATCGACTATCGACTTTCGACTTTCGACTATCGACTATCGACTATCGATTATCGACTATCGACTATCGACTATCGACTATCGACTATCGACTATCGACTATCGACTATCGACTATCGACTATCGACTATCGACTATCGACTATCGACTATCGACTATCGACTATCGACTATCGACTATCGACTATCGACTATCGACTATCGACTATCGACTATCGACTCGACTATCGACTCGACTCGACTATCGACTCGACTATCGACTCGACTCGACTATCGACTCGACTCGACTATCGACTCGACTCGACTATCGACTATCGACTCGACTATCGACTCGACTATCGACTCGACTATCGACTCGACTATCGACTCGACTCGACTATCGACTCGACTCGACTATCGACTCGACTATCGACTCGACTCGACTATCGACTCGACTATCGACTCGACTATCGACTCGACTATCGACTATCGACTATCGACTATCGACTATCGACTATCGACTATCGACTATCGACTATCGACTATCGACTATCGACTATCGACTATCGACTATCGACTATCGACTATCGACTATCGACTATCGACTATCGACTATCGACTATCGACTATCGACTATCGACTATCGACTATCGACTATCGACTATCGACTATCGACTATCGACTATCGACTATCGACTATCGACTATCGACTATCGACTATCGACTATCGACTATCGACTATCGACTATCGACTATCGACAATCGACTATCGACTATCGACTATCGACTATCGACTATCGACTATCGACTATCGACTATCGACTATCGACTATCGACTATCGACTATCGACTATCGACTATCGACTATCGACTATCGACTATCGACTATCGACTATCGACTATCGACTATCGACTATCGACTATCGACTATCGACTATCGACTATCGACTATCGACTATCGACTATCGACTATCGACTATCGACTATCGACTATCGACTATCGACTATCGACTATCGACTATCGACTATCGACTATCGACTATCGACTATCGACTATCGACTATCGACTATCGACTATCGACTATCGACTATCGACTATCGACTATCGACTATCGACTATCGACTATCGACTATCGACTATCGACTATCGACTATCGACTATCGACTATCGACTATCGACTATCGACTATCGACTATCGACTATCGACTATCGACTATCGACTATCGACTATCGACTATCGACTATCGACTATCGACTATCGACTATCGACTATCGACTTTCGACTATCGACTATCGACTATCGACTATCGACTATCGACTATCGACTATCGACTATCGACTATCGACTATCGACTATCGACTATCGACTATCGACTATCGACTATCGACTATCGACTATCGACTATCGACTATCGACTATCGACTATCGACTATCGACTATCGACTATCGACTATCGACTATCGACTATCGACTCGACTATCGACTCGACTCGACTATCGACTCGACTATCGACTCGACTCGACTATCGACTCGACTCGACTATCGACTCGACTCGACTATCGACTATCGACTCGACTATCGACTCGACTATCGACTCGACTATCGACTCGACTATCGACTCGACTCGACTATCGACTCGACTCGACTATCGACTCGACTCGACTATCGACTCGACTCGACTATCGACTCGACTCGACTATCGACTCGACTATCGACTCGACTGTCGACTCGACTATCGACTCGACTATCGACTCGACAATCGACTCGACTATCGACTAGACTATCGACTCGACTATCGAATCTCGACTATCGACTATCGACTATCGACTATCGACTATCGACTATCGACTATCGACTATCGACTATCGACTATCGACTATCGACTATCGACTATCGACTATCGACTATCGACTATCGACTATCGACTATCGACTATCGACTATCGACTATCGACTATCGACTATCGACTATCGACTATCGACTATCGACTATCGACTATCGACTATCGACTATCGACTATCGACTATCGACTATCGACTATCGACTATCGACTATCGACTATCGACTATCGACTATCGACTATCGACTATCGACTATCGACTATCGACTCGACTATCGACTATCGACTATCGACTATCGACTATCGACTATCGACTATCGACTATCGACTATCGACTATCGACTATCGACTATCGACTATCGACTATCGACTATCGACTATCGACTATCGACTATCGACTATCGACTATCGACTATCGACTATCGACTATCGACTATCGACTATCGACTATCGACTATCGACTATCGACTATCGACTATCGACTATCGACTATCGACTATCGACTATCGACTATCGACTATCGACTATCGACTATCGACTATCGACTATCGACTATCGACTATCGACTATCGACTATCGACTATCGACTATCGACTATCGACTATCGACTATCGACTATCGACTATCGACTATCGACTATCGACTATCGACTATCGACTATCGACTATCGACTATCGACTATCGACTATCGACTATCGACTATCGACTATCGACTATCGACTATCGACTATCGACTATCGACTATCGACTATCGACTATCGACTATCGACTATCGACTATCGACTATCGACTATCGACTATCGACTATCGACTATCGACTATCGACTATCGACTATCGACTATCGACTATCGACTATCGACTATCGACTATCGACTATCGACTATCGACTATCGACTATCGACTATCGACTATCGACTATCGACTATCGACTATCGACTATCGACTATCGACTATCGACTCGACTATCGACTCGACTCGACTATCGACTCGACTATCGACTCGACTCGACTATCGACTCGACTCGACTATCGACTCGACTCGACTATCGACTATCGACTCGACTATCGACTCGACTATCGACTCGACTATCGACTCGACTATCGACTCGACTCGACTATCGACTCGACTCGACTATCGACTCGACTCGACTATCGACTCGACTCGACTATCGACTCGACTCGACTATCGACTCGACTATCGACTCGACTGTCGACTCGACTATCGACTCGACTATCGACTCGACAATCGACTCGACTATCGACTAGACTATCGACTCGACTATCGACTCTCGACTATCGACTATCGACTATCGACTATCGACTATCGACTATCGACTATCGACTATCGACTATCGACTATCGACTATCGACTATCGACTATCGACTATCGACTATCGACTATCGACTATCGACTATCGACTATCGACTATCGACTATCGACTATCGACTATCGACTATCGACTATCGACTATCGACTATCGACTATCGACTATCGACTATCGACTATCGACTATCGACTATCGACTATCGACTATCGACTATCGACTATCGACTATCGACTATCGACTATCGACTATCGACTATCGACTATCGACTATCGACTATCGACTATCGACTATCGACTATCGACTATCGACTATCGACTATCGACTATCGACTATCGACTATCGACTATCGACTATCGACTATCGACTATCGACTTTCGACTATCGACTATCGACTATCGACTATCGACTATCGACTATCGACTATCGACTATCGACTATCGACTATCGACTATCGACTATCGACTATCGACTATCGACTATCGACTATCGACTATCGACTATCGACTATCGACTATCGACTATCGACTATCGACTATCGACTATCGACTATCGACTATCGACTATCGACTATCGACTATCGACTATCGACTATCGACTATCGACTATCGACTATCGACTATCGACTATCGACTATCGACTATCGACTATCGACTATCGACTATCGACTATCGACTATCGACTATCGACTATCGACTATCGACTATCGACTATCGACTATCGACTATCGACTATCGACTATCGACTATCGACTATCGACTATCGACTATCGACTATCGACTATCGACTATCGACTATCGACTATCGACTATCGACTATCGACTATCGACTATCGACTATCGACTATCGACTATCGACACGACTCGACTATCGACTCGACTATCGACTCGACTATCGACTCGACTATCGACTCGACTATCGACTCGACTATCGACTATCGACTCGACTATCGACTCGACTATCGACTCGACTATCGACTATCGACTATCGACTATCGACTATCGACTATCGACTATCGACTATCGACTATCGACTATCGACTATCGACTATCGACTCGACTATCGACTCGCCGCGACTATCGACTCGACTATCGACTCGACTATCGACTCGACTATCGACTCGACTCGACTATCGACTCGACTATCGACTCTACTCGACTATCGACTCTATTCGACTATCGACTCGACTATCGACTCGACTATCGACTCGACTATCGACTCGACTATCGACTCGACTATCGACTCGACTCGACTATCGACTCGACTCGACTATCGACTCGACTATCGACTCGACTATCGACTCGACTATCGACTCGACTATCGACTATCGACTATCGACTATCGACTATCGACTATCGACTATCGACTATCGACTATCGACTATCGACTATCGACTATCGACTATCGACTATCGACTACCGACTATCGACTATCGACTATCGACTATCGACTATCGACTATCGACTATCGACTATCGACTATCGACTATCGACTATCGACTATCGACTATCGACTATCGACTATCGACTATCGACTATCGACTATCGACTATCGACTATCGACTGTCGACTATCGACTGTCGACTATCGACTATCGACTATCGACTATCGACTATCGACTATCGACTATCGACTATCGACTATCGACTATCGACTATCGACTATCGACTATCGACTATCGACTACCGACTATCGACTATCGACTATCGACTATCGACTATCGACTATCGACTATCGACTATCGACTATCGACTATCGACTATCGACTATCGACTATCGACTATCGACTATCGACTATCGACTATCGACTATCGACTATCGACTATCGACTATCGACTATCGACTATCGACTATCGACTATCGACTATCGACTATCGACTATCGACTATCGAATATCGACTATCGACTATCGACTATCGACTATCGACTATCGACTATCGACTATCGACTATCGACTATCGACTATCGACTATCGACTATCGACTATCGACTATCGACTATCGACATTCGACTATCGACTATCGACTATCGACTATCGACTATCGACTATCGACTATCGACTATCGACTATCGACTATCGACTCGACTATCGACTATCGACTATCGACTATCGACTATCGACTATCGACTATCGACTATCGACTATCGACTATCGACTATCGACTATCGACTATCGACTATCGACTATCGACTATCGACTATCGACTATCGACTATCGACTATCGACTATCGACTATCGACTATCGACTATCGACTATCGACTATCGACTATCGACTATCGACTATCGACTATCGACTATCGACTATCGACTATCGACTATCGACTATCGACTATCGACTATCGACTATCGACTATCGACTATCGACTATCGACTATCGACTATCGACTATCGACTATCGACTATCGACTATCGACTATCGACTATCGACTATCGACTATCGACTATCGACTATCGACTATCGACTATCGACTCGACTATCGACTCGACTCGACTATCGACTCGACTATCGACTCGACTCGACTCGACTATCGACTCGACTCGACTATCGACTCGACTCGACTATCGACTCGACTCGACTATCGACTCGACTCGACTATCGACTCGACTCGACTATCGACTATCGACTCGACTATCGACTCGACTATCGACTCGACTATCGACTCGACTATCGACTCGACTATCGACTCGACTATCGACTCGACTCGACTATCGACTCGACTCGACTATCGACTCGACTCGACTATCGACTCGACTCGACTATCGACTCGACTCGACTATCGACTCGACTCGACTATCGACTCGACTCGACTATCGACTCGACTCGACTATCGACTCGACTCGACTATCGACTCGACTATCGACTCGACTGTCCACTCGACTATCGACTCGACTATCGACTCGACAATAGACTCGACTATCGACTAGACTATCGACTCGACTATCGACACGACTCGACTATCGACTCGACTATCGACTCGACTATCGACTCGACTATCGACTCGACTATCGACTCGACTATCGACTCGACTATCGACTCGACTATCGACTCGACTATCGACTCGACTATCGACTCGACTATCGACTCGACTATCGACTATCGACTCGACTATCGACTATCGACTCGACTATCGACTCGACTATCGACTATCGACTATCGACTATCGACTATCGACTATCGACT
>OW121815.1:40339768-40365535 GCA_933228935.1 Pemphredon lugubris | reverse complement strand
GACTATCGACTACCGACTATCGACTATCGACTATCGACTCGACTATCGACTCGACTCGACTATCGACTCGACTCGACTATCGACTCGACTATCGACTCGACTATCGACTCGACTATCGACTCGACTATCGACTCGACTATCGACTCGACTCGACTATCGACTCGACTATCGACTCGACTCGACTATCGACTCGACTATCGACTCGACTCGACTATCGACTCGACTCGACTATCGACTCGACTATCGACTATCGACTATCGACTATCGACTATCGACTACCGACTATCGACTATCGACTATCGACTCGACTATCGACTCGACTCGACTATCGACTCGACTCGACTATCGACTCGACTATCGACTCGACTATCGACTCGACTATCGACTCAACTATCGACTCGACTATCGACTCGACTATCGATTCGACTATCGACTATCGACTCGACTATCGACTCGACTATCGACTCGACTCGACTATCGACTCGACTATCGACTCGACTCGACTATCGACTCGACTATCGACTCGACTCGACTCGACTATCGACTCGACTCGACTATCGACACGACTATCGACTCGACTATCGACTCGACTCCACTATCGACTCGACTATCGACTCGACTCGACTATCGACTCGACTCGACTATCGACTCGACTATCGACTCGACTATCGACTCGACTATCGACTCGACTCGACTATCGACTCGACTATCGACTCGACTCGACTATCGACTCGACTCGACTATCGACTCGACTCGACTATCGACTCGACTATCGACTCGACTATCGACTCGACTCGACTATCGACTCGACTATCGACTCGACTATCGACTCGACTATCGACTCGACTCGACTATCGACTCGACTCGACTATCGACTCGACTCGACTATCGACTCGACTCGACTATCGACTCGACTATCGACTCGACTCGACTATCGACTCGACTATCGACTCTACTCGACTATCGACTCGACTCGACTATCGACTCGACTATCGACTCGACTATCGACTAGACTCGACTATCGACTCTACTCGACTATCGACTCGACTCGACTATCGACTCGACTATCGACTCGACTATCGACTCGACTCGACTATCGACTCGACTCGACTATCGACTCGACTCGACTATCGACTCGACTCGACTATCGACTCGACTCGACTATCGACTCGACTCGACTATCGACTCGACTCGACTATCGACTCGACTATCGACTCGACTATCGACTCGACTATCGACTCGACTATCGACTCGACTATCGACTCGACTATCGACTCGACTATCGACTCGACTATCGACTCGACTATCGACTCGACTATCGACTCGACTATCGACTCGACTATCGATTCGACTATCGACTATCGACTCGACTATCGACTCGACTATCGACTATCCACTATCGACTATCGACTATCGACTATCGACTATCGACTATCGACTATCGACTATCGACTATCGACTATCGACTATCGACTATCGACTATCGACTATCGACTATCGACTATCGACTATCGACTATCGACTATCGACTATCGACTATCGACTATCGACTATCGACTATCGACTATCGACTATCGACTATCGACTATCGACTATCGACTATCGACTATCGACTATCGACTATCGACTATCGACTATCGACTATCGACTATCGACTATCGACTATCGACTATCGACTATCGACTATCGACTATCGACTATCGACTATCGACTATCGACTATCGACTATCGACTATCGACTATCGACTATCGACTATCGACTATCGACTATCGACTATCGACTATCGACTATCGACTATCGACTATCGACTATCGACTATCGACTATCGACTATCGACTATCGACTATCGACTATCGACTATCGACTATCGACTATCGACTATCGACTATCGACTATCGACTATCGACTATCGACTATCGACTATCGACTATCGACTATCGACTATCGACTATCGACTATCGACTATCGACTATCGACTATCGACTATCGACTATCGACTATCGACTATCGACTATCGACTATCGACTATCGACTATCGACTATCGACTATCGACTATCGACTATCGACTATCGACTATCGACTATCGACTATCGACTATCGACTATCGACTATCGACTATCGACTATCGACTATCGACTATCGACTATCGACTATCGACTATCGACTATCGACTATCGACTATCGACTATCGACTATCGACTATCGACTATCGACTATCGACTATCGACTATCGACTATCGACTATCGACTATCGACTATCGACTATCGACTATCGACTATCGACTATCGACTATCGACTATCGACTAACGACTATCGACTATCGACTATCGACTATCGACTATCGACTATCGACTATCGACTATCGACTATCGACTATCGACTATCGACTATCGACTATCGACTATCGACTATCGACTATCGACTATCGACTATCGACTATCGACTATCGACTATCGACTATCGACTATCGACTATCGACTATCGACTATCGACTATCGACTATCGACTATCGACTATCGACTATCGACTATCGACTATCGACTATCGACTATCGACTATCGACTATCGACTATCGACTATCGACTATCGACTATCGACTATCGACTATCGACTATCGACTATCGACTATCGACTATCGACTATCGACTATCGACTATCGACTATCGACTATCGACTATCGACTATCGACTATCGACTATCGACTATCGACTATCGACTATCGACTATCGACTATCGACTATCGACTATCGACTATCGACTATCGACTATCGACTATCGACTATCGACTATCGACTATCGACTATCGACTCGACTATCGACTCGACTATCGACTCGACTATCGACTCGACTATCGACTCGACTATCGACTCGACTATCGATTCGACTATCGACTCGACTATCGACTCGACTCGACTATCGACTCGACTCGACTATCGACTCGACTATCGACTCGACTATCGACTCGACTCGACTATCGACTCGACTATCCACTCGACTCGACTATCGACTCGACTCGACTATCGACTCGACTATCGACTATCGACTATCGACTATCGACTATCGACTATCGACTATCGACTATCGACTATCGACTATCGACTATCGACTATCGACTATCGACTATCGACTATCGACTATCGACTATCGACTATCGACTATCGACTATCGACTATCGACTATCGACTATCGACTATCGACTATCGACTATCGACTATCGACTATCGACTATCGACTATCGACTATCGACTATCGACTATCGACTATCGACTATCGACTATCGACTATCGACTATCGACTATCGACTATCGACTATCGACTATCGACTATCGACTATCGACTATCGACTATCGACTATCGACTATCGACTATCGACTATCGACTATCGACTATCGACTATCGACTATCGACTATCGACTATCGACTATCGACTATCGACTATCGACTATCGACTATCGACTATCGACTATCGACTATCGACTATCGACTATCGACTATCGACTATCGACTATCGACTATCGACTATCGACTATCGACTATCGACTATCGACTATCGACTATCGACTATCGACTATCGACTATCGACTATCGACTATCGACTATCGACTATCGACTATCGACTATCGACTATCGACTATCGACTATCGACTATCGACTATCGACTATCGACTATCGACTATCGACTATCGACTATCGACTATCTACTATCGACTATCGACTATCGACTATCGACTATCGACTCGACTATCGACTCGACTCGACTATCGACTCGACTCGACTCGACTATCGACTCGACTATCGACTCGACTATCGACTCGACTATCGACTCGACTATCGACTCGACTATCGACTCGACTATCGACTCGACTATCGACTCGACTATCGACTCGACTATCGACTCGACTATCGACTCGACTATCGACTCGACTATCGACTCGACTATCGACTCGACTATCGACTCGACTATCGACTCGACTATCGACTCGACTATCGACTCGACTATCGATTCGACTATCGACTATCGACTCGACTATCGACTCGACTATCGACTCGACTATCGACTCGACTCGACTATCGACTCGACTATCGACTCGACTCGACTATCGACTCGACTATCGACTCGACTATCGACTATCGACTATCGACTATCGACTATCGACTATCGACTATCGACTATCGACTATCGACTATCGACTATCGACTATCGACTATCGACTATCGACTATCGACTATCGACTATCGACTATCGACTATCGACTATCGACTATCGACTATCGACTATCGACTATCGACTATCGACTATCGACTATCGACTATCGACTATCGACTATCGACTATCGACTCGACTATCGACTCGACTATCGACTCGACTATCGACTCGACTATCGACTCGACTATCGATTCGACTATCGACTATCGACTCGACTATCGACTCGACTCGACTATCGACTCGACTCGACTATCGACTCGACTATCGACTCGACTATCGACTCGACTCGACTATCGACTCGACTATCCACTCGACTCGACTATCGACTCGACTCGACTATCGGCTCGACTATCGACTCGACTATCGACTATCGACTATCGACTATCGACTATGGACTATCGACTATCGACTATCGACTATCGACTATCGACTATCGACTATCGACTATCGACTATCGACTATCGACTATCGACTATCGACTATCGACTATCGACTATCGACTATCGACTATCGACTATCGACTATCGACTATCGACTATCGACTATCGACTATCGACTATCGACTATCGACTATCGACTATCGACTATCGACTATCGACTATCGACTATCGACTATCGACTATCGACTATCGACTATCGACTATCGACTATCGACTATCGACTATCGACTATCGACTATCGACTATCGACTATCGACTATCGACTATCGACTATCGACTATCGACTATCGACTATCGACTATCGACTATCGACTATCGACTATCGACTATCGACTATCGACTATCGACTATCGACTATCGACTATCGACTATCGACTATCGACTATCGACTATCGACTATCGACTATCGACTATCGACTATCGACTATCGACTATCGACTATCGACTATCGACTATCGACTATCGACTATCGACTATCGACTATCGACTATCGACTATCGACTATCGACTATCGACTATCGACTCGACTATCGACTCGACTATCGACTCGACTATCGACTCGACTCGACTATCGACTCGACTATCGACTCGACTCGACTATCGACTCGACTCGACTATCGACTCGACTATCGACTATCGACTATCGACTATCGACTATCGACTATCGACTATCGACTATCGACTATCGACTATCGACTATCGACTATCGACTATCGACTATCGACTATCGACTATCGACTATCGACTATCGACTACCGACTATCGACTATCGACTATCGACTCGACTATCGACTCGACTCGACTATCGACTCGACTCGACTATCGACTCGACTATCGACTCGACTATCGACTCGACTATCGACTCAACTATCGACTCGACTATCGACTCGACTATCGATTCGACTATCGACTATCGACTCGACTATCGACTCGACTATCGACTCGACTATCGACTCGACTATCGACTCGACTATCGACTCGACTCGACTATCGACTCGACTATCGACTCGACTCGACTATCGACTCGACTCGACTATCGACTCGACTCGACTATAGACTCTACTATCGACTCGACTATCGACTCGACTCGACTATCGACTCGACTCGACTCGACTATCGACTCGACTATCGACTCGACTATCGACTCGACTATCGACTCGACTATCGACTCGACTATCGACTCGACTATCGACTCGACTATCGACTCGACTATCGACTCGACTATCGACTCGACTATCGACTCGACTATCGACTCGACTATCGACTCGACTATCGACTCGACTATCGACTCGACTATCGACTCGACTATCGACTCGACTATCGATTCGACTATCGACTATCGACTCGACTATCGACTCGACTATCGACTCGACTATCGACTCGACTCGACTATCGACTCGACTATCGACTCGACTCGACTATCGACTCGACTCGACTATCGACTCGACTATCGACTCGACTCGACTATCGACTCGACTATCGACTCGACTATCGACTCGACTCGACTATCGACTCGACTATCGACTCGACTCGACTCGACTATCGACTCGACTCGACTATCGACTCGACTCGACTATCGACTCGACTATCGACTCGACTATCGACTCGACTCCACTATCGACTCGACTATCGACTCGACTCGACTATCGACTCGACTCGACTATCGACTCGACTATCGACTCGACTATCGACTCGACTCGACTATCGACTCGACTATCGACTCGACTATCGACTCGACTATCGACTCGACTCGACTATCGACTCGACTCGACTATCGACTCGACTCGACTATCGACTCGACTCGACTATCGACTCGACTCGACTATCGACTCGACTATCGACTCGACTCGACTATCGACTCGACTATCGACTCTACTCGACTATCGACTCGACTCGAATATCGACTCGACTATCGACTCGACTATCGACTCGACTCGACTATCGACTCGACTCGACTATCGACTCGACTCGACTATCGACTCGACTCGACTATCGACTCGACTATCGACTCGACTATCGACTCGACTATCGACTCGACTATCGACTCGACTATCGACTCGACTATCGACTCGACTATCGACTCGACTATCGACTCGACTATCGACTCGACTATCGACTCGACTATCGATTCGACTATCGACTATCGACTCGACTATCGACTCGACTATCGACTATCCACTATCGACTATCCACTATCGACTATCGACTATCGACTATCGACTATCGACTATCGACTATCGACTATCGACTATCGACTATCGACTATCGACTATCGACTATCGACTATCGACTATCGACTATCGACTATCGACTATCGACTATCGACTATCGACTATCGACTATCGACTATCGACTATCGACTATCGACTATCGACTATCGACTATCGACTATCGACTATCGACTATCGACTATCGACTATCGACTATCGACTATCGACTATCGACTATCGACTATCGACTATCGACTATCGACTATCGACTATCGACTATCGACTATCGACTATCGACTATCGACTATCGACTATCGACTCGACTATCGACTCGACTATCGACTCGACTATCGACTCGACTATCGACTCGACTATCGACTCGACTATCGATTCGACTATCGACTATCGACTCGACTATCGACTCGACTCGACTATCGACTCGACTCGACTATCGACTCGACTATCGACTCGACTATCGACTCGACTATCGACTCGACTCGACTATCGACTCGACTATCCACTCGACTCGACTATCGACTCGACTCGACTATCGGCTCGACTATCGACTCGACTATCGACTATCGACTATCGACTATCGACTATCGACTATCGACTATCGACTATCGACTATCGACTATCGACTATCGACTATCGACTATCGACTATCGACTATCGACTATCGACTATCGACTATCGACTATCGACTATCGACTATCGACTATCGACTATCGACTATCGACTATCGACTATCGACTATCGACTATCGACTATCGACTATCGACTATCGACTATCGACTATCGACTATCGACTATCGACTATCGACTATCGACTATCGACTATCGACTATCGACTATCGACTATCGACTATCGACTATCGACTATCGACTATCGACTATCGACTATCGACTATCGACTATCGACTATCGACTATCGACTATCGACTATCGACTATCGACTATCGACTATCGACTATCGACTATCGACTATCGACTATCGACTATCGACTATCGACTATCGACTATCGACTATCGACTATCGACTATCGACTATCGACTATCGACTATCGACTATCGACTATCGACTATCGACTATCGACTATCGACTATCGACTATCGACTATCGACTATCGACTATCGACTATCGACTATCGACTATCGACTATCGACTATCGACTATCGACTATCGACTATCGACTATCGACTATCGACTATCGACTATCGACTATCGACTATCGACTATCGACTATCGACTATCGACTATCGACTATCGACTATCGACTATCGACTATCGACTATCGACTATCGACTATCGACTATCGACTATCGACTATCGACTATCGACTATCGACTATCGACTATCGACTATCGACTATCGACTATCGACTATCGACTATCGACTATCGACTATCGACTATCGACTATCGACTATCGACTATCGACTATCGACTATCGACTATCGACTATCGACTATCGACTATCGACTATCGACTATCGACTATCGACTATCGACTATCGACTATCGACTATCGACTATCGACTATCGACTATCGACTATCGACTATCGACTCGACTATCGACTCGACTATCGACTCGACTATCGACTCGACTCGACTATCGACTCGACTATCGACTCGACTCGACTATCGACTCGACTCGACTATCGACTCGACTATCGACTATCGACTATCGACTATCGACTATCGACTATCGACTATCGACTATCGACTATCGACTATCGACTATCGACTATCGACTATCGACTATCGACTATCGACTATCGACTATCGACTATCGACTACCGACTATCGACTATCGACTATCGACTCGACTATCGACTATCGACTCGACTATCGACTCGACTCGACTATCGACTCGACTCGACTATCGACTCGACTATCGACTCGACTATCGACTCGACTATCGACTCAACTATCGACTCGACTATCGACTCGACTATCGATTCGACTATCGACTATCGACTCGACTATCGACTCGACTATCGACTCGACTATAGACTCGACTCGACTATCGACTCGACTATCGACTCGACTCGACTATCGACTCGACTCGACTATCGACTCGACTCGACTATAGACTCGACTATCGACTCGACTATCGACTCGACTCGACTATCGACTCGACTCGACTCGACTATCGACTCGACTATCGACTCGACTATCGACTCGACTATCGACTCGACTATCGACTCGACTATCGACTCGACTCGACTATCGACTCGACTCGACTATCGACTCGACTCGACTATCGACTCGACTATCGACTCGACTCGACTATCGACTCGACTATCGACTCTACTCGACTATCGACTCGACTCGACTATCGACTCGACTATCGACTCGACTATCGACTCGACTCGACTATCGACTCGACTCGACTATCGACTCGACTCGACTATCGACTCGACTATCGACTCGACTATCGACTCGACAATCGACTCGACTATCGACTCGACTATCGACTCGACTATCGACTCGACTATCGACTCGACTATCGACTCGACTATCGACTCGACTATCGACTCGACTATCGACTCGACTATCGATTCGACTATCGACTATCGACTCGACTATCGACTCGACTATCGACTATCCACTATCGACTATCGACTATCGACTATCGACTATCGACTATCGACTATCGACTATCGACTATCGACTATCGACTATCGACTATCGACTATCGACTATCGACTATCGACTATCGACTATCGACTATCGACTATCGACTATCGACTATCGACTATCGACTATCGACTATCGACTATCGACTATCGACTATCGACTATCGACTATCGACTATCGACTATCGACTATCGACTATCGACTATCGACTATCGACTATCGACTATCGACTATCGACTATCGACTATCGACTATCGACTATCGACTATCGACTATCGACTATCGACTATCGACTATCGACTATCGACTATCGACTATCGACTATCGACTATCGACTATCGACTATCGACTATCGACTATCGACTATCGACTAAAGACTATCGACTATCGACTATCGACTATCGACTATCGACTATCGACTATCGACTATCGACTATCGACTATCGACTATCGACTATCGACTATCGACTATCGACTATCGACTATCGACTATCGACTATCGACTATCGACTCGACTATCGACTCGACTATCGACTCGACTATCGACTCGACTATCGACTCGACTATCGATTCGACTATCGACTATCGACTCGACTATCGACTCGACTATCGACTCGACTATCGACTCGACTCGACTATCGACTCGACTATCGACTCGACTCGACTATCGACTCGACTATCGACTCGACTATCGACTCGACTATCGACTCGACTATCGACTCGACTCGACTATCGACTCGACTATCGACTCGACTCGACTATCGACTCGACTATCGACTCGACTATCGACTCGACTATCGACTCGACTATCGACTCGACTATCGACTCGACTATCGACTCGACTATCGACTCGACTATCGACTCGACTATCGACTCGACTATCGATTCGACTATCGACTATCGACTCGACTATCGACTCGACTCGACTATCGACTCGACTCGACTATCGACTCGACTATCGACTCGACTATCGACTCGACTCGACTATCGACTCGACTATCCACTCGACTCGACTATCCACTCGACTCGACTATCGACTCGACTCGACTATCGACTCGACTATCGACTCGACTATCGACTCGACTATCGACTATCGACTATCGACTATCGATTATCGACTATCGACTATCGACTATCGACTATCGACTATCGACTATCGACTATCGACTATCGACTATCGACTATCGACTATCGACTATCGACTATCGACTATCGACTATCGACTATCGACTATCGACTATCGACTATCGACTGTCGACTATCGACTATCGACTATCGACTATCCACTATCGACTATCGACTATCGACTATCGACTATCGACTATCGACTATCGACTATCGACTATCGACTATCGACTATCGACTATCGACTATCGACTATCGACTATCGACTATCGACTATCGACTATCGACTATCGACTATCGACTATCGACTATCGACTATCGACTATCGACTATCGACTATCGACTATCGACTATCGACTATCGACTATCGACTATCGACTATCGACTATCGACTATCGACTATCGACTATCGACTATCGACTATCGACTATCGACTATCGACTATCGACTATCGACTATCGACTATCGACTATCGACTATCGACTATCGACTATCGACTATCGACTATCGACTATCGACTATCGACTATCGACTATCGACTATCGACTATCGACTATCGACTATCGACTATCGACTATCGACTATCGACTATCGACTATCGACTATCGACTATCGACTATCGACTATCGACTATCGACTCGACTATCGACTCGACTATCTACTCGACTATCGACTCGACTATCGACTCGACTATCGACTCGACTATCGACTCGACTATCGACTATCGACTATCGACTATCGACTATCGACTATCGACTATCGACTATCGACTATCGACTATCGACTATCGACTATCGACTATCGACTATCGACTATCGACTATCGACTATCGACTATCGACTATCGACTATCGACTATCGACTATCGACTATCGACTATCGACTATCGACTATCGACTATCGACTATCGACTATCGACTATCGACTATCGACTATCGACTATCGACTATCGACTATCGACTATCGACTATCGACTATCGACTATCGACTATCGACTATCGACTATCGACTATCGACTATCGACTATCGACTATCGACTATCGACTATCGACTATCGACTATCGACTATCGACTATCGACTATCGACTATCGACTATCGACTATCGACTATCGACTATCGACTATCGACTATCGACTATCGACTATCGACTATCGACTATCGACTATCGACTATCGACTATCGACTATCGACTATCGACTATCGACTATCGACTATCGACTATCGACTATCGACTATCGACTATCGACTATCGACTATCGACTATCGACTATCGACTATCGACTATCGACTATCGACTATCGACTATCGACTATCGACTATCGACTATCGACTATCGACTATCGACTATCGACTATCGACTATCGACTATCGACTATCGACTATCGACTATCGACTATCGACTATCGACTATCGACTATCGACTATCGACTATCGACTATCGACTATCGACTATCGACTATCGACTATCGACTATCGACTATCGACTATCGACTATCGACTATCGACTATCGACTATCGACTATCGACTATCGACTATCGACTATCGACTATCGACTATCGACTATCGACTATCGACTATCGACTATCGACTATCGACTATCGACTATCGACTATCGACTATCGACTATCGACTATCGACTATCGACTATCGACTATCGACTATCGACTATCGACTATCGACTATCGACTATCGACTATCGACTATCGACTATCGACTATCGACTATCGACTATCGACTATCGACTATCGACTATCGACTATCGACTATCGACTATCGACTATCGACTATCGACTATCGACTATCGAGACTATCGACTATCGACTATCGACTATCGACTATCGACTATCGACTATCGACTATCGACTATCGACTATCGACTATCGACTATCGACTATCGACTATCGACTATCGACTATCGACTATCGACTATCGACTATCGACTATCGACTATCGACTATCGACTATCGACTATCGACTATCGACTATCGACTATCGACTATCGACTATCGACTATCGACTATCGACTATCGACTATCGACTATCGACTATCGACTATCGACTATCGACTATCGACTATCGACTATCGACTATCGACTATCGACTATCGACTATCGACTATCGACTATCGACTATCGACTATCGACTATCGACTATCGACTATCGACTATCGACTATCGACTATCGACTATCGACTATCGACTATCGACTATCGACTATCGACTATCGACTATCGACTATCGACTATCGACTATCGACTATCGACTATCGACTATCGACTATCGACTATCGACTATCGACTATCGACTATCGACTATCGACTATCGACTATCGACTATCGACTATCGACTATCGACTATCGACTATCGACTATCGACTATCGACTATCGACTATCGACTATCGACTATCGACTATCGACTATCGACTATCGACTATCGACTATCGACTATCGACTATCGACTATCGACTATCGACTATCGACTATCGACTATCGACTATCGACTATCGACTATCGACTATCGACTATCGACTATCGACTATCGACTATCGACTATCGACTATCGACTATCGACTATCGACTATCGACTATCGACTATCGACTATCGACTATCGACTATCGACTATCGACTATCGACTATCGACTATCGACTATCGACTATCGACTATCGACTATCGACTATCGACTATCGACTATCGACTATCGACTATCGACTATCGACTATCGACTATCGACTATCGACTATCGACTATCGACTATCGACTATCGACTATCGACTATCGACTATCGACTATCGACTATCGACTATCGACTATCGACTATCGACTATCGACTATCGACTATCGACTATCGACTATCGACTATCGACTATCGACTATCGACTATCGACTATCGACTATCGACTATCGACTATCGACTATCGACTATCGACTATCGACTATCGACTATCGACTATCGACTATCGACTATCGACTATCGACTATCGACTATCGACTATCGACTATCGACTATCGACTATCGACTATCGACTATCGACTATCGACTATCGACTATCGACTATCGACTATCGACTATCGACTATCGACTATCGACTATCGACTATCGACTATCGACTATCGACTATCGACTATCGACTATCGACTATCGACTATCGACTATCGACTATCGACTATCGACTATCGACTATCGACTATCGACTATCGACTATCGACTATCGACTATCGACTATCGACTATCGACTATCGACTATCGACTATCGACTATCGACTATCGACTATCGACTATCGACTATCGACTATCGACTATCGACTATCGACTATCGACTATCGACTATCGACTATCGACTATCGACTATCGACTATCGACTATCGACTATCGACTATCGACTATCGACTATCGACTATCGACTATCGACTATCGACTATCGACTATCGACTATCGACTATCGACTATCGACTATCGACTATCGACTATCGACTATCGACTATCGACTATCGACTATCGACTATCGACTATCGACTATCGACTATCGACTATCGACTATCGACTCGACTATCGACTATCGACTATCGACTATCGACTATCGACTATCGACTATCGACTCGACTCGACTATCGACTCGACTCGACTATCGACTATCGACTCGACTATCGACTCGACTATCGACTATCGACTATCGACTCGACTATCGACTATCGACTATCGACTATCGACTATCGACTATCGACTATCGACTATCGACTATCGACTATCGACTATCGACTATCGACTATCGACTATCGACTATCGACTATCGACTATCGACTATCGACTATCGACTATCGACTATCGACTATCGACTATCGACTATCGACTATCGACTATCGACTATCGACTATCGACTATCGACTATCGACTATCGACTATCGACTATCGACTATCGACTATCGACTATCGACTATCGACTATCGACTATCGACTATCGACTATCGACTATCGACTATCGACTATCGACTATCGACTATCGACTATCGACTATCGACTATCGACTATCGACTATCGACTATCGACTATCGACTATCGACTATCGACTATCGACTATCGACTATCGACTATCGACTATCGACTATCGACTATCGACTATCGACTATCGACTATCGACTATCGACTATCGACTATCGACTATCGACTATCGACTATCGACTATCGACTATCGACTATCGACTATCGACTATCGACTATCGACTATCGACTATCGACTATCGACTATCGACTATCGACTATCGACTATCGACTATCGACTATCGACTATCGACTATCGACTATCGACTATCGACTATCGACTATCGACTATCGACTATCGACTATCGACTATCGACTATCGACTATCGACTATCGACTATCGACTATCGACTATCGACTATCGACTATCGACTATCGACTATCGACTATCGACTATCGACTATCGACTATCGACTATCGACTATCGACTATCGACTATCGACTATCGACTATCGACTATCGACTATCGACTATCGACTATCGACTATCGACTATCGACTATCGACTATCGACTATCGACTATCGACTATCGACTATCGACTATCGACTATCGACTATCGACTATCGACTATCGACTATCGACTATCGACTATCGACTATCGACTATCGACTATCGACTATCGACTATCGACTATCGACTATCGACTATCGACTATCGACTATCGACTATCGACTATCGACTATCGACTATCGACTATCGACTATCGACTATCGACTATCGACTATCGACTATCGACTATCGACTATCGACTATCGACTATCGACTATCGACTATCGACTATCGACTATCGACTATCGACTATCGACTATCGACTATCGACTATCGACTATCGACTATCGACTATCGACTATCGACTATCGACTATCGACTATCGACTATCGACTATCGACTATCGACTATCGACTATCGACTATCGACTATCGACTATCGACTATCGACTATCGACTATCGACTATCGACTATCGACTATCGACTATCGACTATCGACTATCGACTATCGACTATCGACTATCGACTATCGACTATCGACTATCGACTATCGACTATCGACTATCGACTATCGACTATCGACTATCGACTATCGACTATCGACTATCGACTATCGACTATCGACTATCGACTATCGACTATCGACTATCGACTATCGACTATCGACTATCGACTATCGACTATCGACTATCGACTATCGACTATCGACTATCGACTATCGACTATCGACTATCGACTATCGACTATCGACTATCGACTATCGACTATCGACTATCGACTATCGACTATCGACTATCGACTATCGACTATCGACTATCGACTATCGACTATCGACTATCGACTATCGACTATCGACTATCGACTATCGACTATCGACTATCGACTATCGACTATCGACTATCGACTATCGACTATCGACTATCGACTATCGACTATCGACTATCGACTATCGACTATCGACTATCGACTATCGACTATCGACTATCGACTATCGACTATCGACTATCGACTATCGACTATCGACTATCGACTATCGACTATCGACTATCGACTATCGACTATCGACTATCGACTATCGACTATCGACTATCGACTATCGACTATCGACTATCGACTATCGACTATCGACTATCGACTATCGACTATCGACTATCGACTATCGACTATCGACTATCGACTATCGACTATCGACTATCGACTATCGACTATCGACTATCGACTATCGACTATCGACTATCGACTATCGACTATCGACTATCGACTATCGACTATCGACTATCGACTATCGACTATCGACTATCGACTATCGACTATCGACTATCGACTCGACTATCGACTCGACTATCGACTCGACTATCGACTCGACTATCGACTCGACTATCGATTCGACTATCGACTATCGACTCGACTATCGACTCGACTCGACTATCGACTCGACTCGACTATCGACTCGACTATCGACTCGACTATCGACTCGACTCGACTATCGACTCGACTATCCACTCGACTCGACTATCGACTCGACTCGACTATCGGCTCGACTATCGACTCGACTATCGACTATCGACTATCGACTATCGACTATCGACTATCGACTATCGACTATCGACTATCGACTATCGACTATCGACTATCGACTATCGACTATCGACTATCGACTATCGACTATCGACTATCGACTATCGACTATCGACTATCGACTATCGACTATCGACTATCGACTATCGACTATCGACTATCGACTATCGACTATCGACTATCGACTATCGACTATCGACTATCGACTATCGACTATCGACTATCGACTATCGACTATCGACTATCGACTATCGACTATCGACTATCGACTATCGACTATCGACTATCGACTATCGACTATCGACTATCGACTATCGACTATCGACTATCGACTATCGACTATCGACTATCGACTATCGACTATCGACTATCGACTATCGACTATCGACTATCGACTATCGACTATCGACTATCGACTATCGACTATCGACTATCGACTATCGACTATCGACTATCGACTATCGACTATCGACTATCGACTATCGACTATCGACTATCGACTATCGACTATCGACTATCGACTATCGACTATCGACTATCGACTATCGACTATCGACTATCGACTATCGACTATCGACTATCGACTATCGACTATCGACTATCGACTATCGACTATCGACTATCGACTATCGACTATCGACTATCGACTATCGACTATCGACTATCGACTATCGACTATCGACTATCGACTATATCGACTATCGACTATCGACTATCGACTATCGACTATCGACTATCGACTATCGACTATCGACTATCGACTATCGACTATCGACTATCGACTATCGACTATCGACTATCGACTATCGACTATCGACTATCGACTATCGACTATCGACTATCGACTATCGACTATCGACTATCGACTATCGACTATCGACTATCGACTATCGACTATCGACTATCGACTATCGACTATCGACTATCGACTATCGACTATCGACTATCGACTATCGACTATCGACTATCGACTATCGACTATCGACTATCGACTATCGACTCGACTCGACTATCGACTCGACTATCGACTCGACTCGACTATCGACTCGACTCGACTATCGACTCGACTATCGACTCGACTCGACTATCGACTCGACTATCGACTCGACTATCGACTCGACTCGACTATCGACTCGACTATCGACTCGACTCGACTCGACTATCGACTCGACTCGACTATCGACTCGACTATCGACTCGACTATCGACTCGACTCCACTATCGACTCGACTATCGACTCGACTCGACTATCGACTCGACTCGACTATCGACTCGACTATCGACTCGACTATCGACTCGACTCGACTATCGACTCGACTATCGACTCGACTATCGACTCGACTATCGACTCGACTCGACTATCGACTCGACTCGACTATCGACTCGACTCGACTATCGACTCGACTCGACTATCGACTCGACTCGACTATCGACTCGACTCGACTATCGACTCGACTATCGACTCGACTCGACTATCGACTCGACTATCGACTCTACTCGACTATCGACTCGACTCGACTATCGACTCGACTATCGACTCGACTATCGACTCGACTCGACTATCGACTCGACTCGACTATCGACTCGACTCGACTATCGACTCGACTCGACTATCGACTCGACTCGACTATCGACTCGACTATCGACTCGACTATCGACTCGACTATCGACTCGACTATCGACTCGACTATCGACTCGACTATCGACTCGACTATCGACTCGACTATCGACTCGACTATCGACTCGACTATCGACTCGACTATCGACTCGACTATCGACTCGACTATCGATTCGACTATCGACTATCGACTCGACTATCGACTCGACTATCGACTATCCACTATCGACTATCGACTATCGACTATCGACTATCGACTATCGACTATCGACTATCGACTATCGACTATCGACTATCGACTATCGACTATCGACTATCGACTATCGACTATCGACTATCGACTATCGACTATCGACTATCGACTATCGACTATCGACTATCGACTATCGACTATCGACTATCGACTATCGACTATCGACTATCGACTATCGACTATCGACTATCGACTATCGACTATCGACTATCGACTATCGACTATCGACTATCGACTATCGACTATCGACTATCGACTATCGACTATCGACTATCGACTATCGACTATCGACTATCGACTATCGACTATCGACTATCGACTATCGACTATCGACTATCGACTATCGACTATCGACTATCGACTATCGACTATCGACTATCGACTAACGACTATCGACTAAAGACTATCGACTATCGACTATCGACTATCGACTATCGACTATCGACTATCGACTATCGACTATCGACTATCGACTATCGACTATCGACTATCGACTATCGACTATCGACTATCGACTATCGACTCGACTATCGACTCGACTATCGACTCGACTATCGACTCGACTATCGACTCGACTATCGATTCGACTATCGACTATCGACTCGACTATCGACTCGACTATCGACTCGACTATCGACTCGACTCGACTATCGACTCGACTATCGACTCGACTCGACTATCGACTCGACTATCGACTCGACTATCGACTCGACTATCGACTCGACTCGACTATCGACTCGACTATCGACTCGACTCGACTATCGACTCGACTATCGACTCGACTATCGACTCGACTATCGACTCGACTATCGACTCGACTATCGACTCGACTATCGACTCGACTATCGACTCGACTATCGACTCGACTATCGATTCGACTATCGACTATCGACTCGACTATCGACTCGACTCGACTATCGACTCGACTCGACTATCGACTCGACTATCGACTCGACTATCGACTCGACTCGACTATCGACTCGACTATCCACTCGACTCGACTATCCACTCGACTCGACTATCGACTCGACTCGACTATCGACTCGACTATCGACTCGACTATCGACTATCGACTATCGACTATCGACTATCGACTATCGACTATCGACTATCGACTATCGACTATCGACTATCGACTATCGACTATCGACTATCGACTATCGACTATCGACTATCGACTATCGACTATCGACTATCGACTATCGACTATCGACTATCGACTATCGACTATCGACTATCGACTATCGACTATCGACTATCGACTATCGACTATCGACTATCGACTATCGACTATCGACTATCGACTATCGACTATCGACTATCGACTATCGACTATCGACTATCGACTATCGACTATCGACTATCGACTATCGACTATCGACTATCGACTATCGACTATCGACTATCGACTATCGACTATCGACTATCGACTATCGACTATCGACTATCGACTATCGACTATCGACTATCGACTATCGACTATCGACTATCGACTATCGACTATCGACTATCGACTATCGACTATCGACTATCGACTATCGACTATCGACTATCGACTATCGACTATCGACTATCGACTATCGACTATCGACTATCGACTATCGACTATCGACTATCGACTATCGACTATCGACTATCGACTATCGACTATCGACTATCGACTATCGACTATCGACTATCGACTATCGACTATCGACTATCGACTATCGACTATCGACTATCGACTATCGACTATCGACTATCGACTATCGACTATCGACTATCGACTATCGACTATCGACTATCGACTATCGACTATCGACTATCGACTATCGACTATCGACTATCGACTATCGACTATCGACTATCGACTATCGACTATCGACTATCGACTATCGACTATCGACTATCGACTATCGACTATCGACTATCGACTATCGACTATCGACTATCGACTATCGACTATCGACTCGACTATCGACTCGACTATCGACTCGACTATCGACTCGACTCGACTATCGACTCGACTATCGACTCGACTCGACTATCGACTCGACTCGACTATCGACTCGACTATCGACTATCGACTATCGACTATCGACTATCGACTATCGACTATCGACTATCGACTATCGACTATCGACTATCGACTATCGACTATCGACTATCGACTATCGACTATCGACTACCGACTATCGACTATCGACTATCGACTCGACTATCGACTCGACTCGACTATCGACTCGACTCGACTATCGACTCGACTATCGACTCGACTATCGACTCAACTATCGACTCGACTATCGATTCGACTATCGATTCGACTATCGACTATCGACTCGACTATCGACTCGACTATCGACTCGACTATCGACTCGACTCGACTATCGACTCGACTATCGACTCGACTCGACTATCGACTCGACTCGACTATCGACTCGACTCGACTATAGACTCGACTATCGACTCGACTATCGACTCGACTATCGACTCGACTATCGACTCGACTCGACTATCGACTCGACTATCGACTCGACTCGACTCGACTATCGACTCGACTCGACTATCGACTCGACTATCGACTCGACTATCGACTCGACTCCACTATCGACTCGACTATCGACTCGACTCGACTATCGACTCGACTATCGACTCGACTATCGACTCGACTATCGACTCGACTCGACTATCGACTCGACTATCGACTCGACTCGACTATCGACTCGACTCGACTATCGACTCGACTATCGACTCGACTATCGACTCGACTATCGACTCGACTATCGACTCGACTATCGACTCGACTATCGACTCGACTATCGACTCGACTATCGACTCGACTATCGATTCGACTATCGACTATCGACTCGACTATCGACTCGACTCGACTATCGACTCGACTATCGACTCGACTCGACTATCGACTCGACTATCGACTCGACTCGACTATCGACTCGACTCGACTATCGACTCGACTATCGACTCGACTCGACTATCGACTCGACTATCGACTCGACTATCGACTCGACTCGACTATCGACTCGACTATCGACTCGACTCGACTCGACTATCGACTCGACTCGACTATCGACTCGACTATCGACTCGACTATCGACTCGACTCCACTATCGACTCGACTATCGACTCGACTCGACTATCGACTCGACTCGACTATCGACTCGACTATCGACTCGACTATCGACTCGACTATCGACTCGACTCGACTATCGACTCGACTATCGACTCGACTCGACTATCGACTCGACTCGACTATCGACTCGACTATCGACTCGACTATCGACTCGACTCGACTATCGACTCGACTATCGACTCGACTATCGACTCGACTATCGACTCGACTATCGACTCGACTCGACTATCGACTCGACTCGACTATCGACTCGACTCGACTATCGACTCGACTATCGACTCGACTCGACTATCGACTCGACTATCGACTCTACTCGACTATCGACTCGACTCGACTATCGACTCGACTATCGACTCGACTATCGACTCGACTCGACTATCGACTCGACTCGACTATCGACTCGACTCGACTATCGACTCGACTATCGACTCGACTATCGACTCGACTATCGACTCGACTATCGACTCGACTATCGACTCGACTATCGACTCGACTATCGACTCGACTATCGACTCGACTATCGACTCGACTATCGACTCGACTATCGACTCGACTATCGATTCGACTATCGACTATCGACTCGACTATCGACTCGACTATCGACTATCGACTATCGACTATCGACTATCGACTATCGACTATCGACTATCGACTATCGACTATCGACTATCGACTATCGACTATCGACTATCGACTATCGACTATCGACTATCGACTATCGACTATCGACTATCGACTATCGACTATCGACTATCGACTATCGACTATCGACTATCGACTATCGACTATCGACTATCGACTATCGACTATCGACTATCGACTATCGACTATCGACTATCGACTATCGACTATCGACTATCGACTATCGACTATCGACTATCGACTATCGACTATCGACTATCGACTATCGACTATCGACTATCGACTATCGACTATCGACTATCGACTATCGACTATCGACTATCGACTATCGACTATCGACTATCGACTATCGACTATCGACTATCGACTATCGACTATCGACTATCGACTAACGACTATCGACTAAAGACTATCGACTATCGACTATCGACTATCGACTATCGACTATCGACTATCGACTATCGACTATCGACTATCGACTATCGACTATCGACTATCGACTATCGACTATCGACTATCGACTCGACTATCGACTCGACTATCGACTCGACTATCGACTCGACTATCGACTCGACTATCGATTCGACTATCGACTATCGACTCGACTATCGACCGACTATCGACTCGACTATCGACTCGACTCGACTATCGACTCGACTATCGACTCGACTCGACTATCGACTCGACTATCGACTCGACTATCGACTCGACTATCGACTCGACTCGACTATCGACTCGACTATCGACTCGACTCGACTATCGACTCGACTATCGACTCGACTATCGACTCGACTATCGACTCGACTATCGACTCGACTATCGACTCGACTATCGACTCGACTATCGACTCGACTATCGACTCGACTATCGATTCGACTATCGACTATCGACTCGACTATCGACTCGACTCGACTATCGACTCGACTCGACTATCGACTCGACTATCGACTCGACTATCGACTCGACTCGACTATCGACTCGACTATCCACTCGACTCGACTATCCACTCGACTCGACTATCGACTCGACTCGACTATCGACTCGACTATCGACTCGACTATCGACTATCGACTATCGACTATCGACTATCGACTATCGACTATCGACTATCGACTATCGACTATCGACTATCGACTATCGACTATCGACTATCGACTATCGACTATCGACTATCGACTATCGACTATCGACTATCGACTATCGACTATCGACTATCGACTATCGACTATCGACTATCGACTATCGACTATCGACTATCGACTATCGACTATCGACTATCGACTATCGACTATCGACTATCGACTATCGACTATCGACTATCGACTATCGACTATCGACTATCGACTATCGACTATCGACTATCGACTATCGACTATCGACTATCGACTATCGACTATCGACTATCGACTATCGACTATCGACTATCGACTATCGACTATCGACTATCGACTATCGACTATCGACTATCGACTATCGACTATCGACTATCGACTATCGACTATCGACTATCGACTATCGACTATCGACTATCGACTATCGACTATCGACTATCGACTATCGACTATCGACTATCGACTATCGACTATCGACTATCGACTATCGACTATCGACTATCGACTATCGACTATCGACTATCGACTATCGACTATCGACTATCGACTATCGACTATCGACTATCGACTATCGACTATCGACTATCGACTATCGACTATCGACTATCGACTATCGACTATCGACTATCGACTATCGACTATCGACTATCGACTATCGACTATCGACTATCGACTATCGACTATCGACTATCGACTATCGACTATCGACTATCGACTATCGACTATCGACTATCGACTATCGACTATCGACTATCGACTATCGACTATCGACTATCGACTATCGACTATCGACTCGACTATCGACTCGACTATCGACTCGACTATCGACTCGACTCGACTATCGACTCGACTATCGACTCGACTCGACTATCGACTCGACTCGACTATCGACTCGACTATCGACTATCGACTATCGACTATCGACTATCGACTATCGACTATCGACTATCGACTATCGACTATCGACTATCGACTATCGACTATCGACTATCGACTATCGACTATCGACTACCGACTATCGACTATCGACTATCGACTCGACTATCGACTCGACTCGACTATCGACTCGACTCGACTATCGACTCGACTATCGACTCGACTATCGACTCAACTATCGACTCGACTATCGATTCGACTATCGATTCGACTATCGACTATCGACTCGACTATCGACTCGACTATCGACTCGACTATCGACTCGACTCGACTATCGACTCGACTATCGACTCGACTCGACTATCGACTCGACTCGACAATCGACTCGACTCGACTATAGACTCGACTATCGACTCGACTATCGACTCGACTATCGACTCGACTATCGACTCGACTCGACTATCGACTCGACTATCGACTCGACTCGACTCGACTATCGACTCGACTCGACTATCGACTCGACTATCGACTCGACTATCGACTCGACTCCACTATCGACTCGACTATCGACTCGACTCGACTATCGACTCGACTATCGACTCGACTATCGACTCGACTATCGACTCGACTCGACTATCGACTCGACTATCGACTCGACTCGACTATCGACTCGACTCGACTATCGACTCGACTATCGACTCTACTATCGACTCGACTATCGACTCGACTATCGACTCGACTATCGACTCGACTATCGACTCGACTATCGACTCGACTATCGACTCGACTATCGATTCGACTATCGACTATCGACTCGACTATCGACTCGACTCGACTATCGACTCGACTATCGACTCGACTCGACTATCGACTCGACTATCGACTCGACTCGACTATCGACTCGACTCGACTATCGACGCGACTATCGACTCGACTCGACTATCGACTCGACTATCGACTCGACTATCGACTCGACTCGACTATCGACTCGACTATCGACTCGACTCGACTCGACTATCGACTCGACTCGACTATCGACTCGACTATCGACTCGACTATCGACTCGACTATCGACTCGACTCCACTATCGACTCGACTATCGACTCGACTCGACTATCGACTCGACTCGACTATCGACTCGACTATCGACTCGACTATCGACTCGACTATCGACTCGACTCGACTATCGACTCGACTATCGACTCGACTCGACTATCGACTCGACTCGACTATCGACTCGACTATCGACTCGACTATCGACTCGACTCGACTATCGACTCGACTATCGACTCGACTATCGACTCGACTATCGACTCGACTATCGACTCGACTCGACTATCGACTCGACTCGACTATCGACTCGACTCGACTATCGACTCGACTATCGACTCGACTCGACTATCG